>JAGSMR010000108.1:1295000-1695000 GCA_029286605.1 Sericinus montela
CTTGGACTTTAGACAGATCTACCCTTCAGCGATCTGCTGATTTAGGTCTTTATTTTTCGTGGTGAAGAAGTACGCTGTAGTCATAGTGTCTGGAGTGGTTCACGACAATAGTTGTTTGGCGGACTCGAACCTGCGATGTCATGTTTCGCAGTCAACACCGTAAACCATTAGGCCATTGACACTTAATAAATTTATATGTTGCTACTTTACTATGTTTGTGTAACATTGTAATGAATTTTTTTACAACTGTTCATTGGAAGAGGAAGTTTTTACAAAAACGGTTGTTATGTCTAGACGAGTCTTTCAAATTGCCGACATTTTAACTCTCAATTACGAAAAAAAAGAAAAGGAAATACGAGCACTTGTTTGTTAACGTCCTGACAGACAGTAATTAAAATGTGAATGTGACAAGTTAATTGACTCCGTTTACTTAATGCGTAGCAATAAAAACTATGGATAAGCGTGTAAGCTGATTTAATATGTTTAACCCCAATATACCTACTATGGACCTACGTTGGAATGTCTATGCATTTTCTTTAAGTCAAGCGCTGATATATTCTCAATATCGCTAAGGAAGACCTCACATGGCACTACCGATCATCAGGTGTTACTGGCGATAAGAAAATTATTTATTTAAAAATTAAGAAGTAAGAAATGCCTTCAGAAAGTCCTGGGCAGGACACAGATCCTTCTGAACGGGGGACTTGGTAATTGGATTGGCGATTGCAGTGCCTTGAATTTTGGACGTTGCTGCCCATCACTGCTGAAATTTGTTCTAGTATTTTTCGAGACGTAAGTAAGGGTGTGGTACTGCTAGGTTATAGTATTCAATCTTTTTAAAATAAACATGTGACATCAGACCAACTATTAACGTACGTATATTGGTACCGGTTCCCCAAATAGAATGGGAAAATTCCGTAACTTGTTTTGACTGGGATCACAATTGAATAAGTAAGTTAATCGAAATCAAATCAAATCATTTATTCATCGATATAAGGAACATACATTGATCGTCATTTTTTAATCATACATCGTTTCGTAATCCCGTTACAGTACTCTTTCAGGAGGAGAAGAAACAAGTGAAAGAAACTCCATTACTAAGTTATATTATATTACCTATAGTGTTGCAAAGGTAGAGATTAACTTAAGCCGTTAATTTAACAATATCAATGTTTTTAATTATCTGTTAATTACATTCATTTAAATGTACTCGTTTAAAATAATAAACTGCAATGTAATTATTTTTTTCTGGAGTCTTTCTTGGACTAGTTTTTTCATCTGTTCAAGATAATTATGTATATGCAAGTACAAACTGACCCCGGTTAGTTAATTTTTATGACTGTCCATATAAAGGTGTATTAACAATTGAGCGGTTTTAATTGTATTTAACACAAGCGTGAACCATGAATAGCAGGGTCTATGTATAGTAGTGTTATGAGTTTTTTTATTAATTCCATTAAGTTTAATTAATACTTAAGTTCACTACCGCGTAACATGCGTGAGAGGTCTGATTTTGTTGTTTTTTCATCGAAACGCCGTCTCCCAGGTAGTGTAACATGATTTATTTGATCGTATAAATACGACGAGGTTAATTTTTATGACTTTAATTGTTTGGATTTATGATCCCCTGGTATTTCGGTTGTACCGCTTTCGGTAGAATATTTTAATTGTTTAATGATTACTGAATTGTTGTTGCTGTGGGGTACTTTGCGAAACACTAAGTATATGGAATATTTTTCATTCTACTAAATAATATGTAATAAATATTAACATTATAATATAGAGAGTCATGTTTGAAACCCGGTTGGGGCAAACATTTGCATGATATACTTGTATATTTGTACTCGAGTCATGGATGTTTATTTGTATATGAATATTTATCTATATAAATATATCAAGGTAAGTATCAATCCCAAAACAGCTTCAATAAAAGGTGGGTCAAAGTATTCATTTGTCTAAACCTCTGTCAATCCTAGTACTATCATAAGCATATTTTTTCGATTTATCCTATTATTTAATCCTGCGCCATTTTTGTAAATATGTAACACGGACGAATTGGTTGAAAATAAGTGGTTCTCAAGAAGGCTCGGAGGATTCACTTATAGCGATGAGACCTTGGTTCGAATCTCAGCGGCAAAAAAATTTTCGTGTAGCGTAACTAACTCGAGTGGCACTCTCGTGTAGGCAAACACAGTGTAGGTCGACCCCCCACGGGATGGAGTGACGACTTGCAGAATGTTGTGGGATACGATGGATGCAGGTGGCTGGAAAACGTTTTTTGTAGAAAGCTTTGGGGGACGTCTATGTTCAATAGTGGACTATTGATAGGCTGTAAAGAAGAAGATAAAGAAGAACTGTTTGTAATACCAGAACAGTGACGGGTAACTGCGTCTAACTGTTTAATACTTAGGAAGAGTGTCAATTCTTAAAAAAAGTGTTATATATCTCAATTATATTTTTAAAATACATTATCACAATTAATTAATTTTTTTTCCTTCGCGATAAAATCCTTTAAGTATTGACACTTTTTTCCGTTAATTAGCCTGACCAAGTGACAGTAAAACATCAATATTGTTGCGTTCAATCGACATTTAACAAACCAGTTCACCTTTGCATTGTCTGCGAGACCTTTAGCGTTTGCGTACAGTGCAATTAATCAATCTACTTAATTAGCTTAATTTGTAATTATCGTAAAGATAGTGTATAATTATCATCTTGTGAAAGCGACTGAAGTATTTACAATTTCCTTGAGCGTCATGCTTAAAGTTTATTGTGTTTTTTTTTTTTATGTTATGTTAATGTTCACAATCTGTCATTTGTTTTTTCTTAACTTGGCTCGTTTTGATGTGTAAATTATACGAGTTTCTCGTAATATGCCTGAGAACTGACACTCACTATTGAATGTAATTGGATATGCATTTTAAATGTGGTAATAATGAATGTGGTCGTGACGGGGACATCCTGATGGATTTTGATTACCGCAAGACTGTAATGTTGGTAACTCCTGTGGGTTGTAGTTTCATCAAATTAATGATTTGTGAAAGTTCATTGCAGGACTCATGCCTCTCCAGTATGGGAAGGTAATGAATACACTTTGGAAGCGGATTGGCGATCGCAGTACCAGACAACTCGCATCGTAGACGTTGCTGCTCTCACCGGTCTGCTAAATTTTGCTCTGATATATTTCGAGATGAAAATCCCGCCATCCGTCGGTTGCCAATTGTTCTTTCAAGGCTTTTCCTTTAGTTGCCTCTTACCACACCCAACTGTAAGAAAGAAGGTAAGAGTAGTAAAGGATAAGAGAAAGAAAGTATAATCTTACACCGTAATCGGTGGGTTGTGGTTTAGTTAGTAGTAATTTTAAACAGGTAAGTCGCTTTGTTCCAAAAAATCACATTTTATTATATATCTTCACGCAATTCCCAAAACAGGGGTAGACAGAGGTCAAGTCTAAGCAATTAAGTCCCTTTGACCCATCTTCCACCAAAGATATTTTCGGGACAACGTGACAGGTGGTAGGCCGTCGCCGTCTTTATGACCAAGCCAACGATGAAATTCGTATATAAGTTTTTGAAAAACTCATTGGTACTGCCACCTGGGGATCGAACTCGGGTCTCTCGACTCGAAATTAAACAAGAAGAAAACAAATATAAACAAGAAGAATTACAAAATGTCTTCCACAGTTCTAACGGAATGCGCGATCTCAAAAAAGTTACAAATACATATAAGAAGAATTACTTACAAAAATTACTATAGTCTGTAAGTTATGTGATAACTTATGATGATGTTATTTCATTCCATTAGTATTATAAGTTCCGGATCAGTACTTCAACTTAGCATAATAGTTTGTTCCTTAAAGTTGAAGATCTCCGTGGACCAGTGGCATAAACATCGGGTTACAAGGTGTCGCCACTAAGGGTCCCGGGTTCGATTCCCGGTCGGGTTAATATAGAAAAACCATTTTTTCTAAATTTTTTCGTGTTTGGGTGTTTGTGATGCCTTCGTTGCTTCCGATTCCCATGCCACAAGTGCTTTACCATCTTACATTGGGATTGGAGCATTGTATGTGATGTTTATTATTTATATTTATTAAAAAAAACTTACAATTACAAATAAGAAGATTACTAACAAAAATTACTACAACTAAGTAATGTGATGAAGTCACGTTAGCCGAGTGGTTGGGTGGTCGGAATTTCGAGTCGAAAGACCCGAGTTCGATCCCCGTGTGGCAGGCTCGTACCAAAGGGTTTTTCAAAAACTTATGTACGAAATATATCGTGGGCTTGGAAATAAAGACGGCGACGGGCTCACCACCTGTCACGTTGTCCCGAAAATATCTTTGGTGGAAGGGACTTAATTGTCTAAACCAGACCTCTGTATGGGTTATACAGAGGTCTGGTTGTATTAGAAATTTCATGAAGATATTTTTATATCTTTTTTTATAACTAGACACCATGCACCTTAGTCGCTTTTAGCATCTTACTTATTGATACTTCTCAATATGTATCATACAGTTATTGTTTTTTCAGCTACCGCTGGTTATGGACTAGACTAGACCTCTGTCTATCCTATGTGTTGGGAAGTGCGTGAAGATATTTATTTATTATTTATTAAGTTATGTGATAACTTTTTATGATGTTGCTTCCATTAGTATTGTAAGTTCCGGATTAGTACTTCATCTTAGCATATTAGATTGTTGTTTGTGCTTATCGACAAGACCGATATAGATTTCTGTACAGTGAGTATAACTAAAAATGGTAGACGTGCTACATTGAATTAATCGTATCGTTTGTATTTAAGGTTAAATAGAACTTGTGTGAATTAGGACGATCTCCGTGATCGAGTGGTGTGAACATCGATGCCTGCTCTGTGGTCTCGGGTTGATTTTTTCGTTTTTCCGGGTCTGGATTTTTGTGGTACCTTCGTTGTGATAATAATAAATATAGATAAATTTTTACATACATAGGGACGAATATATAAAATCAAAAATGTGTAAATTACAACCATACCACAAATCCCCAGACCCGAAACAATGAAGATAAAGTGGTTTTTTTCTATATTGAACTGTCGTGGAATCGAATCCGGCGCCTCAGAACTGACGCACTGAAAACCGGTGTGTACGTCACTCAACCACGGAGGTAAATAGATACAGTTATTGTCCCCTGACAACATTACAAAGCTTGTGTCTACATCGTGACGGTATCTCTCATTGTCCGTGTTCCGTCACTCATAAATCTGTGACTCGGCGCTATAAATCTCCGTGGTATTGTGCAAAAACTTAAGTATTCTGATACACACGTAGTTGTTACACATGGGCGCGAAATGTGTCAAGCATTATACATTAGTATAAATTAAGCTCGACGAGCCAGTAGAGTTGATAGTGTCTCTGCTCACGAAGCCAAGGGTTGCGGGTTTGGCAATTCCACTAGGGGCAAACATTTGTACCAATACCAGATCTATTCAGTAGCAATAAGTAGCAGTTAGTAGCTGCTTCTAAGGTGCAATTTATCTGGTACTGCGATTGCCAATCGCACGGAGAGTCATATGCGTAGTGATTACAGCAAAAGGGGAGACACATAAATCTAGCGGTAGACTTTTACAGCCTGATTTTAGTAGCAGTATTTACTTTAAAGAGAGCTGGCGATGGGTTCGCCACCTGTCACGTTGTCTCTGAGAAGTTCTGATGCAACATGTGTCGAAAAAAGGACTCTCATGTGTCGAAGAAAGGCTCTGTCTAGTTGTATTGAGAATATGAAGTGTTTTGAGAATGTGATTGAGAACGTGAAGATTAATTTATTATTGTTTATTAGAATCAATTTCATATTGTATATCTCTTTAATTTAACATTGCATATTTTTCGCTACAAGCGCGACGTCTGTGTGTGCGCACAACAAAAGGAAAATTACCAACATCCACAACGTATCGGCACTGAGGCCGCGCGCACCGCGGCATTCGATGGCGCGATTTATTGCAGATCTCGATAAAATTATAATCGTTATTTATCGCGTAGCAGCTCGTGTAGTTGCATTATTCATACGACCGCTTGTTGCGATGGTCCCGATAATTTACAATGCATTGTCGGCCATGTTGCGGCACACCGCGTCGCGGTATTCTTGCCGCATTCGTGCCGCAACGGATTCCTGGAAGTGGTAAACGAAACATATGAGCCGACTCGGTGATCGAATCTTAGACGTGAACTGTTTTCACTTCGGTTCACTGCTGAAGCGTGTTGACGAGTACAATAACAGAATACCAATGGAAAGGTCGTTGGAGTGATATGAATGTCATTGCTTTGACCTTACGTCGATTAGAAAATTTGATGGTTGACAAGCGAGGTTGGTCCAGTTTTTCTTAGCTAGTCATAGACATGCATTTAAAGAAAATTATGAATTTGTAAGAAACGAAAGTGGTATGTAAGGTTCGTGGCATTTGATGATCTGTTCTCCCTGACTACCCCGTCAGGGACTGTTGGGATGTTTATTTATTTATTACCAATTGCTGGCATCTATTTACACCTCTCCCATTATCTTAAGTTTATAGAATTTATTTTCAATAATCTTTAATTGACACCCAATGAAAGATGGAAAGAAAGAAAGAAAAATTTATTGCACTAATATACCACACCCTGATCAAACAGTTTGAACATATTGAGTGCGTATATTATACAAAAATCAACAAAGATAAGAATAAAAGACAAACGAACCCAGAACAACAAACACCCAGACCCGAGAAAATGTTGAAAGCCACTTTTCCTAATGACCTTTTCGAATCTCAGTGCTGGCGGCATCTTTAAAAGGCATGTGCCAGTCATCCATGGAGTTTGTTTCACAGTGTATTATTAATTAATAAATCATTAAACTTATTAATCTTAAAACAGTCACGATAGCCGAGTGGTTGGGTGGTCGGAATTTTGAGTCAAGAGACCCGAGTTCGATCCCCAGGTGGCAGGCTCGTCCAACGGGTTTTTCAAAATCTTATGTACGAATTATATCGTTGGCTTAGACGTAAAGAAGGCGACGGGCTCACCACCTGTCACGTTGTCCCGAAAATATCTTCCGTGGAAGGTGAATCTAAGGGACTTAATTGTCTAGACTAGACCTCTGTCTACACATGTATTGGGAATTGCGTGAAGGTATTTATTTTATTTATTAATAAACTTATCGATGCTGATTGAAACTTTGTATTTTAAGCTTTCACGACATTCCAGTTTCAACAGTAGGAATGCGTTAAGCTCGCTAAGCAATTAAGATGTCGACTCTGACGGTTACACGGCCGGTGGACGGGAAGGCCCGTAGCTTTATCGCCTGCCAAGGGAAATGCAAATTAGGCGTGAGCAATTTGCATGCTCTGGCTTTTAATAAATTACGACTTTGTTCGCTGACGGGAATAGTGGTTTTGATGCCATTTGTTGCTGTTTGTCTGATTTTTATAACTTCACGCAATTTCCCAACACTGTGCTAGATAGAGGTTTAGATAATTATGTTCTTTCGACCCACTTTCTATCGAAGTTCGAAGCACAATGTGACAGGTGGTGAGCCTATCGCCGTCTCAGTAGCCGCCGTCCAAACCAACGGTACAATATACATACACAATTACAAATTTTCATCGATAATTATTCATGTACATATATAGACATCAATGCCTTGCATAAAAAAATTCTTATGTATTACACAAATATTTGATTCAAACGCGCAACCTTTAGTTACAAAGGCAAGGGGACACTACCTACTAGCCTGGCAGCAGATTTTCTTTATAGCATATTATGAAAAAAAGATGTTTTATCTAATGACTACGAGATTAATAAACAGTCACGATAGTCGAGTGGTTGGGTGATCCGAATTCGAGTCAAGCGACCCAAATTCGATCCCTTATGTACCATTTACACATAAAGACGGCAACGGGCTCACCACCTGTCACGTTTTTCCAAAAATATCTTCGGTGTATTGGGAATGCAGGCATGAAATATTTATTTTTTTATTTGTTAAAATTTTTCACAATTCAGTCTACAAATATTCGTAGTTGTCACCTTCGTATTTTCTTCCCTTAACTTCACTGGAGCTTTCGAGAACCGTATTCGTCAATTGGCATGGCCTGAATACTTGGAACTAATACAAATGACGGTGAGTTTTTCATAGCCCATTTATAATTTTACACTAGACCATTATTAATTATCAATCTCAGAAGTGAATGTTGCGAAAAACAATGCCTTCGTTAATTACTGAACTAATTATCGAACACCTTTTGCTCATCAATCAAACTGCTAGCGAAGTGTAAAAAATGAGATCGGAAGGCAGAGTGCTTACCTTCAGTCGTTAAGCTAAATTTATAGTAGCAAAAGCGTGAATATTTGCGTTACGAGCTTTACATTGATGCTTGTGTTGCAATAGGAATGAAGAGCTTCAATTAGAGGAAGCATTGTAAATTAAACTTTACAACCAATTTATTATTGCTAATAGTGAAAGTTATTTAGCAAGTGGTAATTTTGACAAGTAGATTACTCGGTATGTAAATGATGAATGAAACCTGTCCAAAACTTGACAAATGTATACCATTACTTTAAAGATTTTTTTTAATTCAATATGAAATTTATTATACGTATAATTATTTACAGTTTATGTAGAAACCGATACATAAATATCCAGAATACAAAGTAATTCCATCTTGCTACCCTGTTCAAATTTGAAATGGAAGACACTAAGGTATAAGGATATCTATAATTTGACGACCTTCGTAGTCGAGTGGGGTGCAGGTTGTTATGGTGAGAACCCGGGTTGGATTCCTGGCCCAGATTTTGGGGTGGCTCTGTTAATTCCGATTCTGTGACACTTGTGTGTGCTTGTGGAACTTAATTTAGAATCAGAGCAATGTAAGTGATATTAAATTTCTCTTTAATTTAATAAAAAAACGTTTAGCATAACTAATATGCTTTAAAAATCAATAAAATTGCACATTAATTTATGTGATGTTTACCCCATATATTTAACTATATCTATATACATTTATTTATATATACTCTATACTAACAATCTAATAAGTTTCACAGATACTATATTGTTTAAAAAATAAAAATGAAATATTTTCATAAGTCACGGTAGCCGAGTGGTTGGGAGATCGGAATTCGAGTCGAGAGACAAGAGTTCGGTCTATTGGATCTGCTACCTGGGGCAGACTCGTACCAATGGTTTTTTTCAAAAGCTATGTACGATTCATATCGTTTGCTTGGACATAAGGACTTAATTGTCTAGACTAGATCTCTGTCTAACCCTGCACTGGAAATGACGTCAAGATATTTTTTTTTAATTTTCATAAGGTATTTCACATTTAAAAATAATCTATACCTTCCTGCCTATACCTTCTGTAAAGAAAGAGTTCACATAAAATGTGAAAACAATGTACAACGATCGATCGTTATTTAAATCAGATATAATGTAAATCGTGCATTATGCAGCCGTGACCTGAACTAGACGGAAATAAATCTAATACGTTTATATTACGCGAAACGCTGAATTATGGTCTGGAGTTTTACGAGATGGTAATCGCGCCATCTGTCGGTAGCCAAAGGCTTTTCCCCGTTGTTGTATATTACGACATCATTGGAAATAATGGGGTGGTATACTATTAAGCCGATAGTACGAGGTATAAACCTTATACTAGTACAATAGTAGTATTTATTATAATCATTCACTAGAAATACCATAATAATCATAAAGACGGCGACGGGCTCACCACCTGTCACGTTGTCCCGAAAATATCTTCGGTGGAAGGAATTGCCTGAAGATATTTATTTATATTTTTTTTTTTTAATAAAAAAGCAATGGGTATTATTGTATGTTAACCACAGATTGAATAGGCCACATAAAAAAACTAAATAATAAAACAATAAAAATACAAAAGTTTTTCATTCGTCTATTAGATCCTCTAAAAATGTATATTACTTAAAATAAAACGATTTTCGCATTTCGCGACGCTAATCCCGCCGTTTGTCGTACCTATCAACCTTGTTTGGCATTTCACTGAGTGGCCTTCTACGACGCCCACAATAGGTATCACACGCAAAGCAGACGCAGAATAGATTAAGTATAATTTTACATCAATGGAATAGAAATTTAAATAGTATTAATAATTTTAATTCAGTACTAGCTAAATCACTTTAACGCAGCGGCCACTTTGTTGCAGCTAAAAAAAAAATATCCTCTCGCCAACACTTCGCTTCAGACAGGGTAATAAATAAAATAAAATATAAAATATCTTCACGCAATTCCCAATACAGGGGTAGACAGAGGTCTAGTCTAGACATTTACGTCCCTTAGACCCACCTTCCACCGAAGATATTTTCGGGACAACGTGACAGGTGGTGAGTTGGCTTGGTCATAAAGACAGCGACGTCTTTATGACCAAGCCAACGATATAATTTGTACATAGGTTTTTTTTAGAAAAACCTATTGGTACGTCCACTTGAGGATAGAATTCGGGTCAAGTCAAGACTTGAAATTCCGACCACCCAACCACTCGGCTATCGTGACTTCAGGCAGGGTGCTAGATAATTAAGTCCTCTCTATCCACCTTCCATCGAAGACATTTTTTTGGACAACGTAACCGGTGGTGATCCTGTCGTCGTCTTTACATCCAAACCAACGACATAAATCGTATACAAGTTTTTGGAAGAAACTCATTAGCATGAGCATATCACGTGCGGAAAATACAGAATAAGGTAGAAATTTAAATAATTTTAACGCCTGACATAATTTCATCTTAATTCGTTCATAACTACACCCAGTCAAATGACTGTAGTTATGTAGTTGCAGCTAAATATGACATTAATTAAATAGGAAAGCAAACAAAAGTTTTCTCGTGAATCATACATCCACCGAGAAATCACCTAGTACAATTTAATACCTTGCTTGAAATGTCTAGTTCTGTGAATACTTCATAATGAAAAGTACACAAAATACCATTTTATATAAGTGTAACGTTTTGTTAAAATTTCAAATCAATAAATCGACTACTTTGTGAGTTGCCGCAAGCCTAAAACATCGGAAACGAAAATTATTACATGTAAAAATTATCTGTTACCTGACACACGTCGTCATATTCTCGACTATATTTCAAAATGTTATGCCAAACAATGTTTTTTTGTTTCAAAGCCCGGATCCTATGTTCTTCATTGTAGTGTTTTTATTAAAAAAATCTCATTAAAGTCAACATTTTGCTGCATATATAGACAGAGACTTTACTTCTCTCTCTTCACAAAATCAGCAAAGTACAACAACTAAACTGTATTCTTTACCTTATTTTTTCTTTTTTAGACAAAATAAGTAGCATTTAAAAAACGAATAGACCTACATCGTTCTCCTTTCCAAGGTCATGTAAATTGCGTCTCATGTCCAACTCATTATTCGAAATCGACCTGGACGGCCAAATGTACAAATTATACGGCACAGAAGTTGCAAACAACTGCATTTAATATCGCCCATTAATCAACTTCCGACGCCGCTACATCGATTTCAGTGTCTCTCATGAAAGAAACATTAGCTTCTTACTTAGATGCTCTCATATCCACTCCTGGTATAATCCTGTCATCAATAAAACCAAGGTTTATGAGTAGGGTAGCTCCAGACTATTGTTGTATTTTCTATTCAGCTATGACCGCGATTTTACGAAATAAACGATACGCACAAAAAAAAAGTTCTGTATATTTTTTTAATATTATAGAATTTTGGGACAATAATTTTTAAATTTACGGCAATACATTTCACTCGAATGTAAACAAATTAATTGCATCAGACTTTAGGTTGGCATATGCCTAGTTTGTATCACGCCAGTAAAGATTATAAAAGTTACTAAATATATCGTTTTCACAGTTTTATTACTTAGTAGCTATTCTATGGGGAGATATCGTATAGTTTTCGTAATTAAAGAAAGTATATCATATTTTGACGAACTCCGTCGAAAAATGGTGTACGTTTCGGTTATCATGGTATCGCCAGCTACGAGGTTCCGGGATCGAATCCCGATTGTGTGAATATAGAAAACACTTTCTACATTCTACTGGGTCTCAGTGTTTGAAGTATCGAATGTATACATTATTTGAGTAGTTTTAGTTGTGATAATAACGAGACTAATAATAAGAATTAAAGCTGGCTGAACAGCTTACTTGTTCGAAAGTTTCAATAGACAACAACAGAAAAAAAAAAACAAATCAAACAAAAGTATAGAAGGAAATAATAAATATTGAAAGTTTCCAACGAACCATGGCACATCCCTAGCAAATGCATTGCGTCCGCGCCATTAATCATTCATGAGTCTAAGCCTCAATAAATCTGTTATAATGTTGACGGTATTTTTTTCGGTTGTAACAGAGTTGGCATATTTTAGCAGCTTTATTGATTCGCGGATTTCATAAATAAGTGCGTCTGGTGGAAGTATTAAAATTATACGTAACACAGGCACTAACTAGTGCAGTGTTGATGTCGTTTGTCATTCGCCGATATAAATGTTTCATGCGCTGTCTGTAATTTTTTTGTGGTAAATGTCTTTAAGTGTGTTTGTGTACATTTTTATTAGGTGTAAATTTAAAATATTTAGAGAAGTTTGCTCATTGTGATAGCGGATTAAATATATGCCACCCCGTTTCTTGTCGTGGGTGTCGTAAGAGGCGACTAAAAGAAAAGTTTTGACAATATCAATAATTTGAAAAAAAAAAAATGCCAATCTTATATAAGCAGATCAGTGACGAGCAGCAGCGTCTGAGGTGTAAGTTCTGTTACCAAGGTCAGTTACTGTGAACGCCAATCCGCTTGTCAAGTGTGGCGGTCATAGTCCTCCAACGGAAGAGACCTAAATCCAACAAAAGACTATTACAGGGTGTTATGTACAGGGTGGGCCATGGATTAGTTAACATTTGAAAAAATCGTATAAAAAAACCATTTAACATATTTTAGAAATCGTTTATTTACGAGAAACCTAATTAGTTGTTATTTATTTTTTAAAAATTATTTCGTCTAAATGACCACCGTTTCGGTTTTTGCACTCTTCACAGCTTTAGGATTTTCGGTGCTCCAATACCTGCAATTCTGTTTCTTTACGTGTCCATTTAGGTGTAAATGGGCTTCGTCAGAAAATAAGATGTGAAAATTACTGAAACGAGTTAACATTGTTTCGACATATGACTTACGCAAATTTAAATCATTAGGGTTTAGTTCTTGCACTAGCTGGATCTTATATGGATGTAATTTTAAATCTAATTTCAAAATATGGCGTAAAGATGTGCGGGATAATCCTAATTCAGCCGAACATTTGCGTGTCGATAAATCTGGATCACGTCAAACAGAAGCGGAAACTTGCTGCACGTTCTCTTCGCTCCGAGAAGTCCGTGGGCCGCCGGCTTGTTTCATATTTAGTGTAGATCCCGTCTCTTCGAACTTCTTCACCCATTTCTTTATTAAAAGAGCACTTGGACACCGACTTAAGTCGTGTAAACCATATTCAACGCCAAATAAGCGTCTCACAGTAATGAGCGAAAAGTCGATTAAATAAAACTGTTTCACGCAGTAAGCGCGTTGCCGCCCCGTGAAGCGATCCATTGCGACTAAATTTCCAATAAGCGAGTTAGTGCCCCCGCCCGCGCCCGCGCCCCGCGCCCCGCGCGGCATCGCTTTGTTATCAACGCTTTCGTATACAAAATAATTTTCTTTTTAATTAAATAATTGAGTGGTTAGGTTTTCAGTATCGCCATCTCTGAGGTCCCGTGATCGATTCCAGTGCAGGTTAATAGCTAAACACTATTTATACATTGTTTATCTCGGGCCTAGTGCTAGAAAAAAAAGTCACGATAGCCGAGTGTTTGGGTGGTCGGAGTTTCGAGAAACCCGAGTTCAATCCCCAGATGGCAGGATCGTACCAATGGGTTTTAAAAAAAAAAAACTTATGTACGAATTATATCGTTGACTTGGACATAAAGACGGCGACGGGCTCACCACCTGTCATGTTGTCCCGAAAATATCTTCGGTGGAAGGTGGGTCGATGGGATTTAATTGTCTAGACTAGACCTCTGTCTACCCCTGTATTGGGAATTGCGTAAAGATATTTATTTATTTTTGATTCCATTAGACAAGTGGTTTAACTACTTACATTCAGATCTAATGTGTGTATCAATATTTATAAATATTTATTTATTTAAAAATAGCAAAAAAGAACATATTTTACTAATTTATAAGCTCAAAGTGGTTTACAGTCTTATACGTCAAAACCTAAATAACTTTTTTGCAATAATTTATTTTAAACACTTGTCCTTTCATACGAAATTTTTCGAGATTCGTGAAGCAAATTTGGTGATCGGAAGTATCAAGTCTCATCGTAAAAATGAAATGAATGACGTCATAAAACGTTAAGCTGAGGAGCAACTCCATTTATGCGGGTAAAAGCCCTAAAGACATTCCCCTGTTTTATCTTCACCGTCTCCATTCGCCTTAAGTGGCAGTTATGGCAGAAATCAGACTTATTGAAATGTAAGTCATAATTAATGTACAGTTCCTTTTTCAAGTAATTTTATTATGAGTTTTCTTGATTTGATACTTGGTCGACTAATCGTTTTTCTTTCTTGTTTATTTTATTTAATTTCATTTATAAAATAAAACAATTCCCAATACAGGGGTAGACAGAGGTCTAGTCTAGACAATTAAGTCCCTTCGACCTACCTTCCACCGAAGATATTTTCGGGACAACGTTATAGGTGGTGAACCCGTCGCCGTCTTTATGTCCAAGCCAACAATATAATTCGTACATAAGTTTTTGAGAAACCTATTGGTACGAGCCTGCCACCACGGGATCGAATTCGGATCTCTTTCTTTCATTTATGTTATAAGATTCATGCATTTCCCAGTGCTAAGGTAGACAGAGATTGAGACAATTTAGTTTTTTTTAGACCCGCTTTAATAGAAAGTTACTTTGTAACTTATTGCAATCACCGCTTTTGAGATGGTTCTATGGTGGAGACGCGCATACATATCTTCACGCCATTCCCAATACTGCGGTAGACAGAGGTATACACAATTAAATTCTTTCGACCCACCATTCATCGATGATATTTTTTTTTGAAACAACGTGGCAGGTGATGGACCTTCACGTCCAAACCAACGATAAAAGTGCTAAGTCTTTCAACTGGGGATCGAGCTCGTTTTTCTGGTCTCGAATTTCGATCTCCCAACCACTCGGTTATCGTGACTTAGATATACATCAGCAGGATATTATTACTTCATCAACACTCGAAGATATTTTTCAATTTCTGCAAATTGGCAAAAAGGCAACGCCACGGGATCCTCTGCACACGTACCCTCAAAGTTTATATAGATATGTATTTACGATAAGTTTTAGTACCTAGCTAACATTACGATCATTCGAGTTTCCGCGCGTAACGATTCTTACGCTCGTAACTTTATAATTTACGATTATGACGCAACTCGGAATATTGTCGGCCTTAATATTATTCCAATTTTATTTGACGTTCATGATTATTCGATAAATATTCGATCGTTAATATTAATTTGTTGTATATTGAATGTGTATCGTCGTTTCTTTTTGTTTTACAACCAACTTAGTATTAAATGATTATATTTACATAGTTGAGTGTATTAACATAACGTTTAATGTATGAGATAGCTTAATGGAACTCGCTGTGTTTAATTCATTGTCTCTTTTTAATTACCAGTGTGTATGTGAATAAGCTTCGCTTGATATCCGAGAGATGGCGTTTCAAATAATTTTAAACCTCTGACGCAACAAGTATTATAAGTTTACAGTGCATATAAGGATATAAAACTCGAAAGCTTAGTTTTAAATTAACTGCCTACGAAAAGAACATAAAGAAAAATCCTGCGTAAACTTGTGACTTGTTAATATAAAATGTAGTAACTTTTAAATGAACTGTGTTTTGTGGCAATTAATAAATCGCATTTCTTTCTTTCTTTCTTCTTTCTTTCAAATATTCTAAGAAACATTACTTACTGATTTGGTTGAAATTAGTTGACATATGTGTCAATGAAGCTGGTGGTCTTAGTGATGATAATAATGAGTAGGTACAATATGCATAAATGTTCTAGTCAGTTGTTGGAAAACTATTAAAAAAATAATCAGGTAAACAGAGGTCAAGTCTAGACAATTAAGTCCCTTCGACCCACCTTCCACCGAAGATATTTTCGGAACAATGATATTGAAATAAAGTTTTAAAAACCCATTGGTACGAACCTGCCACCTGGGAATAGGACTCGGGTCTCTTGACTCGAAATTTCGACCACCCAACCACTCGGCTATCGTGAAGTTTTAACGGCCAAATCATCTCTTATTATCTATGCGGGCAGTGTCTTTCAACAAATCGTTTATTATTGCCTAATTCCTAGTAACCATGCAGAGCAGTGGTTTCTAGTTTCAGTTCCTTTTATGATGACACACAGACACAAACAGTTTCATCCCATCAAAAAAGAGGTGAATTACTTAAAATGTTTATACCCCTCGACAAATTTTCTTGGAGTCCATCATCAGATCCTGGCACGGTAACAATGCCATTTTGCAAATTGCAAATACTTAATAAAAAAAAGAAAATAATATTCGACATCGGTTTACAACTGACGCAGTTGTGAAGTGAAAAACATAAAAAAGAACCACTTTTTTACGTCAAAATTATACGTTATTTAGTTTTGGTTCGGAATGCGTCTTTACTGCATATCCTCACATATATCAAACATAAAAATAATACAATACATCAAAATATACAAAATTTCACGAATACGAATTATTTTGGAACTTTGCCCGTGTAAGACTAGCCACAAACAAAATTTACATGTTTAATTTACGACGACATTTACCAGTAAATGATAAATCTTGGTGAAAAACGAGTGTATAACTTTAACTAATTGGTCAGAGATGGACCAGTGGTCCATTAACTTACACCCACGCATGCGCAATAAAGTTAAATATTCAAATTGAACGACCTGAGTCACAGGCAATCGTTTATAAATTTAGCAATACCTTACCACTGATGAAATATTTTTTAATCGTTTTATTAACACCCATAGATGCATAATGATTTATTGTATTTACGCGAATACCAAACATTTTAAATAAAACGATTTTCAGATTTTATCGCGTTTTTAATTAGTTTTTACAAACAATTTTATTTCCCGACGTTTGCCGACGACGGTAGCCGAAGGTAGCTGTGACAGTGGGACGTTCAAGACCACAGTCCCCACGTGACCACGGATGCTGTAAAGCATCTGAAACGTCGGGAAATAAAAATAGTTTGTAAAAACTAATTACAAACGCGATAAAATCCAAAAAATCGTTTTATTTTAAACCCATAGATGGAATTTATGACAATCGTGAATAATGATTCATCGGCATCAATTTATAGTAGTCACGATAGCCGATTGGTTGGATGGTCGGAATTTGAAGTCATGAGACCCGAGTTAGATCCCCAAAATAAAACTTATGTACGAATGCTTGGACATTGAGACGGCGACGGGCTTACCACCTATCACGTTGACCCAAAAATATCTTCGACTTAATTGTCTATCCCTGTATTGGGATACTCTCTCATTTATAAGTACATTGGAGCCGTAACAAATGTAAAAAAAAAACAATTAACAAATATATTGGAGTTAAGATTACCTAACCTAAAGCTCAGGTGACCTGAAAGTAACCATTGCCGCTGTCTTAATTAATGTAAAAAAAACCTCAAAGGGAAATTCATGCCTCTTAATTTGGAAGTTGGTTAACGTGGCATTTATTCGTCGACAAGTGATAAAGGTCTGTCACACATAAGAGTCATAATTAATACATCCGTGGGTTGTCGTTTATTGATTGTTTATCAAATATGCAAATATATTTAACAGCGTTTTAATGGGCCAGCCGTTTGCTCGTTTCCATATTAAATACATAGATTAATAAAAGTTTAAAACTTTTTATTTCTTTTAATAACTATTCTTAAGTTATTTGTGGCTTGTTTTTTATTTTGCTAAATCGATGATGACATTATTCTATTTAAGCTAATAACAAAATTGCGGATACTGATTTTGATTATTATTATTTGATATTGATTATTATCTATGGCTAGAGTCACTATAGCCGAGTGGTTGGGTGGTCCGAATTTCGAGTCGAGAGACCCGAGTTCGATCCCCATGTGACAGGGTCGTATTGGTACGATATACGTCCCGAAAATATCTTCGGTACAAGGTGGGTCGAAGGGACTTAATTGTCTAGATTACACCTCTGTATACCCTAGAATCGCGTTAAGATATTTTTAGATTTTTTTTAATAACTAGACACCATGCACCTTAAACCCCTTTAGCATCTTACTTATTGATCATACAGTTATTGTTTTTTCAGTTAACCACAGTTATGGCAACTATGTGAAACTGTAATAATTAACAATTAATTAATGTGCACGTATTTCCGTCATACGTTTTTCATGAATTCGTATTCGAAGAAATAAATGATAATTGAAATGTGAATCGTAAATGTGTTGTGGAGTTGTTTGTGTTGAAATTTATTAATTCAACGGACATAAATAAATTGTTAATGTTTTATTAACCTTTGAATGAGAATGGGCAATAAAAGTACGGAGATAATTAAGTCTAAGTATTTTTTATTTTATGCACCATTTTAGTATGTTGCAAAATGTAAAATTACGTGTTGTAATTCTAGAAATTGTATATTAATTCGTTTCGTTACAATTCCGCTGCACATTTGTGCTTTTTTGTGTTGTTGCACGTAAATAATTTATTTGCATTATGCAAAATGTTTAAATACAATGAGGACATTATATATTCTATGAATATTAAAAAGTACTTAATGGTTTTCTTATTCGTATATTTTTTTCTTCGAATTATACTTTACGAGTCTGTAAAGAAACAAGCAGTTGCGACATAATATTTTAGGGTTCAGATAAAGTAATACATTTTATTATAAATTGCAGCTCGCAATTATTGGCTTACTTATATAATTAAAATATATAAGTACCATATTCTTACGTTGTAAGAACGACGAACTCCGTGGACGAGTGGCGTAAAGGCCGGTTTTCAAGGTGTCGCCATTTCGAGGTCCCGGGTTCGATTCTCGGTAGGGTCAATGTAGAAAAAACCTCTTTTTCTACTTTTTCTCGGGTCTGGGAGTTTGTGGTACCTTCATTGTTTCCGATTCCCATACATCAAGTGCTTTAGCATCTTACATTGGGATCTAAACAATGTATGTGTTGTTGGCCCTATCTATATATGTATCTAAATATGTGTGTTACCATACTGAAGATAGTTGTAAAATGAATGAATGAATGTAACAATGAATGAATGCTATTTCTTTTATTGTGTATCATAAACAAAATTTGAAAAAAGAAACAAGAAACTTAGGTAACAGGTACAATTTGGCGGCCTTATCGCTGCGTAGCAATCTCTTCCAAGCTACTAAAGGCGTAAAGAGAATAAGCTTTAAAAATGAGGTAAGTGGTAAAATACTTGAAAAATGTTTGCCCAACTCTCTTCATTTACTTTATTTAAAATCAGATTGTTACGTTATTTGGAAGAATTTATTAGTCTGTTTTTCTCTTCCTAGTTTTTAAGTAATACAACTGCTTGCAATCAAAGCTTCTCAGTTTCCAGATTTTGGGAAGCCTAAAATTATTCCACAAGAACGTGCTTTTAAGTTGCAAATATGTACATCTGCTTTAAATAAACCTTGATTTGATTGTTGACCTTCGAAAGTTATTGTAGCGCCATCAATTTATGACTGTTGTGTTTGAAACAATTGGGATGTTTCTATTTTTAAATCAGATTCATTTAAATCCCATAAAAATTGTGATGATTCTATTTTTGATGATGGAATTTAAAATTGTTATGATACTATTTTAAATTTATATTTAAATCAAATG
The DNA here is from genome assembly GCA_029286605.1 of Sericinus montela. Classification (NCBI taxonomy): domain Eukaryota; kingdom Metazoa; phylum Arthropoda; class Insecta; order Lepidoptera; family Papilionidae; genus Sericinus; species Sericinus montela. Next base: position 1,314,913 of record JAGSMR010000108.1, read on the forward strand.
GCGATCATAAAATTACCAGGCGCTTTGCAGTCAGTTTGAAGTCATCATTGGTCAGTATGCCAATAAACAATCAGAAAAATGCTCACGGATATTTATTTAATACTGGAATGGTCATTGGTTTTCGTATATTTATTCAATACTGGAATAGTTTGGTATTCTGAATCAAAATTTCACCAGAACTTGTTGCTTGTCGCTTTAGTTTAAAAGAAAAGGGACAACATCACATTGCTTTGATCCCAAAATATGTATCACTTAAAATAAGATACCACAAACATCACGTATTTTAAAAAAAATTAAAACAAAGTAATTGTACTCGTAATTTAATACTACATGCGCAATTTTTTGTACGATCTTTTCATAAATACGCATCACGTAATAAAAACCAGACTGTGTTTATGGTAACTCCACTAGTATCGATTTATTAATCGGTTACGGTACTCGATTATCCATATCATTATCAGAGACGACGACTATTTGCATTTAATGCGTCGTAAACATTTACGATCGTGTCGTTTGTTTGAAGGTGGAATCGATTCTCGAATTGATATTTTATCGATACCTGTCCGCGTATAGACGGACGTTCGCTAAATATTTTTGCAACTAATTCTGTATGTAAAATATTGTTACTTGTAATATTTATCTTCAGTAAATTATACTCATGGCTTTGATACTAAGAGGGCGATGCTGATAGTGATCAAGTAGGCTCACTATCAGTCACGTTGGCCAAAATAGTTTTTAATAAACGTCAAATTTCGGTTCTTTAAGCTTCATATGTCAAAGGGACAGACCCAATTGTCTGGACCTCAGCTTGCTCCTCTGTTTGGAATACGCGTGAAGATATTTATTTATTATTTATTTTTCTCCATCACCCGTGCCAACTACTCGTTTGCCCCTTAATCTATAAAAAACTTATTTCGAAAAACGTGACAGGTATTGAGCATGTAATATACTTACATTCATATATATTTTCATTTGATACACACATTAACATCCATGAGTCGAATACAAACATTCATATTCATCACTCGTCACAAGTCACGATAGCCGAGTTGTTGGGTGGTCGGAATTTCGAGTCGAGAGACCCGAGTTCGATCCCAAGGTGGCAGTACCAATGAGTTTTTCAAAAACTTATGTACGAATTTCATCGTTGGCTTGGACATAAAGACGGCGACGGGCTCACCATCTGTCACGTTGTCTTAATGGTCTTAGTGGCCTTCATTGTTTAGACTAGACCTCTGTCTACCCCTGTATTGGAAATTGCGTGAAGATATTTATTTATTTATTTATTATATTCATCACACTGAATTTTGCCCCTAGCGGGATATGAACCCGCAACCTTCAGATTCGAAGGCAGGAACCCTACCAACACAGCTATGGGTCCGTCTTACCAAAACATTTTACAAAAGAGTCCTATCCAATAATATATAAATCTTAAAGTCTAACAAAAAAGTCACGATAGCCGATTGGTTGGGTGGTCGGAATTTCGAGTCTAGAGACCCGAGTTCGATCCACAGGTGGCAGGCTCGTACCAATGGAGGACGACGGACGACAATGGAAATTTGAAGTAATATAAAACTATAACGTACGTACATAACGGGGTGTGAAAGCTCACTGCAGGACGTAGTTCTCTTCGAGAACGGTTTGCTGTAATCTCCATGCATGGCTAGCGGATTGGAGATAGCAGTAAAAAGAAAATAAAAAAAGTTATGTTTGCAATAATATGAAAAGAACAAGCACAAGTACAAGCATCATGAAAACAGATGACTATAAGTTTATTTACACGTAATCATCATCATGTCTGTGATTGTAGAAAATTTATTTAGATACCATGAAAGTCTAGCCAGTTACACTAGACGATCCTGCATCGTGAAGTACAAATAATGAATAACATAATATTTTTGAAACTTACTTTTTTAAGATATGTCAGGACTTAGTCGACAGTTATTATAAAACAATTATAACACATGAAATAATTTTATTGATTTTAAGGCATATAAGTTATAATGATTTCTTGTATTTACGCGAATACTACATATTTAATATAAAACTATTTTCGGATTTTATCGCGTTTTATTCATAAAAATAGTTTGTAAAAACTAATTAAAAACGCGATAAAATCCGAAAATCGTTTTATTTTAAACATATAAGTTATGCTAAAATTTTTCTCTTTAATTTAATTACAACACATTTCACATTACAGAAGAAGTTCTTCTCTTCGGACCAAGTAATATATGTCGTATTTTATTTTTGCATGCGGAATTATGCAATGTAATTATTTAGTAACAACTTTATAATTCTTTTTATATACAAATGTAAAGTACGTATTTGCGTCATTGATCTGATTAATTTTAGTCTGGTATACTTCTATATTATAGTTAAAAAATATCTTCACGTCATTCCCAATACAGGGGTAGACAGAGGTCTAGATAGTTAGGTCGTTTAGACCCATCTTCCACCGAAGATACATTTGGGGCATCACGACTAGTGGTGAGCTCGTTGCCGTCTTAATGTCCAAGCCAACGATATAATTCGTACTTAATTTTTTTTTGTTCAAAAAACCCATTGGTACAAGCCTGCCACCTGTGTATCTAACTCTTAACTCGTATTCCGCCCTTCCAAACACTCGGCTATCGCGACTTTTTTATAGTTAGTTATCTATTTCAGAACCTTTGCGAAAGTCAACGCTTTTCCTTAAGACACCCCTTAGGACATCGATATCAAGAAATGGAGTGCGTTGCATACTTATTACTTATATATTCGTATACATATGTAATAAGTTTAGTCTTTAGTTTTTAGTATTATAATAATATACAAGTAATAGTTTAGTACTAGTAGTGCTAGCGAATTATATATGAGTTTTTGAAACGTCACAGAATCCTCAAACTTGTGACTTAATCGGTCAGAACATAGCATATTATCGCATAGAGACATTTACACAAGTAGCATGTATCATGTAATAAATTTAAAATCCAAAAGGAATAAAACGTGTCCGAAATATAAACATAACGATTATTCACTTGCTTTACGTTATAATTAAAACAGTAAATGAGGTAGGTAGGTAATAAGCAGCTACGTAATGTCGTTGCAGGCTTGAATTCATGAATAAATTAATACATTGTTGCAACGCTTCAAAAAGATTTTATATTAAATCGAGTGAGCAATTTTTCTGTAGCCTCAGGTGTCAGTTTTTAATAAAGGCCCAATCAGCCGGACGCCGGATACGACGCCGCGCGCCGCTTCCGGTCAGGAAATGGAGCTTGTGTTTGCGGCTCGCAGGCTTTTTAGGGTTGCTATATAGCATAGATTTGTTATCTAAAAGATTACAAATGCATTTATCTTTTTTAACATTCGACTGTTTACGAAAACATGTTGTAGCTGTACGTATCCTCCCTGAATAGGTGTCTGTAGACATCAGATTACCTATTTTATGATCTTTACTAGTATTATGACCTTTACTAGTCTCGTACTATCTTGACACGTTTTATTCTTAAATTTAGTGTTGTACTTTTTTATTTTTTTTACGTAAATTTCTATACTGGGAAAGGCAGAGTGCTAGACAATGAAGTCTTTTCAAATCACTTTTCACTGAAGCTTATTTGAGACAACGTAACTGGTGATGAGCCTACAATATTAGGAATGTAACAATATTATATAACTACATATGTATTTAGGTAGATAAATATTCATTTATACATATCGCTCTATATTTACTTAATATGTTAAAATTAAGTATTAATACAATCATATACGAATCCATCGAGTCATACAGTAATACAATCTTTTAAACCTGTCGTCATATTTAAAATCGTTGTTTTGCTACTGTTTGCCTAGGCAAATGCCGCGTATTATACTTTGCACTAAGAGGTCACATTACCTCTGCGTTACTGTATTTACTGTATTTATGGTAACCTTAATTTACAGAAAAGATCATTTGTCATTATTGCAACTAACTCCAGAGATTACATATTAAGGGCTGCATCGCGTTAAAATTACAAAAAGTGTTTTCTATATTTACCCGATCGGAAACCGAAACCGGGACCTCAGCAGGCGAAAAGCACTTTTTCTGGGGGATCCTAGAATGTAATCTGCAGTTTCCGCTACTTCTCATAAAAGCTTTTTGCATTTTAACGGCTTCAGTTTTTCTTAATTAAATTGCAAATGTATTTAATACAGAAAATGTAAAGTGAAATAACATGAATATTGAACAAAATGCTGTACTCTATGTCTCCCTAGCTAACACATAGCAGCCGCAGGCTGTAAGGAGTCTGCAAACGAATTTTGCTTTTTTTTCTCATTCCACCATAGCAATAAACGCGGGGCAAATTGTTCCCTAGTAAAATTCGTCTGCATTTTGTCACCGAAGGGTGCTTTGATGTGGTCTTTTTGGGAGGGATTTCAGAATGCAATGTTTTGGTAGGGTGGTTCTGTGCGAGGCTTGATTGAAAATAGCAAGTTGATTGAGACGTTCATAAATAAAGTGGAAACAATTTTACTGCAGAAAAAACTTCTTTATATTCATTGTGATTTGAAATTTGAATTGAAAACGCAACTTGAATAAGAGATAAAATAAATTAATATGCAATTAATTTCTCTCTCTCATTTACTTACACCTCTTAGAGTGTAAGCGACATCAGCCAGATGGAATTGCAATATCTAAATTAATGTCGAAGCTTTATAGCTACCAAACATCAATACAATAAGGCCGTGATTTTTAAGTTGCAATAAATTATTTTTTTAGGTCCTATTCTTGTGAGAATGTAGTAAGTACCTCTTTTGTGGTGGGTATTATGAGAGGCGTCAAAAAGAAAAGCCGAAATAGTTGTATTATTTAATTGTTACGGTACATGAGATCTTCCATGATGGTCCTTAGGGTGAACTTCTTTGTTTAAGTTGTTTGCACAGATTCATTGACTGTAGTCACCACATATAATGAGTTAAGTTTAACTACAATCTAGCTTATTACTTTTTTTTTGTAACCATCTTCAATGTTTTCACATAACTGATTAAAAGTTGACTGGCAAAATATGTATTAGGCTCGTCTTTTGTTTCTTTGCAGTTTTGTTTGGAACATCCAACATAATCCCATAAAAAATATAATATTTAAAGATATAAGACATATTTGTGTAACTGTAAGAGCCCAGGTTTAGCTATAGCCGCCATGCTTGGCAAGCGGATTGACGCAGTAACAAGGACTTTGCAGTGAAGACCGCGAAGTGTCACCGCTCTCCAGAATTTTTTTCTGGTCTATTTCGAGATATTTATCCCGCTATCTGATAAAAATCTCTAGAAACATATATATTTAACTTTATAACTACTTATATCTTTTGAACAAATAACCGCAAATCGAAACTGGAGTTACGTGCCCGGTCGTAAAAGCGTGTTTTATTTGTGATGCCTATTGTAACTGTTCTCCTGTGACCAGTTAAGGGTATTGTTACTTACTGGGGCTCCTGAAAAAACGTTTAAATTTACGAACAGTGAGATATATCTGGATAATGTTGGACAAACGAAATTAATTTTACACCATTTAGTTGCAATATCCTAGTTGATAGTGAGGCTTCGAACCCGGATAGGCAAGAATTTGTATGATGAGTATGAATGTTTTTCCTCGTGTCATGGATGTTTATATGTATATATCAATTTTTATCTATGTTAATATGTATGAATTTCGGCATGTATGTTTTATTTGGCTTGGATCATATAACGGCAATAGGCTCATTGACTGTAAAAACCGAGTCAAAAGAATTTCAAATCTAGACCTCTACTCAGCCCAGTATTGACCAATTTCATTATGAACCGAGAAAAATTTGGAAAATTGAAGTCTTAAGTATATAAAATACTTACGTAAGTTCTTTATGTGCATTTAGTGAAAAGCTGTTATTTTGAAATTAAAATGTATCAAATATTAATGTATCATGTGTTTATTTGAGCAGTTCCTTTCTTTCTAAATGGGACTATAGCATTCTAAGTCTCTCTCAAAGTTTCATAAATGTTTCTGCTCGAATTTCAACATTATCTACTTTTATGACACTGGAAAGCTGCGAATTGTGAACGCGACAAAGTTTAAACGATTTGTACTCTTTACACGACCCTCGTGGTCACACTTCCTTATTGTATCTATCCCCTGTGACCTATTGTACGTTCAAACGATAAAATGAAAACATATTTTGATTCTAACTTTGTATATATATATATATATATATATATATATATATATATATATATATATATATATATATATATATATATATATATATATATATATATATATATATATATATATATATATATATATATATATATATATATATATATATATATATATATATATATATATATACATATATATATAATTTGCCGCCAATTGTACCATAATTTAACTTCTTTATTTCCACAAAAAATAATACTTTATTTACAGAAAAATTATGTTAATATTTACAATACTTATTAACTAAAAACTATTATAATACTTCTCTATTTCATTGGTTGTTATTTAATGTTTAATTCTTTCACTCATGCAATATTATAGACGACCCGATATTCTGGATGGTAGTGGACCTGCCTCCGAATCTTAAGGTTGCGGATCGAATCCCGCTAGGAACAAAATATGTACTTCAGTCATGAATGTTTATATTAATAGTTATTTATATAATTATAAATCTTTGAATATTTATGTACAATTGACTTGGACATTAAGACGCCGACATTCTCACCACCTCTCATCTTGTCTTCATTAAGATTTGGTGAAAAGTGGGTCAAAAGGGCTTTAATATTTAGGCCTGTGCCTATTATATGTGTATGTAAAATTTTATGAAGATAAAGAAATGAGGGGAGAGAGAGAATGATGGGCAGCATTTTACGTCAGAGGTGTCTGGTACCGGCATCACCAATCCGCTTGCCAAGCGTGACGATTAAAACAAACCCTCCCTTACAAGTATTGGTTTTGTACCAGCGCCTAACATGAGGTGTCTGGTACTTTCAATCTTAGTGTCAATAGAGCCAAAGCCCATTATCCTTCAAGGAATTTTAGTAAAGTAATGAACAAGCGACCGCCAAAGTAACACACAAACAATATGTTTAGGCATATTAATAAATTATCGGCTTTGGCCTACGTTTGCGCACACATTTTAGTGTGCTTATGCTAATCACAGAGGAGACTTGGCGTTAAGTTGTCGACAAATAAGCTGTGTAGTTTGTTTGCATCACAAATGTAACGTCCAGGGTTGTACATTTCACACAATAGAGTTTAAACATCACACCGATATCGTAAATTAAAAAGATATTATATGTGTGATAAGTGACAGGGTGTTGTGTATAGAGAGAAAGATTAATTCGTGTGAGATGTTCAAACTTAATCATCAGAAATTACAGAGTTACTGGAACCTTCTTCAGTAGATGATTTATGCAGGGAGCTTGAGAGTCCATGAGCTATATAGTAGAGCTCGATTCTTACCCCTTTAAAATTTATAATTTATTTTTGCGCTCAGTTCCTAATAGGTAGAGGTAGCCTGAGAGATAAGATCGCCAAGTGTCACGATTCTTGCATACCTTCGCTTCTTACAGATTACTCAGTAAATAATTATTTATACATATAAATAAAATTGGAGTGTCTTTTTGTAATATTGAAATAACCTTTTTTTACTACATGTATATGAATATATACGGTACATACACCAAAATAAAATGTTTTTACAATTTTTGTCTGTCTATTTGCTCCGGCTAATTTCTGAAACGGCTGTACTGATTTTAGCAGGACTTTCACTGACAGATAGCTAAAGTTATAAGGAGTAACATTGGCTACTTTTATTTTAGAAACATAATTAGAGTTCAGCGTTAAGTGTTAAACTGCGGGCAAAGCTACGTGGGGCAGCTAGTTATAAATAAATATAAAATAGATAGCGACATTCTTTTTCCTGATCCTAAAGTAAGTAGCTAAAGCATTTGTCTTATGGAATCAGAAAGAACAAAGGTACCTCAAACTCGCAGAACTGAGACAATGAAGAAAAAGTTATTTTGAATCGTTCGGGAATGGATCCCTTACTTGGGATGAAAACGTTACAATAAGACAACGATACTATAGCCTTATATACATATATATTTACATATATACATTAATTACAGCCGAGGGGTTGGGTGATCGGAATTCAAGTCAAGAGACTAGAGTTCGGACCCAAGTGCCAGGCTCTTTTAGTTCGAACCCAAGTGCCAGGCTCTATTAAAGTTTAATATAATTAATTGTTATCAATTGTCAACCCTAATGAACAATGTTGGCACATTTCGAGAGTTTACAAAGTTACGTCATTTGAAGACTTTATTTCGTGTATTTTGATTAGGGAAATTGGTTGCATAACTTCTAATTTGTTAGAGTTTAAACGGATTCACTTTTAGTTAGTAACTTGTTTGCGAGAAGTTTGAAGAAACAAAAAACAAAATTGTTTTTATCAAATGAATTTGTAACATACTGTTAAATTTGAATTTTCGAATATTAAATGCTAATTTATTTTAAAACTGTCGACGAATATTGTTAATAAAGTATGGTATTGAATTTATTGTCTTTTTTTAATTAACTAAAAATATTAATAGGGTGATTCTCATGCAAGTTATTGATATCGCCTTATACACGTATATGACTATTAGTTTTTATTAACATAATAATATGGTTGAATTATTTAGCGATCAAGTTTTATGTGGCCAGTAATGCATTCTAATGGGCGAACTAATAAAATTGGCGTTTTAGTAATGTGACATTTACGGACTATGAATACATTTTTCCATAATGCTTACTCTGAAAATAATACTCTAGAATAAATAGTGGGTGTATCAAAAAAAAATTTTTTGCGTAAAGCCATAATATTTCTCAAAATACTAATATCAGTTGTAATTTATATATAGCATAAATATAATATAGATATAACATAAAATAAATAACAACTGATATTAGTATTTTGGGTCCGGTCGGTACCACGGGCTTACGAAGTATTGACGTGACAAGGAGATATCTTCGATGGGGGATAAGAACGAATAGTACTTCATTTACTTCTTACTCCCATCCCTTTTCTTCTTGGACCTGTAAAAAGTCGGCAACGTATCAGCAGCTTAGAGAGAGCTACATTTGTAGAAATATGTATTTAGTTATTGCCACACAGATGAGCTGATTGTTCTTCTGCTCCGTTTCCTACAAAAAAAGTAACAAATTGAGAAAAAAAGTCACTATTAAATCTCTGTCTGTAAATTAAGAATATAATGTTCATTTCCCTAAAATATCTTCGGTGGAAGGTGGGTCGAAGGGGCATAATTGTCTAGACTAGACCTCTGTCTACCCCCGTTTTGGGAATTGCGTGAAGATATTTTTTTTATATATTTGGTTGGCATAGACAATGTGACTGCCACAAACCAATTATGTTATTCCTACAACAGACCAAAAATATAAAAATATCTTCACGCCATTTTCATTGCCGAGGTAGACAGAGGCCTAGACAATTAAGTCCTTCGACCCATCTTCCAACGAAGACTTTTTTTGAGACCACGTATAGAATAAATCTTGTATAATTTTTTTGAAAATGCCAATGGTACGAGCTTACAACTTGGGGATCGAACTAGGCTGTCTTGACTAGAATTCTGGTCACCCAACCACTCGGCTATCGTGGCTAGCTAGTAGCCTTTTCTATAACAGACTATACACTAATTATGGAGACGAAAGGCTGCAATGATTAATTTCCTAAGATGTATATCCACGCCGCCAGCACAGAAGATACAAAAAAGTAATATTATTAATTCAACTAAAAATTTTACATTCCTTTTTATCAGTTCCATATAATACATTACCTACGTAACTAAACAAAAAGCAATATAAATATTTGTTAAAAATAACACAGAGTGTCAAACAATTGGTAGCCCGCGAAGCAACAAACACGGCGTTTCCATAGAATTACAAAAATGATTAGAGCGTTCTGTGATAAATATTTGTAAAGCTTTAAGCGACGAACCGACGGGCTAAGTTAGCGTGAATATGTTAAAATCGCAGACCGCACTCTCTGTAGTCGGCGTTGTGTTCTCAGAAGGGTCGATTGTCAATACCGATATTTCTATTTGAAGACCCGTTCGAATTTTAACTTTTGAACAAACTATTTAATATCGAAGGGTCACGAAAGCAAAGATGAGTTAGGCTCGAAACACACTCACGATTTTTTATCAAGTGATTGCTGAAGTACAAAAGATCATGAACACAGCGGCTCACCTATGTTAGTGCTGAAAGTCAATAGCCTAATGGCTTAGGATGCAGTCTGCGAAACATGACATCGCAGGTTCGCACCCGCCATTTGACTATTGTCGTGAACCACTCCAGACACAAGCGTTGCAGCTTAGTTGAAGTGGTTAACAGGAATACTAGTAATGGTTTTTGACATTGAATGAATGAATGAAATATGCTTTATTGTACACTGAAATATGAAAAAAACAAACTTCACGCCATTCCCAATACAGGGGTAAACAAAGGACAATTCAAATCTAGACAATTAAGTCCCTTCGACCCACCCCCAGTCACGTTGTCCCAAAATATCTTCCACCGAACAAAAACATATCTTCACGCCATTCTTCCAGATTTAATTGCCGAGTCCTCTGCCTAGAGGTCTTTCGACTCACCTTCAACCGAATACATTTTTTGGGATAACGTGACTGGTGGTGAGCACGTCGCCGTCATTATGTACGTACATAGGTTTTGAAAAAATCCATTGGTACGAGCCTGCCACCTGGGGATCGAACTCAGGTCTCGGGACTCGAATTCCGATCACACAACGACTCGGCTATCGTAAGTAAAAAAAAGGAAATCAGCAATAAATTAAGGTACAATTGGAGGTATTCTTTTTACAAAAAATGTACGTGGTCCCACCACACCAAGTGAGTTGCAAATACGTGTACTTCTACCTTTTAAGTAAGGAATATAGTAGAGACAAGAGCATGTAGAAGTCTTGGGTGTTTTGAGTCAATAAGATAGAAGTACAAGACGAGTAGATTACATAAAGTATTCTACGAGTTCATAGCACTAATTCAGTGAAGTTTGCGCATATGCCACTGGGCTCTATCATGATTAAAAATCTTTCGTGTGTGTAGAGCCTTAAACGTAACGCGGCTTTCTAACACACAGGAAAAGGCAAAGGTGCCGCTTTAAGTCGTGACTCATGATACATCTTCTCGAGCGGGTCCTATACAAAATTTTCGTTTAAACGAAATAAAAAAAAACTGCAATCTAAACAAATATGCGTTGTTTTGTCGATTTAATATCCTTTTTATGAAATTAACATGGTATAAATATTCATTTATCATTATACAATTAGTTATCTATAATTATACAATTAGTTAATATTATATAATAATAAATTTTTGCAGAGTAACGCAAAATACATATCCAATTTCATATATCAACTTAATGGTGCTCACCAGTCAATTTTATCGTGATCTTTTTAATCTATTCAAGGATATACTGTCGCGACCTTTTACTTAGAACTGTTTAAGATAAATAATCCCACAATACATTTTACTCGTGTAACAAAGGAATAAAATTCCAACGCTTTAGGCAACGCACGCCTAGATAGCTCAATTTTTCGGACTTACTTGGTACTTATCGTAATATAATAGCCACATTATCGAAAATCTTCATTAATTGTAGCGTATATGTTATTCCATAAATAAGCCATATTTCTGTATAGTTTCATCAACATCCATAGCGTAGTGTTTGCGAGAAAGACTAATAGAAATCTATCTTTACAATTTTTTTTGATATCAGAAGGATTGGATAGCATTGAATAGTGAAGGATAAGAGTAAAAAAAATCAAGTTAAAAATAATATCTTCAGGTCATTCCCAATACTGTGGTGGATAAGGGTTTTTTGACAACTTGAGAGTCTTTATGTCCAAGCCAACAATATAAATCGTACATAAGTTTTAAACAAATGCATTAGTACGATTTTACCACGCGGGGATCGAACTCGGGTCTCTTAACTCAAACTCTAGCTAACTATTGTGACTTGTTGACCTAAAGATAGCAAGAATTGAGATAATATCTGCACAAAACAAATACCTGTGTATAATTTCCTACAGTTCCCGGATCGTCATCATCGTTAGATGCAGTTAAACTGCAGCCTCTAAATACGTCTTTATTCTACGCTTTAAAGGACTCGCGTTGTTAAGCCTCGTTACTTCTAGTAGAAATGGAAGAAAATCCGTTGTTTTTGACCCAGATTCCTAAAGGGCAATCGGCATGCATTGAAACAAGCACTGACGCTAAAAGCTGGAAGCCATTAGTTTGAGGAAGTTTCTGTTCCTAAATTGGGATATTACGTTTAAAAACTGAATATAGCATTCTTATAAAAATAAAATCTCCAAGCCATTCCCAATAATGGGTTAGATACAGTTGTAGACAATAAATTCATTTCGACCCACCTCTCATCGAAGACATTTTATGAGACAACGTGACAGGTAATTAGGCAGTCGGTGTCTTTATCGTACATAAATTTTCCAAAATTTGGTACGAAAAATTGGTACGAACCTATCATTTGGGGATCGAACTTTGTTCTCTTGACTCGAATCCTGATCACCCATCGCTATAGAACGAAATCAATATTTAGACGATTTATCATTATTTTTGCTGAAACACAGTTCAAAATCATTGCATTTACTCCACAGACCATGTACCTTGTCAAATTAACAGTACAATTAGCGTACAGTAGCAATATACCAACCTTTTGTTATCATGTTTGATGGTTTGTTTGCTTGTGCATTAGCACATAATGTAGTTGGCAATACGGGGAAATGAATTTGGGACGTAAGTGAAAATTTATTTATGCAAATATTATGTGTACCGTACAATTTGTTTTGTCATTGTTAGAAGATTTAAAACATATAATTGGTGATAATTTTACACACGAACATGCACAATGATTATCAAATTTTTCACAATACGTGTGTGGCTTTAGAATTTATTACCCCCTTTTCCAGTAGGTGACTGAACAGGAATAGATGGGAAAAGCCTCCAAAATAGCAACCAGAGGGCGGGATAAAAAAAATATAAATAAATATAGATATCTTCACGCAATTCCCAACAGGGGTAGACAGAGACCTAGTCTAGGCAATTAAGTCCCTTCGACCCACCTTCCACCGAAGATATTTTCGGGACAACGTGACAGGTGGTGAGCCCGTCGCCGTTTTTGTGTCCAAGCCAACGATTTAATTTGTACATAAGTTTTTTTTCGAAAAACCCACGAGCCTGCCGCTTGGGGATCGAACTCGGGTCTCTTGACCCGAAACTCCGACCACTCAACCACTCGGCTATCGTGACTAATTAAATATACTAGGACAAAAGACAGACCGGTCACAGGCAGTAAGTTGCAAGTTGCAAGGGTTTCTGTAACTACGCATCTTCCTCGTGAGATAGTTGATTCTATGCAGAGGACTTGAAAGTGTTAAAATACAGTTAAAGTGTTAAAAGTGTTAAAGTGAAAAAAATACAGTTGTAAAATTAGCTTGGAATCATCTGTGTTGATTAGTATCAAACTGTTAACTATTTCTGCAGGTTCCCGTTAAATGGATATAGTCGCCATGATACATTCCATCTTACTCTCTACTCCCATAAAAATAACACTAGTCCAGGATTAACTTTCTAAGACCATGTGTTCTAATTACTCGAAGAAGGGACAATCGTCAGTGCTCGTAGAAATATATGAATTTGATAGATGCTGAAGAGGATCATGAGGATAGCATGATGGACTCTTGTCATTGATGATAAGCGAAGATACAATAAATAAAAAATAAAATAAAATTAATCCTTTTTTACGCACCTTTAACCGAAGACATTTTTTTGATAGGTGGTGAGCCTATTGCTGTCATAATGTCATTATGTGAAGTAAAAGCTAACGGTACAAATCGTAAATAAGTTTTGAAAAACCCCATTGATACGGGCCTACCATCTGAGGATCGAAATTGGATTTCAATCATCCAACCATTCGGTTATTGTGACTTTTTAATAATAATAAAAATTAATTATTAAGCATCTCCTTTTAAGGTGACATAAAAATAATTGAAATTCACGTGCTATTACATAACTTTTGCAGCAAAATATATCTCAATACTTTATTTTACAGACTTAACCCAAAAATATTAATTACAGTAAGTTTGTTTGAAACATAAAAAACACAGCTTATAAATTACTAAATTTATTACATAGGCAATAAAATTTCAGATAACAAGATCTTGAGCAAACATAAATAGGAATATAAAAATTTATATTACATTTAAATTAATTCACAGACCATAATGAGTTTTCGGTAAATATTATATAAACGTATTCAGAATTAAGTGTTTTATAGGTGGATTTCGAATCATAAAACTTTATTGACAAAAAGAATTTAAATCAGAGCTGAGGTTAATTAAGGCAATTTGTTTTATACATAACGGATTGTTTTTATATCTTCATGAATTTTCTTAATACTGGGGGTAGATGGAAGTCTAGAGAACAATGTACTTGATAATTTTTATAATAAATTATCTTAATTGTCTAGACTAGACCTCTGTCTACCCCTGTATTGCGTGTGTCTAATTGCGTGAAGATATCTATTTATTTATTATATATTTTATTTTTTATTTATAAAATGATTATGTTATTCAGTGAGTTTCTGAAGAGGCACTTAAGAGAAAGTTCTGAATATGTCAATATTTACTGATAGATGAAAATGAAAAATATTTATTTCATAAAAATATTTATTACTTAAAAATTGTTATTGATTAAGTGACAGGTGGTGAGTCTAGCGCCGTATTAATATCTAAGCTGTCGGTGCAACATTGTTACATCCTTATTCTCTATTTATTATTTAATACAAACATTCATAAAAAATAATTGACCCCACTTAATTAGTTACCCATATAAACATGTATATTATACACTAGATCATAGGTCGTTTAAAGTGGTAAGATAAATTCTTGAAATATTTCCCTTCTAAAAAAATATGGAATAATTATGCATGAATTTCGTGAGCGGGATATTTGCAAGACTAATACAAACGAGCTGTTATGAAAACTTGCCAAATCAATTATCATTGTTAACCTACAAGTAACGCTCGTGCGTACAATGTTTAAAGTGTTCATACCAACAATAGTTATTTCAATTTGGTTGCATTAGCGACTGTATGTTATGTTTGTGATAACTACACGTCGATAATGGGGTTTTGAAATTTGAATTTCCCTTCGGACCACACTCGGAATTGACGGCTTTGATTAGGTGTTAATTTATTTTTTTTGTAACTTGACTAGGTATAGTATACTTAACTTAGTAAGAATATTTTTATTTATTTATTTATCTGCACAGTCCCTGACAGGGTAACAAGAGAGAACACTTTGCCAAGAATCATGATCCTTATAATTTTTGCTTCATTCAGATTCATCATTTTCTTCATACATGTACATATCATTTTTACGTAGCATTTTCTTCATACATCTAGGTATCCGAGTACTCGTGACCTTCCTTCTTCGAGCAGTTAAGTCAAATGGTCTTCGAAAGTTACTCTCGACCTATCATGGTACCTTTTGATATTAACTTTCGCGCTATATATTTTCTTCACCATTCGGTCTTCTCTCATTCCCTCAATCCATCGAAACACGCTCTAATAAATTTTAGTAATAAAGTCTATTTCTATATCTTCACATCTATACGAGACAACTAGTTTAGACTTTAGTTCTTTTGACCCAAATTTCACAGTGAAGCTTTTTTATGACATAACACCTCCTCTCACAGGTGATGAGCTGTCGCAGACTTAGTGTCTAAGCCAACAATTCACATCGTAGATTAGTTTCGTAATTGTGCTCATATTTTGTAACACATTCACCGGTACATAGCTTCCTTCTTGGGATTGATCTCGAGTGATTTCTGATTCGAGTTCCGATTACCCAACTTATCGGCTATTATGGTTATTATATTAGAATAAATAATGCCAAGTAAATACATATATAGGGATAAATTAAATAGGTAACGCCCAGAGCCGAGACAATATAGAATAAGTGGTTTTTTACTTATGGTGCTTTGATGTATGCAAAATATGTATTAAGATTTAAATGATCAAGCTTATATAGTAAGATCTTACGATTGTTTACCCAATGCTAGAACAGTCAGACTTCTGGTTAAATATTTTTACCTTAAAAGGACTAACGTAACTGGTGATAAGTATGTCACTGTTTAAATGTCCAAGCCATAGATATATAAATCAATCTCCAAACTTATTAGTACGTGTCTTCCACATAAAGATCGAACTTAAGTCTCTTGATTCGAATTAAGATCACCTAACCACTCGACTGCCGCGGTTGTACTGGAGACGTATAATTTAAATAAACCACATTCTAAGTCCGTCCCCGTATTCATTCCAGTAGACAGTACCACACGAGACGCTTGTCCTCGCATTTTTTAACCGGCATTGGACTCGATTAATCTTCCTTATCTGTCCCATCGGCGGCCGCCACTTGAATAATCGCTTTGCGGACGAGTTTAACATAAATTAAGTTTTCCACGACACCTGAGATACCTCCCTGTGTTAAAACGACCACCACTGTCCTGTTCTAACGAACTGCGGAATAATCAACCTTATGTCTATGGTTAAGGGATTTAGTAACCGCATTTATAAATATGCCAGCTCAGTAATAATGAGCCACATTCGAAAGATGTATATCGCAGGGACGAAAGAAAGGTTAAGTGTGAACATTTGTTTGTTAATGCCCTCTTGTAATGGATTCGTGGGTTTGTTTTTTGGTCGCATGATATGTCGTTCCGACGGGATTGATCGATCACCCGATTATTTTACCGAAACGAGTTGATAACGGATAGGGTGTCGTTAAATACGAGTAGAATAGTTGGTAAACATGGGTGCTGGGGGACCAAATTAATGAGGTAAAGATATCGTCAGCATTAATAATTGCTGTCTCTATGAGATTGGATAATTGGTTTTGGGTGGCGGTATAAAATTAAAAAAAAAAACAGGATACGTTCGTACATGTACTATGGAAAACTATGTTCGTAAATTGAATCAGGTGTTACTTTGCGGAAAGTTATTATTACAAAGATGTTGTTACACAATTATATTACGCCATTTTATATGTAAAAATAAATGCATGTGTAACCAGGTCCGAAGAGAAGAAGAGCATCACACTCCCTCCTTCAGATCCTTCGTGTCCAGTCTTGTTTTGAGTCGAAACAAGTTTTATGTTATGGTGGTATATGCTATCTGGATTCGAGTGTAGTGGTGCATCCAGTAGAATTAGTACACGCAATTGTGGGAGGTACGATGGTGTAATTATTCTCTTCAAATGAGGTAACACATGCCATTTATTTTTACATACGGAATGGTGCAATATAACCGTATAAAACCATATTTATGTAGAAACCTATGTTAACGAATACTCTTAACGTAAATATACTGTAGTGTACCTACAATTGAAAAAGCAAGTCATAAAATTATGTTATTTATAAAAATGTGTATCCTATATCATAACTGTATCTTTAAATTTTCTGGTGTGTTATCCACTCGTCCACGTAGGCTGCATTAAATCGAAGTCATTCGTAGTCTATATATCTCAAATGTAGTAAGTACTTGGAGTATAAAGAGAGGTAATTGTTTATTGATGAATAGACTAGTAATGCGTACGTTGCGTGCAATTAGTTTCGCTTTGCTCTCCGAAGGGAGTACCAATGACCGTACATTGAGGATTGTAGTAATTTTATGATTGTTCGTCACGCGATCCGCTCGTAAAGCTGCGCGGGCGCATCTTAACAATTCCAACTGTAGCACCTACATTCATTACGATTCTAATGCATTTTTTTTCAATGAATTGTTTTACAGGTTGTGTTTTTCTGTTTGAAATTACTGTTTCATTACATATCTTGTTTATTATCAAGTCTTGGAAGTCTTTTGTTTGTAATCATTGCCAATGAGATGTTTTATCGTTTCTTACTTACGTCGTCAAAAGTAGTTCCTTGTTTCCTTGCAACTGAACGGTGATAATAAAGAAGAATACTAATCCATCACACTATACAATTACGTAAATTGTCTAGACCACTTGCCACCTCTGTGTTAAAGAATACGTGAAGATAGGTAAATAAATATGTATACATACAATTTAATAAATAAAATGTAATAAATAAATAAATATCTTCACGCAATTCCCAATACAGGGGTAGACAGAGGTCAAGTCTAGACAATTAAGTCCCTTTGACCCACCTTCCACCGAAGATATTTCCGGGACAACGTGACAGGTGGTGAGCCTGTCGCCATCTTTATGTCCAAGCTAACGATGAAATTCGTACATAAGTTTTTGAAAAACTCATTGGTACTGCCACCTGGGGATCGAACTCGGGTCTCTCGACTCGAAATTCCGACCACCCAACAACTCGGCTATCGTGACTTTTTAAATAAAATGTAAACAATCATATTCGTTAGACAAATGTTAGTACTAAGTACTCGACTCGCAACTCTTAGTTTCGAATCTAGGGACACTATCAAATATGCTAAACATAGGCCTCCGCAAAAGATTGCCCATTAGAGCGGTTCTATGCCGTCTGCACCCCGCAACATTGTACAGGTTGTCGCAACTACACTGCGTTTGCTTGTAGGAGGTTGCCACTAAAAAACCTTTATTCCCTAACGGTTGTCAGTTCTACGATCTATGTAGCTGGCCCATTGCCATTTCAACGTGCTGATCCTCATACTATCATCTAACATTTATTGGTTGAAGTTCAATTGGATAGTGGAATAACTGACGAACGTGGCCTCATTAATATCACGAATAATGAATTAATATTTAGCAGTTCAATGACAATGACAAATATTACGTATGGTAACTAAATAAAATTATATTTAACCATTTTTATTAAAAGCGTATATCGCTCCATTAATGTTTAACTGATTCTATAAAGTCTTGTAACTGACGCTGCCAGTGAAGTTTTCTTTGTAGTTAGTGTTTACATTGTGTTACTATTCTTCCAAAAAATATTCGCTGGATATACAGTTTTTATTAAAGAATTAAAACATTCCCTAACCTATAAACAAACTTGCAAAATTTTAAAATGTATTAATGAAGCAGAAGGTATTTTAAATACAATAATAAATAAATTCTTCACACGTGATTGCTAAAAAAAAAGTTATGTAGAACACGGCGATGGAGGACTGGAAACATATCTGAAAATCCTTTCACATTTCGACACAAAACAAACAACATTCGGCAATAATCGAATAGCCCCACGTGGCGTTATTGTAAACGCCGATCAAGGCATAAATTCCCTTTCGAATAGCAAATACTTTGCTACCAGTACACATAAGAGGCAGTTTTTTTTAGACACAATAATATATATACTATTTTGCTTATGTTTTACATAAAAAATACAATGTTAACTTATCCTCAATGGAAGAGTCTAGTTATTTGGACGCTCATACTATTAATTAACATTCCATTTAAATATATATATAAAAAAGTAATCTTCACGTCATTCCCAAGGTTGAGGTTAGAGTCAGTAGACTTACTGGATATGAAGAATTATACACTAGTCTTCATAAGTAATAACGCATTAACGACTTCTTTTAAAATCTTGACTTAATATTAGTTTGTTGGCTTGCATTTCCGAATCTAAAGAGTTATATAATTTTAACTGTCTGCGACATTGTAGCTCCTATGCTGTTGAACAGATTGTAAATTTGGTTTTTCTTGTTTGAAATGTAATTTATTCAGTTCTGTGTATTAAGGTGTTCTTAAAAATGTTTCAAGGACATCTATCGAGACGGTCTAAAATATGTACGAAGGTATAGGCAAATTCTGTGAAGCAAATTCAGTCTGATAGATTCTAAACTTGTTATCCAGTTTCTTTTGGGATTTTTGTATATATTTTATTTGATATTTGTATATATTTTACTTGACTTAGATTTGAAATACTCGACATACTTATTCTAAGGCATTAGAAATACTTTTAAGGTTAAAGAAAAAAAAGTTAATATCATAATCGTCTGTAGTTATTTTTATTTATTATTTATTTTTTATTTATTTATCTTCACGCACAATCCCTGACGGGGTAGCCAGAGAAATCAGATCGCCAAGTGTCACGATCCCTAAATACTTCTTTCACTTCTTTCAGATTCATCATCTTCTTCATACATGCACGTCTAGGTATCCGAGTACTCTTGACCCTCCCCTCTTCGAGCAATTGGCTCACATGGTCTTCGAAAGTTAGTGTCGGTCTACCTCGACACCTTTTAATATTAACTTTCGCGCTATATATTTTCTTCGCCATTCGGTCTTCACTCATTCGCTCAACGTGCCCAAACCATCGAAGCACGCCCTTATCCATTTTTGAGACAAGGTCATCTTTCAAAGCTGTCATATTGCGAATCTCTTCGTTTCGCTTTCGGTCGGTCATGGTAAGGCCGCACATTTTACGAAGAGATCGCATCTCCACTGCATTCAACCTGCTTTTATGCTTCTTCTGGCATACCCAGGTTTCGCTGCCATATAACAAAGTCGGTACCAACTTTTGATTAACGCAGTCAGGGCACCATTGACTTTGTTCCCGGCAGCGACACGCCTGTCCACATCTAAATCACTAGTTAGTTTTAAAAAATTTATATGCTATCAATCTTAATAAAAATAATGCTTAAATCATTTTATCTTTCCATATTGGAAAATATAATGCCTACATATTATTCCAGTACTTGCCTAACGCGTTGGTAGTGAATACATTAATATTGTAAGCCATAACAGAATGAATAGAAGAAAATATATGAATCATGAAATAGCACCAGTATGTACGAGCACTACAGAGAGCTCGTCGAATAGATGGAAATGAAAAACGACAGAGCTGCCAATTACGTGCACTAAAAAATGTCCGTGGGCGCCAATTAAAATGATTTACATATCAATAAATCGCTCGGATATAACACGGCTTAAACACGGCTTTATACGTTCCAACGATATCGGCTTACGGGGCGTGGGACGATGAATTGGATATCGTACTTTTTTTTTTTCAATTTAAACGCGATTATTGAAGAGAAACAACCATATCTATTTTTATTAATTACAAATACATGTGATATTGTCTTTGAGGTTTTAATCAAGCATCAGTTGCAATTTAAAAATCGAATGAGTAAAGAAATACTCAAACGTAATATGGGAAAGATTAGAGCAGGAGGATATCGGTCACTCCGTTCCTCTGCGGGTTGGCGAAGATACAAATATCTTCGAAATTAAATTTCCTTTTTTTATCATCGTTTCTCTAACGCGCAGGTTTCTTCACGATGGTTTCCTTCACCGCCAAGCTCGTAGTAAATTCTGCACATAAAATTGTAATGAACAGTTTTAGTGGTACCAAGCACGGTGATTGAACATTTTGTTACGTGGGGAAATACCTAACGTATAAATACCCCCGCAAGGCCGACTACCGGTGATGACGGGCTTGCACTGACTAAAACCCCACAGTGTTTACCTTCGCCGCATATTGGCAGAGCCCCGGGACGCTTTCGCACACATCCGCCACCCCAACCTCGCTGGCCGCCCTGGGTAACCCCTCTCAGGGAGAGAAAAAATTCTCTCCCACTCCCACTAGACTAGACGACGAGTAGACTCCTTGGCCTCCAAACCCACGTGGGAGACGAACCCACCTAGTCCGCCACCCGAAAGTCATGGGGTTTAGGAAGGTGGTTGCTTGACCAAGCACCAGCCCACACGTCACCCTGCGGCGGATCTGCATATTTGCTTCGCCGCAGACCACACTACGGCTGCATAAGGCAGAGAGAGCGGTGCCTCGCTATACCGACACTCTTCTCCCCCTAAGGCCGCGGTGATTGATCCTGTGTTGATCCTTGCAAAAGCAATAAGCTATAAGACTCTCTTGTCACGACGATATGCCTTAAAATTCTGAATTAGGGACTCTAAATTACGTTATTATAATTCTACAGTAGTAATTATGGGTAGTTCTCACAACTCATAATTAGCAACAAAGTTAGCTGAGATTTACTTAGTTTACAGTCAATTATCGATAATAAAACAAATCAAACTGAGATATTAGCAATGATTACTGCTGCAGTCATAGCATTGCATGACGAATCGTAATTTTAAAACACTTAAAATCATTATATTTATAAAATCTAGTAGAAAAGACAAGAATAGACCTTAGTGCATTTTAAATAACGCATATAATCAATTAAATATATCAAAATATGTGGGTTTTCACGTTGAATAAAGAAATAAAGTCATATAATTAAATGCTATTGTAGATATACTATCAGAATGAGGCAACAGACTATGTAATAAAGGTAATTACGGTTATCATTGCAATGACAAATGATAGATGACTGAGTTAACCCTCGCCAGTCATTTTAAAAATTACATTTGTATATCTACGGTATTTTTTATTCCGTTTGATGTCATGTCATTTATAACGCAGATTATAAATTCATTAATCTAACTTAATGCTCTTGTGAACGTTTTAGAAACATCACTTTGGCTTGTTAAGTTTTAATTTCGTGTTGTTAATCAAGACAAGTTCTGTTTTAATTTTTTTTTTAACTTTTTTTATCTTTATATTCACGAATTACGCGATATTTTATATACGCATAAGAAGATGAGTTATCGAAGTAGCCTCTCAGGTTACCGAAATGAAATATCTTATATTTCTACGTTTCTTTCGGCATTTTTCCTATTGATAACCGAAGGACCACATTCGCCTTTCCCTTTCTTTCGCCTTCCTTAATTCCTTCGTTAAAGGTGCAGCCCCGCTGATGTTCTGCGTGTACATTAAGTAAATACATACCACCAACCGAAAGCTCATGCTCATACCAACTTCTCCAAAAAATATGATAATATTATTTACATGAGGTTTTAAATATGAATTAATTATTATAAATATGATTAAATATTTTTGCGGACGTGCTTTGATTCGAAAAATTTAATTGAATGGTTTAAATGAAGGTTTACTGCATGAAAGTAAATTTAGAGTGTATATATACAAACTGCTGGAGGTTTAAAATTCATTCAAGAGTACCTGAACGTTGATATATAATGACAATGATTCTAGAGCTTTATAAAAATACACACAGTTTTAAAAATAATAATATTATAAATTATTGTGGAACAAAGAAGGAAAAAACCTAAAATATATACGTCAAATATTGGATAACATAAGGTGACCTTAATGATACATAGCAATTACTTCCAGGTAACCTTAGAAATTTACCGAAGACAAATATTAACGGCGAGGATGTACCTAAAAAAATGTACAAGAACATTTAATGTAATATGTGATAAGAGAAAAATAGGACTGGCAAAGCAAAGGTCCTAGAGAGAGAAATAATTTTAAATGTTTCTCAATAGACTTTTACAACAAAAGAATCTTAAATTTCAAAATAAATATTAACATTAAACAATAATTAAAATAAACTAAATATTTTGTTTACAAATTACATTAACTTTGAATTCGTTAGAACTATTATAAGTAGGTTTATTTAAATAAAATGAATAAATATCTTCACGCAATTCCCAATACAGGGGTAGACAGAGGTCTAGTCTAGACAAATAAGTCCCTCCGACCTCCCTGCCACCGAAGATATTTTCGGGACAACGTGACAGGTGGTGAGCTCGTCGCCGCCTTTATGTCCAAGCCAACGATGTAATTCGTACGTAAGTTTTTGAAAAACCCATTCGTCTGCCACCTGGGGATCGAACTCGGTTCTCTCAACTCGAAATTCCGACCACCCAACCACTCGGCTATCGTGACTTTTTTTTATAGTAGTTTATATAGTAGGTTTATTTAAAGATGCTATAAAGCCACCGCTCAAAATAACAGCAAGCAACATAATTCTATTTTTAATCTACGTTTTATTGATTTTCAACTGTCTCTAAAATGTCAACTTATTAAAATGTTTCCGTATATAAAATTAATTGTGTAGACAGATTAAATCTGCCAGCATTCGTTTTTAAAACAGAGATAAGAATTATAAACGAATAAACATCCTTGTTTTATTATCTCTGGGATAGGATACTTGAATGTCGAGCACTTAATAAATTTAAATAATTATAATTAAGCATTTTAGAGAGCTGATTTTAAATATCCCCAAATAGTCTATTTATATACGATGTAGATATTTTTATTACTTCCACTCTATTATAAAAAATACATCTTCACGCCATTCTAGTTTAGACAGAGGTATAGACAATTAAGTCGTTTCGACCCAACTTCCACCGAAGATATTTTGGGACTACGCGACAGGTGGTGAGCCGTCGCCGTCTTAATGTCCAAGCCAACGATGTAATTCGTACGTAAGTTTTTAAAACACATTGGTATGAACCTGCCACCTAAGGATCGAACTGGCGTCTCTTGACTCGAATTTCAACCACCCGACCTCCTCGTCGATCCGTCGATAGACGAGTCGACCGACTCGTCTATCGTGCGTTCTTAGGTTTCATTCAATATGTGAATTTATATTAGCTGTTTTCCTAATTTCCAATACTGGGATAGTCAAAGATCTAGATAATTTAGTCCTTTCTACTCACATTTCTTCGGAGATTATTTGAAATAACTAAACAAGTGAAGAGCCTATCGACGTTTTTGCAAAATGTTGTATCAAGCTTTTATTTCAATATATGGCGTTTTACTATATCTATACCTAATTTTTGTCAAATTATATGTAAATAAATGTACACTCTCTTTATTTACATTTCACAGGGGATTATTTAGGAGAACATCACAGGTGATAAGTCTGTATCCGTATTAGAATCAAAGCCATGATTCAATATTCTGACGTAGATATGATATACAAAAATATTTAAATAAACACTCCGACATCCATCCAAATGTTTGCCCCTGTTTGCCAAAGCTTTGCTTCGTAGGAAGGTTCACCAACAACCAAGTACTATACTTATTATATTTTAAGTCTTCTAATACAACATGCAACGAATTTAAATAATTATAATTAAGCATTTTAGAGAGCTGATTTTAAATATCCCCAAATAGTCTATTTATATACGATGTAGATATTTTTATTACTTCCACTCTATTATAAAAAATACATCTTCACGCCATTCTAGTTTAGACAGAGGTATAGACAATTAAGTCGTTTCGACCCAACTTCCACCGAAGATATTTTGGGACTACGCGACAGGTGGTGAGCCCGTCGCCGTCTTAATGTCCAAGACAACGATATAATTCGTACATTAGTTTTTAAAAACACATTGGTATGAACCTGCCACCTAAGGATCGAACTGGCGTCTCTTGACTCGAATTTCAACCACCCGACCTCCTCGTCGATCCGTCGATAGACGAGTCGACCGACTCGTCTATCGTGCGTTTTTAAGTTTCATTCAATATGTGAATTTATATTAGCTGTTTTTCCTAATTTCCAATACTGGGATAGTCAAAGATCTAGATAATTTAGTCCTTTCTACTCACATTTCTTCGGAGATTATTTGAGATAACTAAACAAGTGAAGAGCCTATCGACGTTTTTGCAAAATGTTGTATCCAAGCTTTTATTTCAATATATGGCGTTTTACTATATCTATACCTAATTTTTGTCAAATTATATGTAAATAAATGTACACTCTCTTTATTTATATTTCACAGGGGATTATTTAGGAGAACATCACAGGTGATAAGTCTGTATCCGTATTAGAATCAAAGCCATGATTCAATATTCTGACGTAGATATGATATACAAAAATATTTAAATAAACACTCCGACATCCATCCAAATGTTTGCCCCTGTTTGCCAAAGCTTTGCTTCGAAGGAAGGTTTACCAACAACCAAGTACTATACTTATTATATTTTAAGTCTTCTAATACAACATGCAACGAATTTAAATAATAATATAGTAATAACAAGACAGTCAGAAAAGACAGGCATATAAAATTAATTCAAAATTTCCGACATTATAAATGTTAATATTAATAGACGGTTGGATTCACCTACACATAATAAAATTATTCAAAAATATCTCGACCTCAAATAATTTATTCAAGACAATATTTCAAGTAGGACGTTCGGTCGACGTTTACATATATTAACCGGCGAAATCGATAGCTAATTAAAAGCAAACATTTTAATATCGACATTGATAATTTATTAAGGGGCGTATTTATTGCGGCGTAACTTTTTATGTTCTCGCTTGAATATTAATGAGTTATAACTCATTGACAAACTACGCTAGTGTGTTTGTTTCTGATTGAGTTAGATATATTTATAACTTGGAAATGCTTCTTCAATAACTATTGTAAAATATGTATACAAACATAAATACCTGTAATAATCTATTGCGAAACAAGAAAGGCATATCCTCTACCGAGGTAGGTTTTGCCATAGACGCCACACTTCGCAAGAAGATTGGCGATCGCAGTACCAGATATCTCGCTCCTTGAAGCTGCTGCCCGTCACCGGTCTCTAGATTTTGATTTGGTATTTTATGAATATATATAATATACACGCGTATATATATATATATATATATATATATATATATATATATATATATATATATATATATATATATATATATATATATATATATATATATATATATATATATATATATATATATATATATATATATATATATATATATATATATATATATATATATATATATATATATATATATATATATATATATATATATATATATATATATATATATATATATATATATATACTTCAAAAGGCGACGGATGACGAGGTGAAGGAAGCGAAAACGAAGTATAAAAGAATCAAATCAGCTACGAAAGATGTTGTGACTAGAAAGAAAGAAGAACAAAAGGATGATTTTGATGGGAGGCTCACTGAGGATTTCCAGTCAAATATCAAGTTATTCTGGAATTCCATCAAAACAGCCAGAGGAAAAACTGCTACCTCGGAGCTGAGTACAATCAGGAGTCAAGATGGGAGTGTTATAATAGAAGAAGAATATGTGTTAAAGAGATGGACAGAGAATTTTGAATGTTTGTTTGAAAGAGAGGAAGTGCAGGTACTACAACCGGCACCTTCCATCGTTAATATAAATGTTGACGAAAGTGAGATAAGCATGGATGAAATAGTAAAAGCGTTGAAAAGTATGAAATTAGGTAAGGCTGCAGAGTATAATAGGATTACAGGACAGGGCATAGTGGCAAGTCAGCTGTACCGCCTTTTCAATTTGTGCTGGCGAAATGGGCAAGTACCGGGAGACTGGTGCAAAGCCGTAATCGTGCCATTGTACAAGGGAAAAGGGTCACGGCAGGACTGTATAAATTACCGCGGCATAAGCCTTCTCAGTGTTGTCGGTAAATTGTATGCGAAAGTATTGATTGAAAGGGTTGTTAATAAAACAGACGATAAAGTATGGGATGGACAAGCGGGATTTAGAAAGGGAATGGGGTGTACGGTTTAGGTCTTTTCCATGCGGTGCATAGCCGAAAAGTGTCTGGCTAAAAACCAGAAGGTCTATTGCACGTTCTTGGATCTAGAAAAGGCCTATGATAGAGTGGTGAGGAATGAATTGTAGTCAGCATGAACGGTGTGAGCAGTATCCTCATACGGGCATTACAATCTCTTTATAGGGATTCTAGTGCTTGTGTAAGGATAAACGGGGCATACACTGAAAGTTTAATATCGAAAAAGGTGTTAGACAAGGATGTGTAGCGCCACCGTAGCTGTTCAATCTGTTCAAAAACAATTGCTTAACAGATTTAAAAGAGAATGAAAGTGGCTTGAGAATGAATGAGTTACTCGTCAAATGTTTTCTCTATGCTGACGACCAAGTATTACTTGCGTCTTCAGCCGAGGAGTTGCAGGAGATGGTAACTGCTATGAGTGGAGCTTTTTTTAGAAAGGAAATGAAGATGAATGTAAAGAAGACGAAAGTCATGGTGTTTGTAAGATATGCGGCAATGACAGACTGCAATATCGTGATTGGAGATGAACAAATTGAACAGGTGAATGAGTTTGTGTATCTGGGTTCAAAGTTTACAAGGGATGGAAAGTGTGAGAGTGATACTGAAAGAAGAGTGAATGCAGGAAACATGGTGAATGGAGCTCTGCACTCCTTTGGGAATAGTCGGAAAGTGTCTAACAAGGCTCGTTTGTGCATAAGGGATTGTTGGTTCCAACACTCATGTACGGAAGTGACAGTTGGGTATGGCAGAAGAAACATGGAAGCAGGATAAATGCAGTTGAGATGAGAACGTTAAGAAGTATGATAGGAGTTAAACTGAGTGACAGGATAAGGAATAGTGAGATAAGGAAACGTTGTGGTCTGAAAGAAGATGTAGTGACTAAAATTGAGAAAGGTATGCTAAGATGGTTTGGCCATGTTGAGAGAATAAATAAAGATAGACTGTCGAAAACTGTCTATAAGACGAGTGTGAATGGAAGTGTAGGAAGGGGAAGACCTAGACGGACGTTTTGAGACCAAATCAGGGACATCCTGAAAAAAGGCCAGGTCAAGAGTACCCTAAATCGAAGAGAATGTATGAAGGGAATAATGAAAGTGGACGAAGCGACACACGTATGTAAGGATCGTAGCAAGTGGAAAGAAGTGGTCTCTGCCTACCCCTACGGGAAAGAGGCGTGAATTTATTTAAGGGACAAACATATTATGTCCAGTAATGTACACACAGGTTTGAAAAGGGTTGCCAGCCCAGCGGCCTCAAGTTGGATTCCCGGAGGGGTCAATGTAGAAAACAACTTCTTCTGTATTGTCTCAGGTTTAGACGTTTGTGGTTACTTTTTCATAAAACAAATGCTTTCGCTACTTTGAAATCAAAGCAATGTTTGTAATTTTGTCCACATTTATTTATATACCTCGATGTTCTGTACGTATTGACTGTATTATAATAAAATATAACGGTATAAAAATTATTTTCACACCATTTCTTAGATCGAGTAGACAGGGGTCTAGTCTAACCAATAAAGGTACTTCAACCCACCTTCCACTGAAGAAATTTTCCTGAAAAACGTCACAAACGTGTTGCAATTTTATTGTAGTTCTATTTATTGTATTTAGTATCGCTGTAGTGTAAATCATTTCTTGATCAACCATTTGGCTTAGAAACGTGTGTCGTAGATTCGACGATCGTTGATCTAACATTTTATATGTTGGATCAAGAATAGTCGATTCAAATACTGAAACTTTTTTAATAGGAAACGGGCAAAGTTAAATAGGTATCGGACGCATTCTAAACGTGATATATTTTTTCTCTGTCTAGAAATCACCTGGGTCAGCGCAAATAGCTATGGTTAGTGCAACAGATGATCATAGCTTATTCTAAAATAAAACAAATATCTTCACGCAATTCCCAATACAGGGCTAGACACAGGTCTAGACAATTAAGTCCCTACGACCCACCTTCCACCGAAGATATTTTCGGGACAACGTGACAGGTGGCGAGCCCGTCGCCATCTTTATGTCTAAGCCAACGATATAATTCGTACACAAGTTTTTGATAAACCTATTGGTACGGAGCCTGCCTCCTAGGGATCGAACTTGGATCTCTTATTTTTATCTCTTGACTCCAAATTCCGACCACCCAACCACTCGGCTATCGTGACTTTTATTTGTGATTATTATTCTAAAATGAAAATAATAATAGAGAAGAAAACCATCAGGGATTTCAGACTCAAGATGACTTGATGATATATAAATATATGTATTTATATATATTCTTTCAACGATAGCTGTCACATGCCTGTGAACAGGCGTTGCGTGTTGGGACAAGTCATCCACGCATATCCGTCGGTGCCTAGACCACAAGAATAAACAAGCGAGTGAGTCCAACTTTTAACCTAATCCAGAGGAGTCTTGGGCTTACCCATTCATGCTCCATCACACATTCAACTATTCAAGAGGAAAGAATCACACCAACTCCCTGACAGCCTCGGCTTGCTTGGGGGACTCCCGACCAGAACGCCGTGTAAGGACCATGAACCGTGGTGTCACATCCTTTCCTCTTGGTTTCGTTCACGCAAAGGATCTATACATCGTTCATTCATTATCTCCATAGGCCGCTTTTCACCCCCACGAGAAACGAGACGTGATGGGTGGCGAACCACATCGCCGCCATGTTGGTTAATAAAACTTTTTTTATTATTCTCCATTGCGTTCCCACGAATAGCAAGGGAAAGGTTTGTCCACCCCAGCAGAGCCCCGCATGCCAGGGTAAGGCTAGCCTAATTCTGGGTTGCCCGGTCCCAGGGCAGTGTGGCACGCTAACGACTAGGCTTGCCCCTAGCCATGCATCCAGACGTTGTATTGGCGGAGAGAGTAGGAATAAGAAAAGGGAAGGATAGCTTGTGTGAAAAGGAAGATTGGTAAGTTTTTTTTTTATAGAAAAGGGAGGCAAATAAGCAGGTGGCTCACGTGATGGTAAGTGATTACCGCCGCCCATGAACACCCGCAATACTAGAGGCATAGCAGATGCGTTGCCAGTCTTAGAGTGCCCCCCCCCCCCGAATTGGAGGAGAGGGGTGTGGGGGCCTCCGGTTATCTGCACTCGCCAGACGAAATGCAGAAGTTTGTTACACTTCTACTTCACGCCGGTATTCTGTGAGGTCGTGGTACTTCCCCGGTCGAGCCGGCCCATTCATGCAACAACAAAATTTGATGCGTGGCTCTACCACTGTTAATAAGGGTAGGAAGGTGGGAATTAGGAAAAGTAGGACATTACCGTCCAGGAGGGCAAGGGTTGGGACAGTAATAGCTAGGGAAGCCGGGGTCGCATACCCGTATACCACACCACAACTACCGGACAGGTAAGTTAGGATGAGTATCTCTGACTAATTTACTAATTGTTATTTGTCCCTTGAGGTCGTCAAACACATTAATATAACACTACACGTAAACTATACACGTTAATTGAACGATGTTGAATTAAAATTCACAAAGTGAATAATGGAGCTCAGTTGCCACGCTATGATTTAACATGCAACAAAGTTATTGAATATTAATTACACTTAATAATATTTAAACAGGTTTCGTGTAACAGGTTGCCTAACGTCTAATATTTCTTTTCGTCTGTGAAACGGAAAAAAATAAGATAATAACTTGCCTAATAAACAATACACGAACATTTACTAATTGTTATTTATGACCACTAGCGTTTTAGGTGCAGCTGTATAATTGGCGACCTCCGTGGACGAGTGGCGCACACTTCGGTTTTCATAGTTTCACCACCTCTCAGCTCCCGGGTTCGATTAACGGCCGCACCTCAAAGTAGAATAAATAAATAAATAATAAATATCTTCACGCAATTCCTAATACAGGGGTAGGACATAAGTCTAGTCAAGACAATTAAGTCCCTTTGACCCACCTTCCACCGAAGATATTTTCGGGACAACGTGACAGGTGGTAAGCCCGTCGCCGTCTTTATGTCCAAGCCGACGATATAATTCTTACATAGGTTTTTGAAATACCCATTGGTACGAGCCTGCCACCTGGGGATCGAACTCGGGTCTCTCATCTCGAAATTCCCACCACCCCACGATTCGGCTATCGTGACATTTTATGTATCAAAGTAGAAAGAAGAAAGAATACTAGAGAATTCCTCTAGGCATTCATTCCGCCACTTTGTACATTCTTCTTGTACAAGTAAAGCAAGCTTAAATAAGTAAATATGTGAATAAAACTTCCATCATTACAGCTCATCCCCCTTAGTCTACTGACAGCCTATTCCTTAATAGACCCCGATGTCAAATCGTGTGTGAATCTCCCTTTGCCACGCTGATGACCTCAAGATCATCAGCGCCCTATCCGATGACGCTGTAAAAGCCAATAAAGGCTAATTATAAATAACATACGGAATAATATATGTAAGTTAATATATAATTAATATATAAAGTTAATAATAGTACGAGCCTTGGGATCTAACTCGGTTCTCTTGACTCGAATTCCGATCACTCCACCACTCGGCTTTCGTGACTTGAAATATATTATATTTATTTATTTTATTTATAATATATTTCAAGTCACGAAAGCCGAGTGGTGGAGTGATCGGAATTCGAGTCAAGAGAACCGAGTTAGATCCCAAGGCTCGTACCAATGGTTTTTTTAACCCTTATATACGATTTATATCGATGGCATGGACAAAAAGACGGCGACGGGCTCACCTTCTGTGTCGTTGTCCCAAAAAATGTGTACGGTGGAAGGTGGATCGAAAAGAACTGTAGACAGAGATATCGGCAATTAAATCTTGAAGAACGGCGTGAAGATATGTTTTTATTATACTTCAGATTTGCCCTGTGGATTTACTCTGGCGGATCGTAGACTAGTAGCAACATCAAACAAGAAATATCCGCGTATACAAACCAAAATCTTCACAATATTAATATGAATCAATGTAGTGAAATACATTATACCACAAGTCTGAAAATAACACTAAAAACCTGGGTTGAGATGTCTGACGCCCTAGATCCTCTAAGCACTTATTCACTGACACCTCATTTGTTTCTAGATATCATCGCCTTATAGCCGTTTCCTGTTGCATTAACGGACGGACATAGAGTAGACATTGTATGTAAATGTACAGATGATACCGATAATGCACTTGATTGAATATTTTTGTCGTCTCCAATCGAGATAAAATACTGTAAGCTTATTCAATTCATAATGATATTGCAGATGAACATGTTTTACACGTATCTATAGGTTTGATCTAAATCAAAGGAATTATTTTGTCGTACTATAATATACGTATGGCACAGGCATAGGAATATACCACATCCTGTCTCCCGTGGGTCTGTTCTCACAATAACTAAGGGTAAATAGTCACGATAGCCAAGTGGTTGGGTGATAGGAATTAGAGTCTAGACCCAACTCAAGTCGAGTTCGGACCCCATTTGGAAGGCACGTACCAATGGATTTTTTTCAAAAAGTTATGTACGATTTAAATGGTGGGATTGGACATAAACACGGCGACAGACTCACCACGTTGTCTTCGGTGAAAAGTGGGTTGAAAGACTTAATTGTTCAGACGTCTGTTTAACCCAGTTTTGGGAATTACGTGAAGATCTGCTTTCCATGGGCAGCGATTAAGACAATCCACGAGGGAGGCCAATGTTCTGCAGTAGATATTTACAGGTCGTTGTTTATATTGGGACATACAACAATTGTAAGTTACAGCTTTCTTACATTCATGCAAATCTCGAATTAGTATATAAAGTTTCGTGATAAGAATAAAAAAATTATGTTTACAATTATTTGTGAATCATAACAGACTTAACGTCTACTTTCATTTGCTCTATACACTTACCTGCAGAAAAGAAAAAATATTAATTAATTATTAATCTACATAACATAAACTCGATATTTTACCTGGTCGTCCGGTGAAACAGCACTTATTCACTTATATTATAACTAAAAACTGACTCATTAACTGTCTTAAACTTACGTCTTCTACTTTTCTTTTAGATGGTGACCGTCTAAGTAGAATAATCTTTGGGAGTTGCTCGATCTGGAATTAAGCTGTCAAAACATGCGTCCGCGCAGATTTAGCGGACGCCATCGCGAGGTTGGCTTAAAGAGATTAGCTATACACCAGCGTTTCGTGTTGAATGAGTAATGTTTCATGGTCGTAAAAAATACTAGGATTACGTATATCGCTCACTAAATAAAGATTAAAAAAGAAAAAAAGATTAAGCGAAGCAAATATGTCCTCGTTTTTGTTTTAAATAAAATGAGATCAATCTGCTCGTGGCTGACTGCGTATTTATTTTATTTTTCTGTACAGTTCTATATTGTATCTATAGAACACTGAACCGAGTTTAAATCATTGATATTAAAATGATTTTACATGTATTGATTTTTTAAAAGAGTTTTAAGAGTTCATATAAGCTTTTTATTGCTGTACGTGTACTAGTGGCGTACACACAGGTTGTCATGGTGACGGCAGATTTGAGGTCCCGGGTTCGATGCCCAGTCGGTCAATGGAGAAAACACTTTTTTTACATTTTCTCGGGTCTGGGTGTTTTTAGTAACTTCGTTTTTTTCTGATTCCATAATACAATTGTTTATGCTGCTTACTTTGGGAACAGAGCAATGTGTGTGATGTTGTCCATACCTATGTATAAATGTAATGTATAGACGTAAAAGCATTAACACTTTAAGTAATAATACTGATGAATATAATGTAAATACTAGGAACAGGAACTCAAGCTTGTAACAGCAGTTACCAGCTCCACAGAGTATGTGACGTTCATAGGTTGGTGTATACGCTAAATATTTGCTTACCGTACAGCTCTGGAAGAATATTCCAGAATTTCATTTGTCCAGTGAGTCATGCATGTTGATTGTTAAACTTGACATTTCGCATTTGGCTGATGCTATCCGTCAACATAAATAAAGTGAATAAATAATGAATAAAACGAATGATAATATTCTAGTATATTTCGTGGTAGATATTGTGTCAATAGTCAGTAGCTTTATTCCCCTTAATTAAAACAAGTCGCTTTCTTAACACCACCGCGAGAAGAAAGAGGGCGGCAAATTCATGTGACGTAATCATATCACCTATATGTAGACCACTGTTATATAACAGTAGCCTACATATTGGTAAATAAAAATAAAAATTGTAAGTATTATAATATTACAATTCTTACAATTTGAAATGTTTAAAATACTGACGACAATTAATTCCTTTCAATTAACATTTCACAGTAGCTTATTTGTGACGTAACTTTATTACTCGAATAAAAACATTCATATTTATCACACAAATGCTTCCCTCTAAAGGATCCGTACCAGTAACCCTTAGTTTCAAAGCTAGGTCACAAACAACTAGGCTATTGGGTCTTAAAATAAATTTAAGAATGACTCATTTTAACTATTTGAATCGTATATAAAATCTTCAGGCCATTCCCAACCCAGGGGTAGACAGAGATCTTAACAATTAATCTTGTCGACCCACCTTATATCGAAGATATTTTCTGGGATAACGTCACAGGTGGTGAGCCACGACATAAATAAAAAAAAACTATTGCTACGAGGCTCCTACCTGAGGTTCGAACTCGGGTCTCTTTACTCCAATATCCGATCACCAAAACACTCGCCTACAGTGACCGTATCTAAACCATATAAAAATTTACACCCCATATTTCGCAAGAAAGTTGAAAACTGAATTAAATTTTGTTACGGAACTAAAAATTATGTACAATTTAAGAAAGTTTCTCGTGTAGAAATTTCGTACACGCAAGAGCAGTGGAGGAAAACTTACAACAAATTGCCACAACACACGGTAAACACTCTAGATTTGAACTGCTACAAAAGGATGCTAAGTAAATAAATATATTGCCACATATTGCACAATCAGGCACACAATACTGTAATACATGTATCTTTGTAAGAGGATTGTGATATATGCAGGGATTTTTATTTATTTATACATTATATATATTGAGAAAACTCACGGATAATTATATACATAAATATATGCATAACCTGCTAGTCCACTGCAGGACGTAGGCCACTTTCATAAGGAGGATTTGCCATAATCGTCACGCCTGGCAAGCGGATTGGCGATCGCAGTAGCAGATCACTCGCACCTCAGACGCTGCTGCCCGTATTCGGTCTGATTATTTTAGTCTGATATTTTTAGATATGTTTATCCCGTCATCTATAGGGTGCCATAATCAAGGCGCTTTATTCCTTAGTCGCCTCTTACGACACCCACGGGAAGAAAGGGTGTGGCAATATTCTTAAGCCACACAGTTGATTATATATTATTATATACAAACACTAGCAAGTTAGGAATACATCAGTATTATGGATTAGCTCATGCGTTAAAAGAAAACTGCTAATATAGTTCTACATAATTTATGTACCAACGCTCTATGCCATTTAATTTGACAGCTGTCATAAAAGCATTAATACAAAGCAGTTATCGTAGAATAATGCCGACGCTTTAATACCAAATTAACATATCCTGACGAAACAGGACGGCGGCCGTTGAGCAACGTTAATTTTCACATATTTCAGTTGCAAATAATACTTTACTGCGTCGGACGTTTAATTGCAAATGAATTATGAATATTTACTGGTGTCATTTGGATGTCACTGTTGTCTTGTGGTTGAAGTAATGAGAGACCGCGGATTATGAATAATTTATTTTGCTTTTTTTATAACATTTAATTTTAAACAATTTAATTTACTTTTATTTATCCTTTCTTATTAATTCTATTTTCAATACATACATACACAAAAGCCTGCAGTAGGCCACCGCAGGATAAAGCTCTCCGTAAGGGAGGATTTGTCTGAATTATCAAGCTTGGCAAGTGGATCGACGAGTACCAGACTCCTTGTATCTTAGACACAGCTGACAGTCACTGGTCTGTGGAATTTTGGTCAGGTAGTTGTTACTAGATAATAGTATTTTGAAGACTTTATCCTTAGGCGCCCTGGCTTCTAAATCCGAATATTATTTAATATCGTCTTACTATAAAAGTCACGATAGCCGAGTGGTTGGGTGGTCGCAATTTCGTGTCAAGAGACCAGAGTTCGATCCCATCGGTGGCAGGCTCGTACCATGGGGTTTCCAAAATTTTGTGTACGAATTATATCGTTGGCATGGACATAAAGACGGCGACGGGCTCACCATCTATCACGTTGTCCCGGAAATATCTTCCGTGGAAGGTGGGTGGGTGGAAGACTTAATTGTCTAGACTAGAACTCTGTCTGCCCCTGTATTGGGAATTGCGTGAAGATATTTTCATTTTCATTTAATGTTGTTTAGGTAAAATTGATGGCCTATGTTACCGTGGGGTAGTATCGGCATTAGAATATTACTACGATTTTTTTGCGATGCATTAACTGCGACTAACAGCAAAGTCTTTTACAGACTATTAAGCAAGTTTTACTATATAGTCAACTATACACAAACACTATGCAAAAAACTATGAATGGTCGGATAATCGGAATTCGAGGCAAGAGGCTCGTACCAATTTTAGCAAGTTTTTTCAAAAACTTACGTGCTGTTTATATGGTTTGCTTGGACATAAAGACGGCGATAGATAGACGCAAGCTGTCATGACATGAAATAATTTTTTTTTTGATAATTTTGTGCCCAAAACTCATAACTCGTTTGCGTTCTACGTACGTATTACCATTTTATTATTTTTATACCTAGAGAATTGCCAACGTTTAGAGCATAAATAAAACAATGGCGGATAACGTGTTAACAATACACAACATGGATGCCTCTTCCCGCTATTCCTTATACCACAGCGCAACAGTTGTTTCGCTCACCTCGATCTGTCAACCATTAAACACGAGCTGTCCGATATTTATTGATTCCGCTGCGGAACAGGCCGCGAATGTCAATTAGTGGTAAATGCACAGTCTATAAAAGTATCCCTTTTGACGTATTTACAGCAGCGACACTGTCACTCGATTAAACTGGTTTTGAAAAAAAAATATCCACTTAAAATGTAACTGGTAATAAATTACACTGTTTCTTTTTCCGTTTAATTATAATATGTTGTTTTCATTTTATGATTTAGTGTAATGAGATAAAGTTAAGTATAGGAAATTTTACATTAACTGGATTTAATGTTAAATTTTATTATTTTATTATTGATTTTTTTCTTTAGACTGAGCAGCGCTCTTAATACGTCACTATATAAATTAGTTATAGCACTGTATTCGGGTTAACCTTCACAGGTGTTATAATTTAAATCAGTAAATACATGACTAATATTCTAGGCTATTCCTTTTATCACATTTCATGGCTATATGTGTGACAATTTTATTTGCTGCTATCTTATTTTTAAAATACTGTTACAATCCCGTCTTAGTCTATGTGAAAATTTATAACCACCGAAGATTATGTTTAGTAGCTGTATGGATATTACTCCACCTTCAGATAGATTGGAATTGGTTTTTACACTCGACTTCTATAAACAGTCGAGTGTAAAAACCAGAGAATGAAAGTGGAAGAGATTCTTATGGGATTAATGACTGAATTTTTCCGGCTGGATTCTACCAATAGTACCAATGAAAAAAACAAAAAACAAATAAATAAATCTGAGAGCACGTATATATTATATTTACACACGTATAATTATTACGGACATATACGACATTCGAAATAAATACATTGCTCTATCAGATACCGAAAACAACGTATTAACTAGTTAGCAGTATACAATGTACATTGTTCATTTCGTAACGTACTCTTATATTAGCATGTGCCTCTATTCGCGAAATAATGTAGTATTACGAAATAATATTGTAGAATCTAGTGTATAATATAAACGCCTATTAATCGACATTAAGTTACATTCATTAGACGCACGTGTCAATCTGTTACGCTTTCATGGCTAAATCGCTAAACCGATATCGATGACATTTACTAACGAGCTAGATTGAAATCTGAGAAACATTATACATTGAGAGAGTTGTTAGAAGCTACTTTTTACGATAGTAAAAATACAAAGGTTATTAAGGATGGAGCTTATACATCAGAATACTGCATAGGCTAAAATTTACAAAGTTCTTGTGTAATTTGGCGATAACATTACGATAAGTATTAAGTGTCGTGTGTGTGTTGAAAAAATTCCACACAAAAAATACCACAGTGTTTATCACCATAGGAAGCTAAATACGTCGTTAAGTTATCTTGTATAGAATATGAAATGTTATTTTCTCAAGTTAGGTGTAATAAAGTTTTGCCATTTAAGATACTTATGGCTTTGTCGGAGGAAACTGAGCCGGATACTAATATAGCCTTAATCGAACACCGGTATAAAAGCTGCGCGG
Source organism: Sericinus montela (assembly GCA_029286605.1). Lineage (NCBI taxonomy): Eukaryota > Metazoa > Arthropoda > Insecta > Lepidoptera > Papilionidae > Sericinus > Sericinus montela. The sequence continues at coordinate 1,353,692 of JAGSMR010000108.1, forward strand.
GCGCATGACATAAAGCCGTTGAAACACCGATCGCATGTCCTCTGAAATGTACACTGGATTGCACGTAAAATGTTTATTGGACAAGTTTTTAATTATGGTCACTACTGGAGGTTTCTCTTTAGGTTTTGGTTTGTTTATGTGATTCTGTTTAACATAAAATTATAAATATTTTAAGCAAATTGTTTATGTCTAATGTTATACTATAATTTTATGACAATAAGTTTTGTTTTTATGTATTTCATTTCAAAAATATCTTCGGTGGAAGATGGGTCGAAACGACTTAATTGTCTAGAATAGACTTAATTGTCTCTGTATACTCTTGTATTGCGAATGGCGTGAAGATTCTGTTTGACATAAAATTTTACTTTTATGTATTATATTATACTGTAGTTTATATAAAAGAATATAAACTCGTCACTCATTAATCAGACATCTTCAACAAAGAGTTCGAATATATACATTAATACATGAAGAGAAATAAAAAAAAAAATCTTCACGCAATTCCCAATACAGGGGTAGACAGAGGTCGAGTCTAGACAATTAAGTCCCTTCGACCCACCTTCCACCGAAGATATTTTCGGGACAACGTGACAGGTGGTGAGCCCGTCGCCGTCTTTATGTCCAAGCCAACGATATTCGTACATAAGTTTTTGAAAAACCCATTGGTACGAGCCTACCAACTAGGGATCGAACTCGGGTCTATTGGCTCGAAATTCCAACCACCCAACCGTGATCGGCTATCGTGACATTTTTATACTCATATTTTAACTAAGTGGCTTAATAGTGGACCTACGTGACAGGAGATGAGCCCGTCGGTGTCTTAATGTCCAAGCAAACGATATTAATTCCAAGATTCAACATTTGGTTAATTTAAAAAGTTCATTATTATAAAACGATAATACAGTAAAAGCCAAATGGTCGTTAATGCTTTGTTGATATTATTCGGTGCAGGTTAAAATTTGTTTCAATCCAAGGAAATTTTCAATTAAAATTCACAACAACTTAACAGCGCGGTATTATTAGCGAAACAGTAAACATTTCGTTATAATTCGGCGTACAAAATCCAAATCACTGAAGCAGTAACCCCCGCAACAAAATTACCATACAATGCCACTTAAAATGCGGTTAAAACACAGAAATACGATGCCACGGCTCGTATAAACCCGAAATTCTATTACGAAATCGTTAAATTACCGATTTTAATCGCTACAAATTGGGGTTCGTTTAAAGTTCACTATTAAATGGCATCGGTTTTGTTTGTTAACATATGCATATTTTATATTTCTTTCCTATTGCGTGTGGCATCGGTGTAACATTTAAACCACCCCAGTCTCTCGTTGTGTTGTAAGATGCGTATAATGGAAAAGCCTCGAATACATTTGATTTCTGACAGATTGTGGGATAACCATCTCGAAAAAAATCAGACCAAAATTCAGCGGAGTGGTGACGAGCAGCAGCGTCTAACGTAGAAGGTACTGTGATCGTCAATCTGCTTACCAGCATAGGAAGTATAGTGACAATACAATAAAGTTTTGCTTTACGCAATTCCCAATACTGGGGAAGACAGAGGTCTAGTTTAGACAAATAAGTGCCTTCTGATTTGTTTTAGTTTTACTGTTAAATTTTGGTTTGTTTCATTTATAGATGGCGCAAAACAGTTCTGTGTTGCAATTTTTGGGGAGTTTCACCGACCATTTTAAAGGCTTTGATGATAATAATAATTATTATTATTTTATATATTAGTTGTGTGACATAAGCACACGCGAACACAGTAAACATATCTCAGATACTCGAGAAAAAAATTATGTCACGTGGAGTTTATGTGGCTTAGTGGATTACTTTATAAGACTGTACGTTATACATGCTCATAAAGTACAATAAAAAAAAGTTATAAAAAATGTAATCTGTGACCAAACATACAAAACCCATATCCAATGTATATGGTTTTAATTTACCGATTACAAACAACGCCCATTAATTACGTACCGATCTAATTAAATATAATTCAAATAATTCCGGTGAAAAAACAATGTAAAACACTTAATCGATTATTAAACGGACGTAAACGTTTCAAAGCGGAAGTAAATGCACGCAATTTTTACGTAAACCGTTATTTACGATTTCTACGCGCAATAATTACGCCCTTATTTGTAAAAAGCGAAACATTTACTATAATGACGTTAAAGTCCGAGGTTCCGTCTTCAAATATAGATAAAGGTCTAGCAAATTTTCGACCCACTTTTCACTAAAAACATGTTCTGGTCAACGTGACAGGTGGTGAGCCTGTTGCCGTCTTCGGGTCAAAACCAATAATTTAAATCGTTTATAAGTTTTGAACAAACTCACTGGTACGAGTCTACCATTTTTTAGTAACGAATCTAGCCACATTATTTAGCTGAGTCACGATTGCCCAATGGTTGGGTGGTCGAAATTCGAGTTGTGAAACCCGAGTTCGATTCCAAAGATTCGTACCAATGGTTTTTTTTTTTCAAAAACTTATATACGATTTATATCGTTGCTTAAATGTAAAGACGGCGACGGGCTCACCACCTGACACACGCAATTCCCAATACAGGGGTAGACAGAGGTCAAGTCTAGACAATTAAGTCCCTTTGACCCACCTTCCACCCAAGATATTTTCGGGACAACGTGACAGGTGGTGAGCCCGTCGCCGCCTTTATGTACATAAGTTTTTGAAAAACTCATTGGTACTGCCACCTGGGAATCGAACTCGGGTCTCTCGAATCGAAATTCCGACCACCCAACAACTCGGCTATCGTGACTAACTCGGCTACCACCTGACACGGTCTCAAAAAATGTCTTCGGTGGAAGGAGGGTCGAATGGACTTGTCTAGATCTCTGTCTGCCCCTGTATTGAGAATGACGTGAATATATGTTTATAATCTACGCAATATAAGCACAAACTATCAAGAAGTTTTGCATAGGTATGCTCGGCCTTGGATTTAATTGTTATTAATAGATCTCGATCAGGTGACTAAATTAAACCCAATAAAAATTTATATTTTATTTAATATTACACTTGATATGTAAATTTTCCTCATTATGTGCCTATAACTTTGATCGTGCTGACAAATACGAGGACCATTTAAAAATATGTAGACTTACGTCAGAAAACATAGTATATTTCCTATGGGAGTTAAAAATCTAGGTCCCATAACTTGGTTATTTGGATATGGACACACACACGTAATCCTAACGTTGTCCCAATTTTGAAAACTGTCATGGAATGTTTTTTTTTTATTCAGTCTTCGTTGTATTCGCTGCAATCTCCAAGATCATTGTTATTCTTCATCCGTGTGTAACTCAAAAGATGATTTTAAGTTTCGTATGATAATTCATATAGGTATTCTGCGAGGTTCTACTAGTCGAGCCGGCATACCGCAACTACGATGAATTGAATCTACAATGAATGAATGTAAATATATAGAAATTAGAAATTTATCCAGAATGTAGAACAAGACGATAGAAAAGCAATGCGTAAGAATCTAATCAAAAGCCTCTGCTGTAGGAAGGATTTATCATAAACGGCATGCGCGGCGAGCGGATTGACGATCGCAGTACCGGTCTGCTTCTCTTTATCTGTTATTTTTCGTGTTGGCTATCCCGCGATGTTTTTATTTGAGGTAAGAAGTTAGCATCCATAGATAGGGACAATGTCACATACATTGCGCTGACCCCAAATGTAGCTTAATTACTTGTGTTATGTAATCAGAAACAAAGTAGTTACCTCAAATATCCAGACCAGAAAAAATCTAGAAAAGTTGTCTGTACGTTAACACGTCTAGGGATCGAACGCGGAACTTCTGAGCTGACGACACCTTGAAAACCGGTGTGTACGCCACATGTCCTTGTAGTCGTAAACCTAACGGTATTCATTCTTATTCAGAAGTCTTAGTCGCTCTAAGTCACCTCCCACCCACGGGAATAATAGGAGTGGTTCATAAAGCTGGCATGACACGTATTCTACATAATCCATCAAACAAATTAACATTTGTTTAATTTTAAAAAAAACACATTCGAAAGTCAAAACATATAATTTTTTATTATATTAAGTCAAAGTCCTAAATACATCAACAAGTCAAATAATTTACGACGCTTTCGTAGTCTCGACTTAATGTTATCGTCCACCAAGACCATAAATCGAGACTTTATCGCTTTATTCGCCACTCATTAGGATTTTATATTAGAGATATGGGTTATTAATTTTAGAAAACGCCAGTTAAATTTATGTTCTGAGTCGAAGCGTTATACAATTTGGTTTTATGTTTCAATTTTTTTTTATTCGTTAGCTCTAATTAGAAAGTTATTAAATTATGGCTGTGAGTGGAATATTTTTTATTAATCTGTATTCAAAGTTAATAAGTGTTGACAGACTTCAAATATAAATACATATCGGCCTGTTAAAGTCGACTGCAGGAAATAGGCCCCTTCCGTAGGGAGGATTTGCCATAATCGCCACGCTTGGCGAGCGGATCTGCGATCGCAGTACCAGACCACTCGCACCTCAGACGCTGCTGCCCATCTTTGGTCTGATAATTTTGCTCCGATATTTTTAGAGATGTTTATCCCGCCATCTATCAGTGGCCATAACGATATTCAAGACAGTTTCCCTTAGTCGCCTCTTACAACATCCTCAGGAAGAAAGGGAATGGTAATATTTTTACGCCGTTACCACACGGTTTACCACACGTTACCACAGACATACATACATACATAACGGCCTGTTAAAGTTGCAGGACATAGGCCTCTCCCATAGGGAGGATTTGCCATAATTGCCACGCTTGGCAAACGGATTGGCAGTCGCACTACCAGACAACTCGCACCAAAGACGCTGCTGCCCATCTTAGGTATGATAATTTTGGTCTGATATTTTTAGAGATGTTTATCCCGCCATCTATCGGTTGCCATAAAGATATTCCAGGCTGTTTCCCTTAGTCGCCTCTTACGACATCCTCAGAAAGGGATTGGTAATGTTTTTACGCCGTTACCACACGCTTTACCACCCGTTACCATACGGTACTTTAAATATAGATATATGTTTTAATTTTGACATTTCTCTGCATAGTTATTTTTTTAATTGTCGCTTTATTTCTATAAATGATATATAATAAGTACATTTATAAATCCATTGGAATATAAACAGTACATCCGACAGTAAACAGTTGCTCCAGTCCATGAATTGCAATTAAGAAGACGTTTACGCAAGCAGTGTTACATTTAAGGTCCAAAATAATATGAATTGCAAATCTTGCAATACGTGAAAACGAATTGTATTAGTGAGAGTAAGAGTAAGAAAACTTTAGTATAGATAAATATGCATATCCATGAATATATTCGCATGCATACATGTATGCACCATAATCTATTTCAATCTTTTCACCATATAGTTGCCAGGACATAGTGATCATTATATAAGACTTGTGTGATCATTCAAAAAATACTATATTAAAAATTATATAAATCTCTTCACGCATAGTCCCTTACGGGGTAGCCAGAGGGAACAGATCACCAAGTGTCACGACCCTAAGATACCTCTTTAGCTTTTATCAAATATAATTTTTATATAATTTTTATTAAACATGCACGTCAACGTTTCTGAGTACTCTTGCCCTCTACAAGCAATTTGCTCACATGGTCTTCGTAAGTTAATCTCGATCTACCTCGACCTCTAATATTAGCTATATATTATATATGACCATTAATATTAGCTATATATTTCCTTCAATGTTCATCTCCCATTCGCTCAAAGTGTCCAAAACCATTGAGGTATCCCTATATATATAATTTTTCAAAACTGCCACATTCTTTAAATATCTTCAGAATATCTTCGTTTCGTTTTCGGTTTGCCAAGGTAACGCTGCACATTTTACGAAGATATCACAATTCCATTTAATTTCATTTCATAGCAATTCAACTTGCTTTTATGCTTCTTCGGGCAGAACACACATATGATAAAGTCAATGCGAGCATTGAATTATACATGCCTGCACTTTTCACTAGACCCTGCTTTCTGCCAGCCTGCCGGCACCTTCAGATATAATTAATAAATATTTAATACTATTATTATGATAAAAAATTTATGATAGCGGAGTTGGTTTAACGTAAATCGAGGCTCGAGTTCGACCCCCAAGGCTCGTACCAATACGTTTTTTCAAAAAACTTTAGTACGATTTATATAGTTGGCTTGGACATAATAAATAAAATAAATGTCCCAAAAATGTTGTCGGTGGAAGATGGGTTGACTGGATTTAATTGCGACCTCTGTCTACTCCTGTATTAAGAATAGCGAGAAAACATATTTTTTATATTATTATTATTTTATTTATTTTTTACATTATTATGAAATTAAATCAAATATTTATGTTACTTAAGACATTTAAGCTGCAATACTTAATATACAAATATTATATAAATTTAGTTTAAGTGTCTAAATAAGTTACTTTCTCTCGCAGTTGAGTGCAATTTGAACGCAGTATTACATCATTTATTTATTTACATGAAATCTCACTAATTAGCGAGCGTCATATTAATTTATGTAATTTATAATAGTACTTTAACGCACAGCGTTTTGTGTAAACATCAACACAAGCTGTAGGTATTTATTGGAACCAAACAAATGTTTGAATAAGCATGAAGTTGTATTCGTGTTGTTGAATGCTTCGATGGACTTTGACGATGCCGATGTGATATATTCATAGATGGTATGAATAAATTAATTATGTTATTTTAAAAATGTTTAACCGTGATAATATAAACGAGCTATTATTACACATGTGTATGTCTATATAAAATAATTAAAAATAAATATGTATCTTCAAGCAATTACCAATACAGGGGTAGACAGAGCCAATTCTTGACAATTAAGTCCCTTCGACCCACCTTCACCGAAGATAATTTCGGGACAACGTGACAGGTGGTGAGCCCGTCTCCGTCTTTATGTTCAAGGCAATGATATAATTCGTACATAAGTATTTGGAAAAACCCATTTGTATGAGCCTGCCACCTGGGGATCGAACTCGGGTCTCTAGACTCGAAATTCCGACCACCTAACCACTCGGTTATCGTGACTATGTACTGTACATATGTGTACTATGTATATGTACATACAAATTTATATATTTCTCTCCACCTATGCATCTCGATTCCCATATTTTATTTTATATTCCATACACATCTTTAATATTTTTAAAAACTACTCCAATTGTAAATTGGGATAGTATTGTAGATAACAATAGTAACTAGATTAGTGGGCCATCTTAAAAATTACTTCGTCATACAAAAATAAATTGGTTATTGGCGGCAATCAATGCCGTTTTAGCATTATTAATAAAACGCCATCAATTGCCGCCATGCTTTCTTTCTAACTGATTATGTATTGCTATTGGGCAAAGTCATTTCCTCAATATTTTAGATAATTTCAGATATAAATGAGTATTTGTGAATTTTAACCATGTAGGCAATACTCGGTTTTTTGTTCTTAAATAGATAATAAATTTTCAAACATCAACTGAAACGGTTCAAATAAGAACCCGTTTAGGAACCTGGTTCTTGACAGGGCAGAGCACAGCGGCAGCATCTTCTGAACTAAGGGGCCAGTTCTACCGAAACAGTTTCGCAAAACTTGTGCTATGGAATCAGAAACAACAGAAACAGAAATACCAAGCTCGCGACACCTTGAAAACCGATATACGCCACTAATCCATGGAGGTCATAAACTATTTATTTATCTTCACGCACAATCCTTGAAGTGGTAGCCAAAGAGAACAGAAAGCCAGGTGTCACGATCCTTACATACCTCTTTCGCTTCTTACAGATTCAAACAAATAACACTCAAGGTCGTAAACAATTTAAAGTATTGTTGAGTTTTACTAAATATATCAATATTAAATTTAACATAAGTCTACACTATAGATTGAAATTGCGTGGGTCAAATCGCCAAGCCAAGACGTAATTTATAGTGACATTTAATGTTGAAATTAAAAATGTTTATCTTGTGTTATGAAGGTGAAATATACAGCCGATAACAGCCCATAATGTATATTGCCACCCACTTACACATATTTACGACTTCACCCGCTAATTAACTGTTGTTATTTGAAAAAAAAAAACGTTATTCCGGGAATTTACATTAAATTATTAAAAAAAAAAACACGATAGCCGAGTGGTTGGGTGGTCGAAATTGCCAGTCACAAGTTTGATCCCCAGGTGGCAGGCTCAAAAACTTACGTACGAATTATATCGATGGCTTGAACATAAAGACGGCGACGGGCTCACTACCTGTCACGTTGTCCCGAAAATATATTCGGTGGAAGGTGGGTCGAGAGACTTAATTGTCTAGATTAGACGATTAGATTAGATTAGTTGAAATTGATGCATTTAGTACACCAGTATTAATTTTATGTGCGAAAACTATGGCAACATTTCTTCGGTGTCTGTTGCATGACCTCCGTGGACGAGTGGCGTACTCACCGGTTTGATAAGCTCCGAGATCCGGCTTCGACACCTGATCGGATCAATGTAGAATATTATTTTTCTACATTTTCTCGGTCCTGAATGTGGTACCTCAAACATTTTTTTGTTTTTAATTCCATAATAAAAGTGCTTGAGCTGCTTTCTGTGGCATCAGAGCAATGTATGTACTGTGTCGGCAAAGACTAAAAAATTTCTGTCAAAAATATTAAAAAATTAGGTATGTACAGAATATGTATTTCATTAGTTATTAAGCTTCTAATTTCCTTATTTAGAAATTAAATTTATAGAAGTAGATGCGGGCGTAGTCGCAAGCGTAAAGCTAATCAAAATAAAATTATTTAACAAAAATTTCTTACATTAGTTAATAGACACAAACGTTACTACGAATTCATTTATTTTATTTATCTTCACACACAGTCCCTGACGGGATAGCAATAGAGGACATATCGCCCAGTGTCATGATCCTTACATACCTCTTTCGCTTCGTTCAGATTCATCATTTTCTTCATACATGCACGTCTAGGTATCCGAATACTCTTGACCCTTCCTTGTTCGAGCTAATTGCTCACATGGTCTTTGAAAAATTGTCTCGTTCCAGTTACTTTGCAGAAATTCATTTCTATAAAGGTGTTATCATTAAAATTATATTTTATCATTCCGAATGCAAATTTTCAATGCGGCCGGAATCGTGTAATTTCTATTTGATGACTTGACTTTGAGACGTTTCAACCCACCTTTCACCGAAGATACTTTTTGGAACTACGTGACAGGTGGTGTGCTGGTCGCCATCTTTATGTCCAAGCCAAGGATATAAATCGTACTTAAGTTTTGTAAAGCCCCATTGGAACGAGCCTAAATGGGGGTCGAACTCGAGTCTCTTGATTCGAATTCCGATCTCCCAACCACTCGGCTAACGTGACTTTTTTTACGACGAAAGGACTTAATTGTCTAGACTTTTGTCTACCCTAGCATTAAGAATGACGTGAAGATATATTTCTTATTTCTTGGATTAGAAATGTTGCTTCCTATAATGTCGCTATATGTTTAAATTATTTTTAGGTCAACCGTCTAATTGCTTTTAACATTATAACACAGCATGATATGTAATTAAATTTCAGAGAAAATGAGACCCAGCTGCGTTGAATCACAACACTACAATAAAGTATTATTTATCGTCCATTACTTATATCGACTATTTGGTTAATATTGATCGACCGTATTTTTACAATGAATATAAATTTAAATATCGAATTATTCGCCATAAACAAACTTGAACGCGAAAAGCAATCGTTAAATAAATTAAATTAATTGCCTCTATAATCGTTTTTCCGAATACGTCCGTGTTTTCCAACCACATAAATATTTAAATGTCGATTATGTCTCGATTCTGAGTGTCGATGTTTATTCATTATATGCGATCGTTGGTCGATTCTTACATATATTTACGGGATATGCATGATGCGAACTATTATAAGAAGCTTAAGTGTTTTTTTTTTCTCTTTCTTTAATAGGCTTCTCTCAGTGGAATTTTACCAACTGTTTATTTGTGAATGGAATACTGGTGGGCAAATGCCTAAATTTTCTTTAAAAGAATACTTGCAATTTCACATAACTTTTCTAGTAATCGTCTTAAAATTTAATTCTGAAAGTCACGATAGCCGAGTAGTTTGGTGCTCGGAATTCGAGTCTAGAAACCCAAGTTCGATGGCAGGCTTGTAGGCTCGTACCAATAAGTGTTTTTTTTTTATATAGAAAAGGGATACAAACGAGCAGATGGCACACGTGATGGTAAGTGATTACCGCCACCCCTGAACATCTGCAATACCAGAGGAATAGCAGATGCGTTGCCGGCCTTTGAAAATAGGCTCTATTCTTGAAGGTCTCTAAGTTTTATCGAACCTGAAAAATCGCTGACGGCCGCACACTTCATAAAGTGTAAGTGCGTGGCAGAAAATTCGCGAAAAACGCACTGTGGTGGAATGCTAAGCATCAAGGTGGTGTTGATGAAATTTTTAACTACGGCGTATGGTACGATGGTGAAATTCAGCGGCTGGGATTAATCCGAACAATTCCTTGGAGCACTCCCTATAGTAGATCTTGTAGAAAATGCTAAGAGATGCAACATCTCTTCGCAAAGCCAGATTTATATTGATGGCTTCGACATAAAGGCGGAGGAAAGCTCATCAACCAGTTACGTTGTACCAACAAATATCTTCGGTGAAAAAAACTTCATTGTCAAGATCCCTGTGTAGACGGGTAGAAGGGATTTAATTGTCTAGACTAGAACTCAGTCTACCTGGGGAATGACGTGAAGATATTTTTATAAAATTTAATTGCTAGATCAAGAATCCATTTAATTACAATAAAAACATCGTCATTAATCACTTTTAATGATTCAAATAATCATTTTAAATTTGATTACTAACGTAAACAAATCTATTCGAGCGTGAGATATCGTGTTAACGTTTTGTTAGAGTAACTTATTAATGTAATAAATATTGATCATGGTGTCGCTGTGAACGGTCTCGATTACAGTACATACACACACACGCACACACGGATGTCATATCCGCATTTAATTCACATTTTTATTTTTATTATATTTAATTTTTAATTGAGAAGAGTCGAGAGACCCGAGTTCGATTTACAGGTTGCCGGCTTGTCCCAATGGGTTTTTCAAAAACTTATGAACGAATTATATCGTTGCCTTGGACATAATGACGGCCACGGGCTCACCACCTGTCACGTTGTCCCGAAAATATCTTCGGTGGAAGGTGGGTCAAAGGGACTTAATTGTCTAGACTAGACCTCTATCTACTCCTGTATTGGGAATAGCGTTAAGATATATATTCATTTATTAATAATATTTCTTTATGTTCACACATTTTCCCAGTACCGGGATAGACAGAGGTCTAGACAAATAAATGTTTTAGTCCCACTTTTTACCGAAACCATTTGAGGCTACGTGACAGATAGTGAGTCTTAGCGCTCCAAGCAACGATACACCGTACTTTCATAATTAAATATTTACATAATCCATGAATCGAGAATCCTCACTAGCATCGCATTTGAATCCGCAATCCTTAGCATCAAAAACAAGGCCTACCTACTAGGGTATCGAGTAGTCGCGGCTAACGTTCTTTCGACTGTTTTTTTTTATCAAAATACTTCAACTAAAGAATGACGCCTCAGAAGCTTGTACCACATTATCTGTCATGGAATATGACAAGTAAATTATTACTTATTTAAAATAAATACATATATAACTAGGGACAACATCACGCATGTTGTTCTGATCATAAAGTATGTAGCTTAAGCACTCGTATTATGGAATAAGAAACAGCCAAGTTATCACAAATATGAAAGAGTGTTTTCTACATTGACTCGACCAGTATTCGAGCCAGAACTGGCGATACCATGAAAACCGGTGTGTACGGCACTCGGTGGAGGTCGCCTAAGTAGTTAGTAATTCTTACGTTTTTATTTTTATTTTTGAATCCGTTTTTAAGATTATTTTATTTTTCATGTATGCGCAATTATAAAAAACATACTTTATAACTGTCAATAGCTTAACCGTTTGGTAACGGCGTAAGAATATTTCCACTCCCTATCTTCGTGTGACACCCACAGTAAGAGGCAACTAAGGGAAAAAGCCTTGAATATCGTTATAGCAACCAAAAGACGGCGGGATAACCATTTCTAAAAATATCAGACCCAAATAATCATACTGTAGATGAGCAGTAGCGCCTGAGGTTCCAATGGTCTGGTACTGCGATAGCCTCTCCGCATGCGAAGCGTGGCGATTATGTCAAATCCTCTCTACAGGAGAGGCCTATGTCCTGCATTGGACTTTAAAAGGCCGTTATATATGTATGTATATCAATAGTAGATACAAAGAATTTAATTTATTAGTCGACTATAAGTTGTTGTAATAAATAACTCAGGACCAGTCCTTACCTACCGTATTTAATAGTTGTTCTCAACCTTCGGATCCGATAATAAAGTTAACGTTTCATTAATACATAATAAAGACAGTTGTAAACTAGTGTTTGAGAGCTATAATTTGATAGTGTTATTGCTAAGTCGAATAATGCTAATAGAGCGTGTTTTTATTTCGAAATCAATGTAAATTTTTACTTTTTACGTTCCGTATTGAAAAGTTGATCGAGAGGCAATGATTCGTGATTTGTTTTAAAATGTCACTTTAGAGTACTTAAAATAAAATAATAAGTCTATGGCATGTTTTTAATTTTAATTGTAAAATGGTTGTCAAATTTCGAAGTCTTTATTTACATGTATATGTGAATATTTATCTATGAAAATATATCTATGTGAGTATATCGTAATGTTGACTTGAACCTGTCATGTTTTTCCAAAAAGGCTCCGGTGAAAGGAAGGACGAAATTACCTAATCTATAAAAACCTCTATATACCCCAGTATTGGGAATAGCGTAGGCATATTTTTTAAGATTAAGTGACAGGTGGTGAGCCTGTCGTCGTATTTACGTCTAAGCCAAAAATATAAAAAATAAAACTAAATATTAAAAATAATAAATTAAAATAATACTTACATAAGTTTTTAGAAAACTCGTTGGTTGGAGTCTGGGGATAAAACTGAGGATCATGACTACTTTTAAGTAGTTAGAAAAGATTAATTTCTGCCACCACCAAAATAGCAATTAATGAATACATACATACATAGAGACAAAACGCAATGTATGTGACACTGCTCAGATCGCAAAGTTAGTAGCGAAAGCGTTTGTGGTATGGAATCAGAAACAACGAAGGTACCACAACCACCCAGACCCGAGAAAATACAGAAAAAGTCGTTTTCTAAATTGACTCGTCGGGGAATCGAAACCAGAACCTCGGAGTTAGAGACACTGACCTTGGAGTGTATACCACACAATCACAAAGTTCGTCTAATAAAGTTACTAACAATAAAACATTTTTATTTCGATTCGGCCACCTCCATATATCATAACTAAAACTTGAACTGCCTACTATAAAATATAATTGGGGAGCATTTTAGATGTTTCCATTTTTCAGTTAAATGATTAACGAGATCTTTTTCATTTATCAATAAACCAAGATTGATAGAGTGGCAACAGTAGAATCCAATAAATAAATTAAGTATCAAAACGACCTCGTTTTGTAACAGCCATGTTAATTAATCAACCACGCGAGATGGCGATGATAATTTAAAACTAAGATTATTTATTGCGTTCACAATTGGACACGGTTAAGGAACATAAAATATCACCAATCGAATAGGTAAAGTTGTTGAAAAATTCTTGACCTTTGAAGTTGAATTCGAATAGTTGCAATTATATTTCTATTTTAAAAGGCCTTGAGTGGTTTTTTTAGTCAAGTTACAGTCGTAGGAGTCGGTGTTAATAGCATTTTAATTTGTTTGTTTTAAACATTGAAGATGGAAGCCTCTGAAAAAAATTTAAAAAGATCTCGCTACATTTGTAAACATGTTTGAATAATAACAAAGTTAATATTATTTTCAAACAATCATGTGTTATTGAATCCCAAACTTGGATGTCCTATGTGTTGGCAACTAGATAAAAATAATAAATAGAAATACAGTTAATTGACTCAGGCGTTACTTTGCGGAAGTTCATTGTAAAGTTGTTATTTAAAAATTACTTCGCAACCCTCCGCATGAAAATATAAAAAGGTATATGCTACCTGGTCCGAAGAGAAGAAGAGCACCACCCTCCCTCCCACAGATGCGTGCACCAATTCCACAGATGTGTGCACCAATTCCACTGTATGCACCACCACCACTACACTCAAACCAGGTAACACACACCACCACCGAAAACGCGACACGTGTTTCGCCTCAAAACAAGGCATCCTCAAGCGAAAATGTCGCGTTTTCGGTGGTGGTGTGTGTTACCTGGTTTGAGTGTAGTGGTGGTGGTGCATACAGTGGAATTGGTGCACACATCTGTGGAATTGGTGCACGCATCTGTGGGAGGGAGGGTGGTGCTCTTCTTCTCTTCGGACCAGGTAGCATATACCTTTTTATATTTTCATGCGGAGGGTTGCGAAGTAATTTTTTAAATAACAACTTTAAATAGAAATACATTTAGCTCCGTAAATAAGTATTCATACATAAATCTGTAACTCACATGAATCCTTGAAAGCAAGTATAAAAACAATCCTATTCATCACATATTATTTCACATATCATTAATAAGTCACGATAGCCGAGTGGTTGGGTGGTCGGAAGTTCGAGTCAAGAGACCCGAGTTCGATCCCCAGGTGGCAGTACTAATGAGTTTTCAAAAACTTATGTACGAATTACATCGTTGGCTTGGACATAAAGACGGCGACGGGATTACCACTCTATCACGTTGTTCCAAAAATATTTTCGGTGGAAGGTGGGTCAAAGGGACTTAATTGTCTAGACTAAACCTCTGTCCACCCCTGTATTAGGAATTACGTGAAGATATTTATTTATTTATTATTTCTAGGTTATTTCTAGCGAGTTTTAAACAGCAAACCCTTGCATTCGCCTAGTCACTGTCAACAAGGTTCTTGGATCATCTTATTAATAGTTAAATTAATAGTTAATTAAGTTAAATAGGCATTTAAAAATCATCATCATCTTATCATAATCACGATAGCCAAGTGGTCAACCCCTGTATTGGGAATGGCGTGAAGATAAATTTTTATGTCATCATCTTCACCGCCGGTGAAAGTCAACTCCATGATGTAAGCTTCTTGGTTAGTTACATTCTCACTGCATGATATAGCCACTAAATGCGATACTAAAGTGACAATATAAAGAGGACCGCAATAAAAATTTAGAAGAACAGTAAAAGTATAAGATATTATTTAGTATCATACATAATTTAGCCAAAATTTTTATGTTAATATATGGGAAATAGGGCAATGGCAGAAAAACTAAGGATTTTAATTTGGTAACTTATAAACTAGTGTTCAATTATCCTACTAACATTATAAATGTGAATAAGTGTGTGTATGTTTGCATGTTTGTTACTCATAAAGATTTTGAACGATTTCTAGGATGACAACCAGGTTTGGAAGAAATTTAGTTTGTAGATAAATTAAGGATACTTTTTATTCATGGGTCATGTAATTCATAAAAATCATAATTTTTTTTAATAATTAAATCAGAGGTCCATAGAGGGACTTCTTAGTTAAAAAGTTTAAGAACATCTTGTATACATCATGTATATCGTATCATCATGACATATCGGTATAAATCATGTAAATAATTACTAAAAGCATAAATGCTTCTTACATGTCTGAGACAGAACGAAAACTAAATTTTGGCTACGTTTGGCACTAACTTTGTAAAAAGCTTTTATTCTAGTCTTGGACAGAGTTTTATATAGACACATGTAAGAAAGATTTCTATTTCATAGTAATGAGTATATCAAAGGGAATGGTTATGATTTTGCAACTTTTCTCTTAGTAACATCTTACGAGCGACAAAAAGAAAGAACATAGTATAATTTTATACCTATACTACATAAGAACATGAATTAAATATATATTGTTATTTTGTAATCATCAAAAAAATGTCTTACCTATTATTTTTCATTCGAAAGTTAACAGAAATCGAAACAAAAATACTGTACAGTTACATGTCTGTAAATTGAAAGGTATTAATCTTTGACGCAATATTTCACAGTTCTGTAGTGCTGCAACACCTGCACTCGGCGTCCGTGGTTGATTTATCGTATCGTTTGTCTCCCTTCTTCCAACACACCCATTATGGACTTGACGGTCTCATTTTCACTTGATTGGTACACAATGTGGTGTCTGGATTATCATTTTCATTTCATCTATGATTTTATTGTAAGAATTTTAATTTTTTTTATTTTGTATTAATCAATAACTTAAGTAGCTTATAGTCTTTATGTTCAAATCAACGACCTAAATCATACATAAACGCTCTTTGAAAAACTCATTGACACATGCCTTGGGGATCGAACTCAGGAAAAAGAATCAAAAGGACTTTTTTATCATCAAAAAGCATTTCCCATAAGGCCTTCTGTTTCTTCTTTAATTACGTCCTTTTTTTACACTTTTCATTTGCATTGTAATTTTCATATTTCATATTATTCATTTTTTTATCTATAAACAATCGTCATTAACAAAAGTTTACTTGAAAATAATTTAGTCGGAAGTCTTGTTGGTAAAAAGAACATATCAAATAAATTTGAGTAGTTGCGAAATAATATTTAAAATTAATTTTAAAGAGAGAACGTGTAAGATAAATAATATCAAAATAATTACACTCAAAATAACCATTTGAGTTAAAATTTTATCAAATTCGAACAGTTTGCTCTTAATTTCTTTTGGATTTATCACCTTCCGAAATAAATCAATTTAAGGATAGTTAATTTTTACCTCCAACTAAGCGGTGCTAGAAATATTCATCCACACATACCCGTACTATGGTGTCTACTCCAGTATTGGGAATGATATATTTTTTTACATAAAATATCGCGTTGGGCACAGTTATTTTCACTTTTTTTATGTAGGATTTACAATCATCATTGAGTCTCTAGAGCCTCATTGAATAACGATTACTATACCGCGTTCAGTTGTGGCAAAAATAAAGCAATAACGATATATTTATTATTATTTAGGACACTACGAAAAAGAAATATAGGTAACAGTAACTAAGAAGAGTTAAATAAAACTAAATCCATGTTTATATTCTAAAATTGGCAACACAAAGTCATTTAAATAACAGTATGACAACTTTAAAAGCAATATATGTCTCAAGACAATGTTTAACGTTCAACGATGCATAGTCGTTCAGTTATTCTGGCGTAAAACCATAAAATGTTTAACACAGCTGCAAATTTGCACTTATTCGCGTACTGCACTTCTCTGAGCATTGTAAAGTGTATCTTATTCGTTTCCCTTAAAACAAAATTCGGAATAAAATACTATTTTGTCCGTAAATACCATCTCCAGAGGCTCATAACTCTAGGTCGCGAGAGGTGGCGTATTATTTTTAATTTATTAACGGTTTAATGGAATAATTCTCGTATGGTAATTCAGCGACGAATGGGCTCTTATCACGGCACATTCATCGATGGCATGTACCCATTTAATTGTTAACCACTTGCAATTAACATGTAAATGTAACTTGAGAACAAGATAGAACAAAAATATATTTAATGAATTCAAATAGCATATTTAGGCCGGGTTTTCTTTCAATATGTCTTATTGTATGTAGTTTTAACGTTCATTAGAGCTTTAAACAAGCCTAAATGGTATTATGATCCAGGTTGGATTCCCGTAAGAGTCAATGTTGAAAAATACTTTTAGTGGTTCACTCCTTCCAATGATATTAAAAGGTTTTATTAGTTCTTTCGTTCATCAATAGTTCATTATCAACATATCCGTCGGTAAAAGTCAACAGCTGGGTACAGGCCTCTCTAATAAAGAAAGGTTAGCCAAAATCGCCACGCTTGGTAAGTGGACTGGCGATCGCAGTACCTTGCACTTAAGACGCTACGGCCTCATCAACGGTTTACTGAACTTAAATCTGGTATTTTTTTGAGATAGTTATCCCCACTTCTGTCGGTAAATTATTGTTCTTAAAGGCTTTCTAATAATCCCCTCTTATGATCATAGGAAGAAATAGGGTTGGTACATTCTTATGCCGACGATACGGTTAATTTAAATAATTACATGATATAAATAATTAACCGTTAAATTAATATAATATTACTAATAGTATTTTGTTGGCTTGACTATAGTAACTTAAATGAGTCACACCATCCTCATCAGAAATACAAAAAAATATATTTTGATAAAATTGTAAAAAGAAGTTAATTTAAAGATGTTATAACAAAAATTGACTATAAAAAAGAAACCTTAGAGTTTCTTTACCGGTTTTTCTCTGATAGGGTTTTGTTTTTGCGTAGTGGTGCAGTTTTATGCAATTCATAACTTTTAAACCTTAATTGAATAAAAGTGTTTTGACTATGACTTTGACATAAGTAACAGAGATTAAAACATAATTTAATTACAATACATAATTTAAATAAAACCACTTCAAGTATAATTACGGGATGTGGCATAAAAATTACATATAAATTAAAGTTTTTTGTTCGAATCTACCACGAATTTATGCGGGCATATTTATTATGTAGGAGTGAATCAGACCCAATGATTTATGATCTTCCTAGACTGATGTAATTATTTCTAATTATATGATTATTTATCGCGTTAGGAACAATGATTACGTTTAATGTCGTTTATAACGAGGTGCTTTTGTTGTATTATCTGTGCAATGCTCATTACTTCCTTTTCTTAATTCCATTGTATATTTTTAAATTCTAAATTTATAAATTTTAAAATGAGGTCAATAACCGAAATAGAATTAACTGAAAAAAATAAATTTTTAGGAATTAAAAAAATATATTAAATATAAGAGTCACGGTAGCTGAATTGTTGGGTGATCTGAATTCTTTTTTTTTTATCTTCACGCACAATCCCTGACGGGGTAGCCAGAGAGAACAGATCGCCAAGTGTCACGATCCCTACATACTTCTTTCGCTTCTTTCAGATTCATCATCTTCTTCATACATGCACGTCTAGGTATCCGAGTACTCTTGACCCTCCCCTCTTCGAGCAATTTGCTCACATGGTCTTCGAAAGTTAGTCTCGGTCTACCTCGACACCTTTTAATATTCACTTTCGATTTATGATCTGAATTAGAGTCTAGATAACTGAGTTCAATCCTTAAGACTTTGGAAGGCTCGAACAAATGGGTGTATTCAGAACTTATGTAAGATTTACATCGTTGGCTCGGGCATAAAGATGGCGACAGGCTCACCGCCTATCACGCTGTTCCAAAAATGTCTTCTGTAAGAGGTGGGTCGAAAGGATTTAATTGTCTAAACTTCTGTCTGCACCAGCATTGGGACTAGCGTGAATATAATTATTATTACTTATTCATAATAATTTAAATATACAAAAACAAACAATCTCATCTTTAGATTGACCGTAAAGTGGATAACGTTTTTTGATATTGAAATTATGAAATTAATCGTAGAGTATATTATACGCATGGTACATGATAGAGTTACCATGTGGTAATGGTGTAAGAATATTGTCACTCCCTTTCTTCCCGTGGATGTCGTAAGAGGCGACTAAGGGAAACAGCCTTGGATATCGTAATAGCAATCGATAAATGGCGGGATAACCATCTCTAAAAATATCAGACCGAAATAATTAGACCGAAGATGGGCAGCAGCGTCTGACGTGTGAAAGGTCTGCTACTGCGATCACCAATCCGCTTGCTAAGCGTGGCGATTGTGGCAAATCGTCCCTGTGGGAGAAGCCTATGTCTTGCTGTGGACTTTAATAGGCCGTTATGTACGTATGTATGGATATGGTAGAAAATATGTTGTTTTTTTTTACTATATGGAGGTCTAATCGTCTCATATCTGGGTGCCTGTGATACCTTCGATGTTTCTGATTGGAATCCCAGAGTAATTATCTAAAGCACTTGTGTTATGGATAACACAAGTGCTTTGGATAATTACTCTGGGACCGAAGCAATGTATATAATGCTATCCCTATCTAATATATTTATAATAAATGAATACACAACACTTTGCTTACAACATTACAACTCTATAATGAACAAATTATTTCGAAACTTCACTTCGAATAATTTCCGACGTTTTCCTTCATCAAGAGACGTAAATATTTGCAAATGATTGCATATCAAAATTTATTTGCGTTTTTATTACACTGTATTTCGTACACTACAGATTAAATAAAACGGAATTAATTAGCTGAATAAAGGCATTAAACATTTATTACCGGATTTTATAAATGCAAATTGACTTTACATATTTATTTTGCCTTTCTCGCCTATCAAAGCGGCTTTAGAATTGCTCATAGTAATGGCTAGATTAGAATAAATTATGATTATTGTCTGGATAATTACCACATACGATTTTAATTCTGCATGGCTTTGTTCCATGAGTAATTAATTTATTAAACTATTAGCAAGTTTTGGTGGTTAACACGGGCGATCACGGCGTAAGAATACAGCTACTGATTCCTCCCATGGGTGTCGTAAGAGGTGATTAAGGTAAAAGCAATGGGTGCAATTGCCTACTGACAAATGGCAGTTAACTATCTTGAAAAATACTAGAAAAAAAACAGAGAGAACCTTACACGCATGCATTTCCGTACCTTGTTGATTTGGTAATTAGGCTTCTTATTGTCTCATTTACAAAATCCATTAAAAGATGTTCACGCGGGTGAAGTCGAAGGCTTAAAGATAGTATAATGTAATCGCCTTATAAGCCAATGTAACATAATAATACCTAATCAAAATTTAGGTTTCAATACAATTATAATTAGTGACTACTTAGTAGTAGTACAGTTTCGTTATAGTTAACGAATGGAATTGATGAATATTCCCAATATTTGGGTACACATATAACAAGCAATTATGTCCGATCGACACGAATGAAATGTATAATTCTTGATGAATCTTTCAGAATAATTGTAAATACGGTTTCCTACTATTGCTTTAAACTTAATATCAAAATAAAATAAAAAATGTATATTCACGGCATTCCCAATACAGGAGTAGACAGAGGTCTAGACAATTAAGTCCTTTCAATCTATCATTCACTAAAGATATTTTGGGACAACGTGACCGGTAGTGAGGCCGTCGCCGTCTGTATGTCAAAGCCAACGATATAAATCGTGCATCGAACTCGGGTCTCTTGACTTGAATTGTAATCACCTATCGTGTCGTCACGCTATCGTGACCTAAACATAATATAAACCTAGAGATAAATATATAATAGGAGTCAAATAATTTTAGGTTGAAAAACCTTACGTACTAAACATTAAAGAACTTGCCATTCTATGCCTCGATGTTTGTTCTTTGCGAAACTTCGAGCTAAGGTTTTACTGCTTAGAGTTCCTCCATTAAAATGCAAGCGGCGGCCATTTAATAAAGTACAATTATGAATCGTAAAACCGTTCTCGTTGTTGCCTCTATGAGTGGTGGCTTGTTATCGCCAACATCTTGATTTATGTGACGTACACGCGAGCTACGAATATAACAGAATTGGATATGCTTTAATAGTTTGAGGTGTTATACATTTTTGAGAACGAAGTTTGTCATGCACCTCGAATTCTGAAGTCACTACAGTCGAGTGGCAGGGTGGTCGTAATTTCGAGTCAAGAGACCCGAGTTCAATCCCCAGATGGCAGGCTCGTACCAATGGATTTTTTCAAAATTTTATGTACGAATTATATCATTGGCTTGGACATAAAGACGGCGACGGGCTCACCGCCTGTCACGTCGTCCCGAAAATATCTTCGGTGGAAGGTGAGTTGAAGGGACTTAATTGTCTAGACTAGACCTCTGCCTACCCCTGTATTGGGAATTGCGTGATAATATTTATTTCAAATCTTACAAAGAACCTCAAAAAACAAAGAGCTATTATGAATATACAACCAAAATAATGCAGCGAGTGAGAGCTTCAATAAACTCCGTGTCACTCCCGATAAGATAGAGTGGTGACTTGCAGCACATTGTTCGGGAGTCAATGGATATATAATCATTCTTTGTGGAAAACATTTGGGGTGGCATATGTGCAGTGAGTATGTGCAGTGTGTAGTAGGGGATTTTGGATGTGCTATAAAGAATAAGAAGCAATTGGTTAACAGTCTACCAAATGTAGCTATACCGAGCACGTTAAATTGCTACTTCATGTTTAGTGCAAGCGTGGATTTCGAACCTGGGTCAGTCGCGAATGAAGCCACGCGGCTGTTATAACTATGTATTTTTAAAAATTATTTATCGTGACACGTATATAAACCAGTTGAGCAAGAATATACATTAAATTCAAATTCACACTTACTAATGATATTACATAAGATAAGGACAAGATCAGATACATTGCTTAGATCTTTAAGTAGGTACGATAAATCCCGAGACCTGAGATGAAGTAGAAAAAGTAGCGTTTTACGTTGACCATTCCAGGAATCTAATCCGAGACTTTAGAGCTGAGCAACACCATGTTAACCAGCGTGTACGCCACTAGTCCAAAAAGATCGTCAAACGAATTCTACAATTCAATTATTTTCCTTTATGAACCTGACCGGTTTCGAATTATGGCATCATCAAAGGTATACAACATATTTTACTATTTGATATTCAGTTTTTTGTATACATTACCGCATCCACGTTTCGCATGATAGATTATAATCACTGACAGGTTTCGCGGGAACGCGGCCATCATCGCCGTGTCGCGATGGTGAGATAAGCTGCCGTCCGCTTTTTGCAACCGACACGAGCTGAATGGGATTAGGGTTCCGTCCGTGTCGAGTTGCACTTGGTTTCTTGTTAAGTCTTTTTCAATTTTAATGCCGTTTTTTTTAAAGTCATAACGCTAAAAATACCACTATGCTTATCTTGATCGAGTCGAAACATTCATAGCAACACATGCTACCGATTGAGTCTACCGTGTTCAAGTTTATCAATAGATTCAGTATCCTTCAAATCTTTACTAGTGGTTGTTTGATTGGATAGTTGGATCGGAATTCGAGTCTAGAGTTCGACTCAAGCCGGGTCTAGTTCGATCCCCAGATGGAAATCTGTACTCTCACTCACTGTATCGGCTTGTACCAATGGGTATTTTCAAAAACTTATGTATGATTTATTTCGTTAACTTGAACATAAAGACGGCGAAATGCGGCAATGTTGTCCGAAAAAAAGTGTCTTCGGTGAATAGTGGATCTAAAGGCCTTAATTGTCTTAACTTCTGTCTAACCAGGTTTTGGGAATGACGTAACGATATTTTTTTCATTACGAAACACGAATGTTTACTCTTAATTCAATAAACAAATTATTTGATTTGAGATTTCTTGTGGTTTGTTACTTCCCAGGACTTGAGATATTGAAGCTTCTCGTAAAGATGCCCACTGCTTATCAAAGTAGCAATCTAATCAAAAACAAAACAAACCCGAGTGATAATTTAAATTTAGATTGAAGGCTGCCGTTCTCTGTTTATTTAATTTTAAAACCGGAAATTCGGTATATCTGATTGAGGTTATATCAGATAATTAAGTATGTTTTATTCGATATTTTTTATCAAAATTAAAATAATATCAAAAGTATTAAATTAGCTAAATTAATACTTTATAAAAATTTTAAAATGAAAAAGTTTTATTTAAAATTCAAGCTCATATAATGGTTTGTGGCGCGGACTAAACGAAACATAACGTCGCAGGTTCGGACCCCGCCATTCAACTATTATCGTAATCCACTCCAGAAACACTAATAATGCTATTTGGCATTGCTTCAAAAAATGTTTAAAAAAATCAACAGCACTCATTTAAAATACGACGCTGTGGAAAGAGTGTGTAAAATTTTGTCTTACTCGATATGAAAGGAGACATTTCCACATGATAAAGGGAAAGTTCAGATTTGTTTATTTAGCACACATTTTCCAATACTGTGGTATTGGAAACAACCTAAACCGATACCTTAGTCAGATATCAGATAATAGATCTCTCGTCTTCCTCCACTCCTTCGACCCACATTTCGCCGGATCTTAGAGGTACTTAGACACATCGTCATCTCAGTGTTTAAGCATAAATAAAAATCGTAAATGAGTATTGAAGAAACTGATTAGTCTTCTTCTTTCCCATGGGAATCGACTCGAGCACCCGGATTCTATTTTTTTTATTATTAGATTATTGTAGTAGGCTTAGTTTTGGAACATCAACCATCTTTGTTGATAAAATACTTCTGTCAGATTTCTTAGTCAAAGAAAAGGCCTTCCTCTACGACATCGGGGTCATCGGATTCATCTCCTAAATAATATTCTGAGCTACTTACTTTACTATCGTACCTCATCATTATTACATGAATTTAACAATATAACCTTTGTTGACGTTAAGTCACGATAGCCGAGTGGTTGGGTGATCGGAATTACGAGTCGAGAGACCCGAGTTCGATCTCCAGGTGGCAGGCTCCTACCAATGGGTTTTTCAAAAAACTTGTGTACGAATTTTTTATCGTTATGATAAATTAGATTGGGCTCGGGAAAATTGCTCTAAATATATAACTAGGGCCTCAAGCTACTTGTTGTTGGTACCCACTCATCATTCCGCTTCTTTCAAGGGAAGTTTATATATGCGGCAACTAAGTGCTGGAACAATTTACCAACCCCTTTTCGAAATCTGCATTCCGTACATAATTTCCGCCAAAAGTTAAAATTATTCCTATTAAACAAACAACTACAGGAATAAAATTTATGTTATCTTCGTTTCCTTCACTATTTGCCGTAGTGGATGTATCTAGGATGGGGTATTTATCTCTCTTTTTATTTACATTAGTCTTTTTTCTTGTTCGTGTCAATGGTCATTGATCACTAAGTATATTAAAGGATAAGTATCTGCTGCCAAAACTTATCATATATAATTGTATAAATATGTGTCTATACATACATACTCAATATGTATGTGTATGTATAATATATATTTGTTAATGTTATGGATAGATCGGTAGTCGCTGCCCCTGCGTACGCACCACATCAAGTATTATTATGTGAGTATTTATAAGTATATATATGTATGCATGTATATATGTATATAGTTTTATATATTATATATTATGTATTATGTATATTTATATATTATAAGGGGCTACTGAAAATCAGGGCTGGCATGTACCTGTCAGTGCAGGTTTCATCCCAGCAATATACCTGAGTGGCTCTCCTATTTTGGCACATTGCACTTCTGCAAAATGGCGATCGTATTTAATTTATTGTATATGTCTCATTTTTTTTTTCACTTTATATTTAATTTTAAGTGCTAAAATAAATGTTTCTTTCTTTCTTTCTTTCTTTCAATTATATCGTTGGCTTAGACATAAAGACGGCGACGGGCTCACCACCTGTCACGTTGTCCCGAAAATATCTTCGGTGGAAGGTGGGTCAAAGAGACTTAATTGTCTAGACTATACCTCGGTCTACCCCTGTATTGGGAATTGCGTGAAGATATTTATTTTTTATATATATTTATATTATTATGATATTTACTTTTATTGACAATTTGGAGATTTTCTAATAGAAATTTTCTGAACTTTCTGACAATTGCAAACTGGCATTGGCTAAATAACGAGAAACAGCCATAAAAATAATAAAAATCAAAGTATGAAAATTGCTATTAATTATTTTTGGAGCAAACAAGTACCTCTACAATTTGAACATATTCTAGACTGTACATAAAATTATTCGTTCATATAACGTGAAATAAAAATATTTCAACTAAACTTAGCCCGCCGAGCGTAACCTGTTTATGATTTATAATGCTCCAAAATTATGTGTTAGAATGATATTTATAATTTTAACAAGTAACGAAACCCATCCCAACGCTTTCACTCTAATTATTAAAATTTTTGACACTTAACAACGTTATAGCACTCGTATATATAACAATTACGAGATGTTATCTGTAGACGCTTCCTACGGAGCTTAATCTGTTAATTATACAGATAATAAAATTAAATTACCATAGAGAGTGATAATTTTCACTATAATAACAGAATGCCCTTCATTATAACTCAGAGTTGTTTAACAAGATGTTAACGTTTTGTATTGTAGGTGGGGGTTCAGTACACCTTTTTTTTCCTCACGCTTTATATTTCATAGATTTTTTTTTGTTTTGACACATCACTACAACTTATTTGAGATAATACTAAGACTGTTGCTCCAAAATGTACAAGCCATAAAAATCCTAGATATGTCTCCAAAAAATCTTTTTGGAGAAATCCATGTACCATGGAATCGAGCTCAAGTCAAGATACGAATTTTGATCCAATGGTGATCGAAATTCCAATCAGCGGCTTCGAATCTCAATAAAAAAATACTCAAAATAAGTAACGTAATCAAAAGTCAAGATAGCCGAGTGGTTGGGTTAGCACAATTCGAGTCAAATAACCTAAATTCGATCCCTAGGAGGTAGGCTCGTACCAATGAATTTTTTTAACTTATATACGATTCATATCGTTGGAATTGACGTACAAATGACAATAGGCTCACCTGTCACGTTGCCCCAAAAATGTCTTCGGGGAAAGGTAGTCTCTCTCTCTCTGTCTACCCCAGTATTGGGAATGGCGTGATGATGTTTTATTTATTTAGAATACTCAAAATCAAGCTCTTCACTTTATTTAAATCTAATTTCTGTAAAGTTTTCTGCGTATCTCTAAAACGGAGTGAAAGCATTAGTAAAAAACGTAGAGACACCATCGACTTAATTAAAACGGCTTCTAGCGCCATTAAATTGTAACAATGTGAACCCACAATTTTTTATGTCGAGATCCTGAGATATGAGGTGAGTTAGCCATGTTTTTATGTAATAACTGTCTGTTTGCTTTAGTTTAGTTTTTTTTTTAAATATTCCTAACTTTACGATTTCGTTTTAATAAACACATACATATATTGAGTAATAATTAGGTAAATAATTAGAAAGTTTCTGAATAGGTGAGCCATGTTAATTTTCTAATAAATTTACATATTTTAATACTGTATTAGTTGTGCTTGTTTGCTGTAGCATTGTAAGTTCCACGGGATTCTCGAATTTTCTGGAGTTAAAAGCGGCAAAAAAGCTAATATTCTTCTTTCTTTCTTCCTTTTTTAACAGCCTGCTCCTATCCTTTGAAAATTGCTACCATAAATAAATTTCTAATAATTTAAGTTCAACTACAAAAATATGTGTAAAACATAGTCATATTTTAGATGTCGCATTAGAATCACGCATTTTTTCAGGCTAGGTAGCAAAGGTTTATCCAGGTTAAAAACTATCTATGTCCTCAAAATTCATTCAAATCTGTTCGGTCGTTTAGAGATGATTGGGTTGAAAAAAAAATATAAACAAACAGATGTACAAACACTTACATTTATTTTAATAGTAGAAGATAACACTAATAATACTAATACTAATAGGCAGAAGAGGAAGGTCGAAGAAGGATCAAATTATCAAGACTTCTTTTTTAGATTAATTTAAAGGCGTCTGCATTATTGAACATTCAAAACATAGGAGAATTATGAAAATTGGTAAATGAGTTATTTTAAAAATAAAAACTGTTTTAAAACACAAAAACTGACGAGGAATTATGTGGGTATAGAAAGACAGACATTTCTGAAGTTGTTAAGATACAGGAATTACCAATTATTATATTAACAATTCATGTTATAATGATATGTGTAATCCTCTACAGAATATAGGCCTCTTCCGTACGGGACGGCTAGGCATAATCGCCACACTTAGTAAGCCGATTGACGATCGCAGTACCGTACACCTAAGACTCTGCGACCTATCTTTTGATTACTAAACTTGAGTCTGGCATTTTTTGAGATGTATGTCCCGCCCCCCGTCAGAGTCAACTTTCATTTTATAAATTAATTAATATTATATCTTCACGCCAGTCTCAATACTGGGATATACAGAGATAGGACAATTAAGTCCTTTCGACCCGTCCATCTTTCACTTAAGATATTTTTTGGGATAACGTGACAAGTGATGAGCTTGTGGCGTCTTTATGCAATTTCAAGGCTTTTTCCTTAGTCACCTCTTAGAACACGGGAAAGAAAGGGGATTACTTTAAAATCGATACCACTCGTATGGGATTATGTCATATGGGAATTGGTAATTAGGCTCCTGATTACTTACTTCACAAACGCTATTTATTATTGTACAGGCGGATGAAGCCGTTCGCAGAAAGAACAGCACAAAAGTGAATCAGTAAAAGTGAAAGGAAAACTTCATCAACGGTTATATTAACATATTTATTTTTTTAAATATCATATAACTTTTGTTGTGGAAAACATATTTAAATAGCGAAACTAATTTCATAATTCGAATTTCATTCACGCCAAGTTCTTGGAGCTTAGCCAGCAGAACAAATGGCGGCATAACTAAGTGATGTCCGGTTCAAGTCACCAGCTCTAATTATTATTGTCTGTCCAATTAAAAAGGTTCACTTATAATTATCATTGTAATTTACAAGCACACACGATGACACCATTAATGGTATAAAGAATTAACCGACCGTGACTACTGGGGAAAATTAATTGGATATGTATTTTGCCTTTACTATCAACTGTATTTCAATGAAATACGGTATAGATTGCTATGATTTAGGTTCTTATTAGATTTGTTTTGAATAACAATGACGGATCGTGTTTCTTTTTTACATAAATATCTATTCGATGATATATTTTTGGGTGGAGTTTTATGTCCCTAATTTTTTTTTGTTATTAGACAAGTTATTTTATGCGTATGTTATTTATAGCCCTATTAGCTCAACGTTATTTATGGTATAAATTTCGTGAAGTAGTAAATTTTGTAAGCATACCTAATTAATAGATTATAATTTTATATATTTATTAACTTATTTTTTACATTTTTATGCATAAAGCAAGAAAAAGGCAATGTATCATAAGACCAATAATTATATAGTTCCTCCAACATTGGTAAAAAATATCTTCACGCAACTCCCAATACAGGGGCAGACAGAGGTCTAGTCCAGACAATTCAACCCACCTTCTACCGAAGATATTTTCGGATAACGTGACAGCTAGAGAGTCCGTTGCCGTCTGTATGTCCAAGCCAACGATGTAATTCGTACATAATTTTTTGAAAAACCCTTTGGTACGAGCTTGCCACCTGGGGATCGAACTCGGGTCTCTGGACTGGAAATTTCGACCACTTAACCATTCGGCTATCGTGACATCGTTTATTGGTCCTCCAATAATTATACGTAAGACGGTCTCCGTGAACGAGTACTTTTTCATAGTGTCACAATCTCTGAGGTCTCGGACCGAGGATCGTTTCCCGGGCGGGTCAATGAAGAAAATAATTTTCTCTACATGGTCTTGAGTCTGGTATGTTGTGTTAGCTTCGTGGTTTTCTATTCCATAACTTAAATTCTTTAGTTACTAACCTTGGGATCAGAGCAATGTATATGATGTTGTCCCTATCTATGTATCTATATTAACTTACTTACTTTAGGCCACTCCAGAAGGAGAATTTGTCATAATCGATAAAATTTACTATTATTCACGATTTTGATCAATTTACATATTAAAACGAGTGAGGTTTGCTAATAAATAAGTTTTTATAAGCAAATCGTGATAGTTTCCAATATACTAATTTGTAAGCACCGACCACATCCCTATATGGGAATAATATCGTACGGTAGTCGAGTTCCTCACCCACGGGCAACGTGATGCCATATTCACGTGACCCAGCATAAATCAACCAAACAATAACATAATAAAAAAAATATCGAAACAATAATGAAATCATCGCACCATTGCGTCTGATGTGCTTCGCGTAGGGTTGTGCAAAAATGTAAATTAAATTTATATCTTTTTTCTTCATGCAGTTTTGCAATATTGGGAAGGGATCTAGGCAATGAAGTCTTCGGAGAACACTTTCACCGAAGGTCATTTCAGACAACGTGACAGGTGGTGAGCATATCGCAGTCTTAGAGTCCAAGGTACTGGTACAATAAACTGAATTATATATTTACATGAATAATTATTAAAAACATAAACATCAATGACTCTTGTACAAACATTCATATCCAACTACCAACTAGACCGACCATCCCTTCCCGATGTGAAATCAATTAAAATATAAATATAATAAAGAGGTCTACACAATTGAGTCCTTCTGACCCACACACAACACATTTTTTCCGAAGAAATTTTTGCTACAGCTATAAAGGACAGGTGAGCCTGTCGCCGTTTTTTTATTCAAGCCAACGCCAATATAAATCGTACCAATTCGACTTAGTGCCCACGGTACATTATATATAGGAACCCCACCGATTTCCGCCACAGCGACTTGAACGCCAGCCAGCGTCGTTCGAGTGCTCGCAGGTGACTGACGTGACCAATTTTTGCGCTGAACGTGCGAGCACATTGAGCGCAAGTCAGCACCCCTCCGACATAATTGTAGGTGATGGCTGCAGGTGATCGAGCTTCGAGCGCGTCTCGTTTGGCATCGAGCTCATTCTTTGGCACAATCTACTAAGATAGATAATATTCCTTTACAACATGGTAGGATCTATGACTCGAGAACAAACATTGAAATTCTGTTATGCATTGTAATTCCTTCTGTCCTTACTGCGAATATCATCGCGGCCGAGTACTATACAGGAAAGTAGCAACTATAGTTTGAAATTCAAACTTTATATAACTAAGCAAAAAAGTCACGATAGCCGAGTGGTTGGGTGGTCGGAATTTCGAGTCAAGAGACCCGAGTTCGATCCCCAGGTGGCAATGAGTTTTGCAAAAACTTATGTACGAATTACATCGTTGGCTTGGACATAAAGACGGCGACAGGCTCACCACCTGTCACGTTGTCCCGAAACTATCTTCGGTGGAAGGTGGGTCAAAGGGACTTAGTTGTCTAGACTAGACCTCTGTCTACCCCTGTATTGGGAATTGCGTGAAGATATTTATTTATTTTATTTACATAACTAAGCGATGTGGCAACCTGTGACAGTTGTCACAGGTTACCGCGGAGCCGAATGGTGGCGCTGTTGTTGTCAACTATGCTAGCGAGCTTTTACTGTACCGTTGATTTTTGAAACATTACTTTATGAAGCTCCCCTATAATTCATAAAAAGGCCTTCAATCATTTAGTTTAGTAAGTGAAAGTAAATAATTACAATAGTTGGCACAAGAAAAAAAACAAGAAATGGATTGTGGCGACACGAATCAAAGACCGGGTTTTCCGTTATCGTTCCTTTTTAAATGCAATAGTTTAAGACAAATTTACTTAAATCAAATAGAATCATCATTGGGCTAGAATTTACGGTCCGTGCATAATCGCAGTAGAGACCGTACAGAATTTAATTATTTAATAAATAAATTCATGAACGAATGTTAGCTCCTAGTAGGATTCATTATCACAATGTTAGGCTTCAAAGGTAACCTTCGATGACTAACACGAACACTGCCCTACCAATGGTCTATCAGGTCGTTATATAAATTAGCGTATAAATAATTGTAATTAAAACAACTATTTATTCTAATGATATCAACTCGGGGGATTGATAAAGGATTGACTGATTTTTTGATAAGATATAGAGGTCAAGATAAATTTTAACCACAATCAAAGCAAAATATACATAGATATAACAAAGTTTATGGCTCATTCAAAGATATTGAAATTTACTTAATACTACTAGATATTTTATAGTTTCGTGTGTGTTTAATTGGTTGGAATATCCCACCTTTTTTCTTCCCGTGGAGATCGTATACGGCGTTGTAAGGAGTAATTGGCTTTCGCTAAATGGCGGGGAAACCTCTTTGTAAAAATACCAAACCAAAATTAAGCAGACCGGTAACGGGTAGCAGAGTTCTCGTTCGCGATCTGATACTCTGCACACCAATAATGGCAAATGAAGAATACGAGACAGTCATACGTTCTGTAATAAAGTTTTACAGGCCGTAATGTATGTTGCTCCTGCCGTATGGTAACGGCGTTAGAATATTGCCACTCCCTTCCCTTCTTCCCGTGGGTGTCGTAAGAGGCGACTAGAGGACAGCCTTGAATATCGTTATGGCAACCGATAGGAGGCGGGATAACCATCTCCTATATATGTCAGATCCAAATAATCAGACCGAAGTTGGACAGTAGCGTCTGAGGTGCGATTGGTCGGGTACTGCGATCGCCAATTCGCTTGCCGACGTGTCGATTATGGTAAATTCTCAATATGGGAGAGGCCGATGTCCTGCAGTGGACTTTAACAGGCCGTTATGTATTTATGTTGTCCTTTATTTTGGCAACCCTGCCATCACAGCGTATAGGTTTCGCGCTTCGCCGCCGGCGCATTTAAATTTTATTGCTCGCTCAAAAGAATACAGATTTGCCGCCGGCCGTAAATTTCAGACACATCGTCTTTTTGCGCATTTAACGTCAGAATCCGACGCAGACTGGTTCGGAAATGTGCAATATTCGAATGCATTTGAACAAGCGACAAAAGAGTTGTTAATTTGAGACCATTTTCAAAAATATATTGAAGGTTGAACGAACAAAAAAAAGTGTACTTTAAGGCCACACGACAGAAGTAAAACTTATTAAGCTACCACATTTTTTTTAGATTTAAATATAAAAAAATGAATATGTAAATATATAGATAGTGACAATATCACATACATTGCTCTGATCCCTAAGTAGTGAGTAAGCACTTGTATTATGGAATCAGAAACAACGAGTGTACCACAAACACTCAGACTCGGGAAAAGGCAGTAATCGTGTTTTCTATATTAACCCGACCGAGAATTGAACGCGGAACCTCAGAGCTAGTGACATAAGTAACAATATTACAAAGACTCACAAACAATTCAAATTCTTTTGTACTAATACTCCGAAATAATAGAATACCGAACTACTCGGAAATAATGGAATAGGCCACACTGAAAATCAGAGGATGTGGTTTTCCACGCCATATGCTGAGTACGTGCCTTTTCGTGTCATAATGCAGCGTCATATTTGTTTAGTCTTAAGTAATATCATTGTTTGTAATTGAAGATGTTGTTTTATGTACCGAAATAAATATTTCTTTCTTTCTTTCCTTCTAATAAAATGTACTATGTACTACTAAAATATGATATGTAATAATAACATCTACTAATATTTTTTCGAAGTTATCAAAACTTTCAAGGCTTTTAAAACTTTGAAATTAAAATCTAAAGACCCGAGTTCGATCCTTAGAGGAAAGAAACTTGAAACGCGAACCATGAGTTTTCTCAAAACTTATGACCCATTTGTATCGATGAAATAGACACTCAGACGATCTGCTTTCATCATTACATCAAATAAGCTCCTGTAAAATGTGGATCGAACATGGTGACGATCATCGTGAACGAGTGGCGTACACACCGGTTTTTAAATTATCGCCAGCTCTTAGGTCTCGGGTTCGTTTCCCGGACGGGTTAATATAGGAAGCAACTTTTTCTAATTTTTTCGGTACTTTCGTTGTTTCTGATTCCGTAACACACTTCAGATTCATTGGAATCAGAACAATTTGTGTGATGTTGTCCTAATCTATTTATTTATACTTATATCTTATGTATTAATTTAGATCTCTGAATATTTCAGTATTGGAAAAATGCACGAACATAAAATAGCAATCAAAAGGCATATCCATACAAACACACACCACACAGTAATGCACGGGTATACGTAATGGAACACAAATCATGCGCGTGCGCAGTCATCAATTACACGGACAAAACGGCCGCTGTAACTCCGACTGGAGATTTATTGCCGCGTTTAGAACTTCTACCCACGGCCCGATGAAAAGCTCTATGTGATGCTGAGCATATGTATACTGGCCATTATAGACGTACGAGGACTTAAAAAACTACAGAGTTTTCTCTTAGTGTTAAATTATTAATTCATATTCAACACAACTTAGTGTTAGAGGATACCTCATTACGAAACGGTGGGATGCTAAGCATATGTTTCCTGGACATTATAGATAAAGGACGTAACTTAAAAATGGCAGAGTTGCCTTTTTCTGTTAAATTATTGATTGATCTTCTCCGTAACTTAGAGGAAACTCATTACGATACAGTGGTGTATTATAAATGACGATTGATGGACGTAATTAAGTTTAATTACATCGATTAACAAATGATTGAATTTGTTTTAAATTCGTTTTGCCTCTTAAGTGTTTTGTATATAGTGACGATAGCCGAGTGGTTGGGTGGTCGGAATTTCGATGCAAGAGACGCGAGTTCGATCCCCAGGTACCAGGACATAAAAATACGACAATTAAAATACAAAGTCACGATGTAGATGAGATTTTTTTCACGCAGTCAATAAAATTGAAGTCTATTTAATGAACGTCAAGGCAATATAGTCCACAGTTACAAACCACATTTCACTGGAACTTATGTGGGACAATGTGACAGATCTTGATTCTGTCGCCGCTGGGAAACAATTATTTTCGAACCATCCTGTATAATAATAATAAAAAATATCTTCACTCCATTTGAAATAAAAGGGTAGATAGAGGTTTTCACAATTAATTACTGTCGACTCACCTTCTGCCGAAGACATTTTTGGGACAACGTCGCCTGTGTGGCCGTCGCCGACTTTATGTAATAATAGCTCATAATTTTTTTAAAAGCCTTAAAGATCAGAACGTTAAAGTGGTAATGGACGATTTGCTAAATATTGCGGGAAGTCGGTGGATGCAGGTGGCTGAGGACCGTTCCCTGTAGAAAGTTTTAGGGGAAGTCTATGTTCCGCAGTGGCCTCTTGATGAGGCTGTAAAGAAGAAGAAGTTTTTAAAAAACCTGATCGGTCGAGACTGCCAATTTTGGGTTGAACCAAGGTCTATTGACTCGAATTCCGATCACCAAACCACTCGGCTGCCGTGACTTATAACGAAACGAAAAATTGTATGATTCTTAAAATAATGCAAAATTTTATAGCAAATAGGCTCTATATCGAATAGGCTAGCTTCTAGCACTTAATTATTATAAAAGCTGTAATGTCTTTCTTGTTTGTAGAGTTTTGTTACAATAAACTATGATATGTATGTTTACCAATAACAAACTCCTGAGTCGCCTCAGGTTGCGAGGAATACCGTGAGAAGACTGAGTTTAAAACTCGAGTTATAGGGTTGAAAACAGCCCCTTACGGAATCCAGGCATGTTCTCTCACTACAGACCGTATGAGGAATCTCGACGTAACTAAGTAAAAAGTTATATTCGATGTTTTTCTGCACGATTTCATCAGCAAAGACGATGTATTTAGTAAAACTATGGTAGCTATGGTAATGGACATGGCGTAATTAATTAACAATGTGTTTATCACATAGTTCGTAGAACCTATAACCGTTGAAGCAGAAAAAACCTCAAGTGGTTGTTATGATGAATGCAGCGTAATAGAAACTTCCAGAAGGTGTAATAATAGCATACGGAATGTTACTGTTAGAGATTAAGAACTTTTTATGACTTAAATAAGTTTAACTTTTCCTGCTATAAACATATTAGAAATAACATTTATAAGAAACCACATAAATTATCTAAAATTAGACATACATGCTTTTAAAAATAAATTCATAAATACAGCACTTATATAAAAAATAAAAAAACAATTTAAACAGAAAAAATATCCAAAAACTTGACCATACTTTACAGCAACATCAATATGTACTAACATATGAATCAAATAAATAATGCATTTATGTTTAATGTTTCATGGCAGTTTGACAATCTTTGAGAGAGAACGATGTTCCGAAGTAAACTTTCTTCTGAACTTACTATTAAACCATAAAATATTAAATAAATGAATATAAAGACAGAGACATCTTTGTATATATTGCTACGAACACAAAGTTTGCACTGCAGCACTTAAGTTATGAAATCAGAAACAACGAAGCTACCATAAACACCCAGGCCCGTGACAATATGGATAATGTGGTTTTCTACATTGTCCCATCCGGGAACCGAACCCCGCATCTCAGAGCTGGTGACACCTTGATAACCGGTATGTACGCAACTCGTCAATGGAGTAAAAAAGAGGTAATAATAAATGACTTCGAATTACTGTCTTACGAAATAAAAATAAATAAATAAATATCTTCACGCAATTCCCAATTCAGGGGTAGACAAAGGTCGAGTCTAGACAATTAAGCCCCTTCGACTCACCTTCCACCAAAGATATTTTCGGGTAAACTTGACAGGTGGTTAGCCTGACGCTATCTTTACGTCCATGCCAACGATATAATTCTATATCGTTGGTCTATAATATAGTTTTTTTTTTCCTGCCACCAGGGGATCGAACTCGGGTCTCTTGACTCGAAATTCCGACCACCCAACCATTCGGCTATCGTGACTTTTGTCTATCTTACTTACTATCTGAAAACATTTATACACATAAAACAAAAGATGTCAAACCAGACAAGTATGTAAACACGGTAGAAACTGTTGTATATATATAAATGTATTATAAAAATGTTAATCGAATCGTAGCAACGTACAGCATTACCTAATGTTAAGCGACACTGAGCTTAATAATCTACATCTGTCTTCAAAAGTGAGGAAACATTCACAATCGGCCTTTGAGGCCCGCTCATTAGTGAAGCGCTTGACACATCAAAGAGACAGGCTGTCATTAAACGTCAGCCGTCACGGTGACGGCTCGGAAATGATAAATAGTTGCGCTGATTACCCCACTCTAGGCGATATTTTTTTCTTTTTTTTTGTGGGAGCACAAAAGCTGTCAAACAAAGCATTTTTATACTGACCGATAACGTTTAACGAAATATCGATGAATGAGTTTTTATTCCATATAATTATCGTATATCTTAATCAGTAGTATTGCCGAACTCTGCGGTCCGGTGTTTGATTCCCGGACGGGTCAGAATGCGGAATCACTTTCGCAGCATTATTTCTCGTCTGTGTTTTTACTGCCTTCGTTGCTTCCGATTTCATAACACAAATGTTTAGGTACATACTTTGGGTACAGAACAATGTATCTGATTATAACTGATTCGTCCTTTCGTATACACGTATGATAGTGTTGTTTTAAGTTTACAATTTTTTTATATATTGATAGCGAAAAAGGAATGCAAAGGGTAAAAAGGCACAATTCTTTTAGAAATAAGATTAAAGTGTATATAATGTCACTTAAAAATTACATGCACTTGTGTATTTCTAATTTTTTTATCACCAACCGGTTTTTTTATAGATAAAGGAGGCAAACGAGCAGGTGGCTCACGTGATGGCAAGTGATTACTGCCGCCCATGAACATCCGCAATACTAGAGGCATAGCAGATGCGTTGCCTCCCTTAGAGTGCCCCAACAATTGGGGGAGGAGGGTGGTTGGGCCACCGGTTACGTGCACTCACCAGACAAAACGCAGAAGTTTGTTAGACTTCTACTTCACGCCGGTATTCCGTAAGGTCGTGGTACTTCTCCGGTCGAGCCGGCCCATTCATGCAACAACATAAGCTGATATGTGGCGCTACTACTGTAAATGTGTGATATAGATGTGGGCAGCCGTGTCACTGCCGAAAACAAGGTGAACGGTGACCTGACTGCGATCCTCCTTAATATTGCTACATTATTTTATCACATTTGAATTTACAAAGTTGCAGATTTACAAAGCATGAATAAAAAAATATATATTTCAATTTAAAAATGTATTTTTAATCTAAACTTATGTACAATAAATGCATAATAAAATATTATATGTATCGATATTTGAGGCGTTAGCGCATCACTAGCAGCGCGTCGTCATAAATTACTTCAAAAGTGATTTACTCACGCCATACAAATCGGTGACTAGCCACCGTGACCCGGCTCCGCTCGTCCGGACCGCTCGAAGCGACGAAACGTGCGTCCGCAGTGTGAGAGAGAAGCGGAAACAGGGATCAAGTAATTTAGTTTTTAAAAAATAAACATCACTCGTATTATTGAGGTAGATCCGATAGCTTATTTAAGCTTTAATTAAATTAAGTCATGATAGCCGTGTGGTTGGGTGGTCGGAATTTCGAGTCAAGAGACCCGAAATCGAAGCCCAGGTGGCAGGCACGAACCAATTGGTTTTTTAAAAAAAACTTATGTATGAATCACATCGTTGGCTTGGACATAAAGACGGCGACGGGCTCAACACCTGTCACGTTGACCCGAAAATATTTTCGGCGTAAGGTTGGTCAAAGGGACTTAAGTGACTAAACTAAACCTCTGAAGATATTTAATTAATTTAATTTATAAATGTTTACATGTACATATAAATATGTATCTATGTAAATATGTATCAATGTAAGACGGCGATAGACTCACGACCTGTCACGTCTTCTTAGAGAAGTGTTCGGTGAAAAGTGGGTTGAAAAGACTTAATAGTCTAGACTTCTGCCTACCACAACATTGGGAAAATGCGTAAAATTAAAACAAGACCCGTTTTGAACCCAGTCAGACAGAAATTAAGAATCTCTATACTAAATCAATTTCAATTTTCATTAAAACTTTATTTTTCAAAATAGATATAAATTATTATATTAGCTTCGTAATAATTCTTTATTTCCGACAGATTATAGATATAAAAATTACACTAACTTACTATTTATATATTTTAATTTAACTAATTAAAAGATATAAATAGTAAGTTTTCGTAACATGAGTTAACAAGTTTATATATAAGACCAGCTTCGACAATCACTAAAAATTAACTTAATACAAACAATTATATGAATAAATTGATGATAACGGTTTACGAAAAAACAAACGAAGCACATTTAATGCACAAATAAATAGAATTACATAATGATATACAATTGTACTCACTCTTTACTAATAAATAACATTAGGTTGTCTTTCTCTCTCACACGCTGTCACTTTGGACACCCAGTGACAGGTGTGAATGATGGTCGCATCCACGCCCGTCGACTGACAATGGAGCACGCCAGAGTTGCTTTGAAGAATTACGCTCTATTTTGTCTTTGTCATAACTATATTATGTTTGTACAACTTTTATATTAGTTAACATAATGTCTATGGTCTTTTCAGAGATCAAAACTCTCTTGCGTTAATGCAACATCTATTAAGTCTAAATGTTTTTAGCCAACTTTTTTCCATAGTGGGGTAGGCAGAGGTAGGCAGGGAGATCCATTTTTTTTACCGAATTTAGCTTGGGACAACATGACGGGACGGGGCAGACAGCAAGATCTGATCGAGAATTGATCGAGCACTTGAAATGGAGCCTGTTGCTGTCTTAATTTGTGAGCTAACGATATAATATACATTTACATATAAAATTATTCATATATCCATATGAACGCCATCATCGTTCAACACATAAATATTTGCCCCTATCGAAATTTGAATTCGCAACCCTTAGTTTCAAAAGCAGAGTTACTACCAACTCGGATATTGGGTTCGTATAAACGTAAACAGCATTGTATCCAAATCTAATAAATCTTCTATCCAGAAAGATTTACAATAAAACAATTTTTATTTTACAAGAGAGAACGAATGTCTGCAATGAAGTTACACCTTTTGCCCTTAGTAAGCAAATAAGTGTGTAATATTAATTATGTAATATTTACCTAAACTTTCGGTTTCCTTCTTTAATTTTATCATTTGTAGTCATTAATAAATACTTATATTCACGCATCATATTTGACGGGGTAGTTTGCCAGAGAGAACAAATCTTAACATACACGTAACTCTTTCGTTCTTTCAAATTCGTCATTTTCTTCACATGCTCACGACGATTTATCTCTCTTTTATTGAGATCCTCATCTGCCAGCAAAACTCTCTTCGAATTGGACTCACATTGTCTCAGATGAGAAATGATGTAAGTCCTTAAACACACAGTTATTAGTAATATATTGTTACAACATATAAATAATTTAAACTTGCAATTTCTTTACACTTATATTCGTGACGTCAAGCAGAAAGAGCTGTCA
Source organism: Sericinus montela (assembly GCA_029286605.1). NCBI lineage: Eukaryota > Metazoa > Arthropoda > Insecta > Lepidoptera > Papilionidae > Sericinus > Sericinus montela. The sequence goes on from JAGSMR010000108.1 coordinate 1,393,690, forward strand.
GCCATCTTGAATTTAGTACTTTGGTCACATGATTTAATCCAGGTGTTATTTTATGAAGTACGTGATAAAGCAAACAAATATTTTTTTAAATTTAGCAGGCAAATTTAGTAAATTTTACAAGCTGCGTCTTTGCTGCATTTTTGAAACCACAAACTCTTAGCTTGCCCGTCACGTACACAGCTCGCAAAATAAAACACGCGCGGAGTGCCGACCACAAATCACATTTTTTAATCGAGCTCACGTCTGAACACTCCTACAATTTTTATACTGTAGCCATAAACAATCCTATTACTAATGTAATACAGCACAATGTTCTTCATAGCACCTGCACAAGAAAATTTGTCTTATTTCGGTGTGCAGTCACGTCGCACCGTGTGGAATGTTATCGACATCCGCTAAACTATCGACGCTGGCACAACACTAATTGCTCTTTTTGCCCATTATTCACGCAATGATTTACGAAACTGCCTCCCGACGATCGCAATAGCACAATTAATGACTAAACGCGACTTTTACGGCCCATTCTGATGACTTAGATTGATTATTAATTCATAACATACGTGTAATAAAATTGTTACTTTTAAATATTCTCCAGCTTTTAGTAAAGTCGTAAATCTATCATCGTAAAGTTTATAGTGAGGAAACGAGAGTTTATATAAAATATATACGTTTTAACGTATATAACCTTTCATTCACCAACATAATTTTTTTTTACAATTTTTATCTGCCTGTCTGTCTATCTGTCTGTTTGATCCGGCTAATCGGATCAAACAGACAAATCAAACAGACGGGACTTTCACTGGCAGATAACTGATGGTGTAATGAGTAACTTAGACTACTTTTAATTTAGAAAAATAAGTAAGGGTCTACGTTAAGTGTTAAACTGCGAGCAAAGCCACGGAAGACAGCTAGTAATTCCGTAAAAAATGTATGTGTTTGTGAAATTAAATATAATAAAGTGAAACATACGTTATTCGTAAGTTCCTTCTTTTCTTTATTTCCGTATTCAGCTAAATTAATATAAAATATTCGCTAATAAAAAATCAATATGAATTCACGATTCATTGACTTTTATATGTATAGATGAATATTTATCTATAATAATACATACGCATGTAAGTATATTGTACCATTAGATTGAACATTAAGGCAGTGATTGGTTCACCACCTATGACGTTGTCCTAAATAAGCTTTAGTGAAAAGAAAATCGAGAGGACTTTAATATCTAGATCTCTGCTGACCCCAATATGGTAAATTAATACCTTCAAAGGGACGGTCACCACCATCTAGATAATCTGGTAGTTGTAACTTTAAAATTTTTACATTATATAATAACATACGTTCATGGTGTTTCATGAAATATCCTAGTAATATTATACGGCATATACCGCAGTTAACTTACTTCACAGTAAAATCTATATCGTTGGCATAGACATTAGGGCGATGACGGGTTCATCACCTATCACGTTGTCCCAAAAATATCTTTGGCGGAAGGTGGGTCGAAATTACTTAATCTTTAAATTGACCTCTGTTTTTTTTATTGACTATCTGTTTACCACTATATTGGGAATGACGCGAAGAAACATATCTTTAACGGACATCCCACGTATATTTTTTATTCACAGTAGCCATTAGTGTCGATACGATGTTAATAACGTTTACGATTCGACAGAGTGACTTATTTATTATCTAAGCTACGACAGAACAGAAATAACACGACGCATTTGTCTGGCAACAGACAGATAAGGGATACGAAGGGTTTAATTGATATTTTTTTTGTCTATCTACCAGGGCCTGACGAGTCTGGAAAATTAAACAATATATTGTTAATTGTAGTGAAAAATTGGTAACTTAGTGCCGGGTATTGGCGAATTTACCAACCTCTTTCTTACCAAGAGTATCATAAGAATTGACTAAGTGTCTTGAAAACGTTATTCACTAAAGATGACGGGATAATTATCTCAAAAATAAAAGCTTAAAAAACAACTGATCAGTGAAGGGCACCTGTGACTAAAATCAAAATGTATGCTTTTAGATATAGTAATAAATCCACTTTATGGAGAGACCTGTGTCCTACACTGGAGATTGAGAGGCCATTGAGTGTGACGTTTGTGATATATATACAAAGATAAGCAGGGATTGAGTTGATTACATGTTTGTATTTAATTTTCAGTTTATATCTTAAATCTAAAATATAAAATAAATATCTTCACGCGATTTCCAATACAGGGGTAGACAGAGGCCCAGTATAGACGATTAAGTCCGTTCGACCCACCTTCCACCGAAGATATTTTCGGGACAACGTGACAGGTGGTGGGCCCGTCGCCGTCTTTATGTCCAAGCTAACGATATACTTCGTCCATAAGTTTTTGAAAAACCCATTGGTACGAGCCTGCCACCTGGGAATCGTGCTCGGGTCTTTGGTCTCGAAATTCCAACCACCAAACCATTCGGCTATCGATAAAACATAATTAATTTCGGACATATAACCCAATAAAAAGAGTCTGAGCAACGGGTGCTTTTCTTTAGCAACTATAAACAATTAAAAATAACTTAAAAGTAACATCTAAATTTACAAAGAAGCGTATTTAATTTAAATAAAACACAACCCTATCCGTAAGCTCGTCTACGGCCCGACGCCAAATAATTAAGCTATCTCACTCACATAGATTATGCAGCCGACATGCTTCTATATCTACGGTTGAAGGAGAGCGATTTTCATTGGTAATTAGCAGCGTGTTAGACGATAAAGTATTACGCCCTCTGTTACAGCAAAAGAAAAAAAACATAGCGAGCTGTAAAAGTTTAGGGAACACATTACATAAAAAACAAATATGTAATGCATCCGACCTGTCTCAAGTTTTTTGTCGCTCGCAAACTGATTTCCATTTTAGAATCTGACAACACTTAAGTTTTTAATATTTATAATGTCACATAGTTCAGAAATATTAAATATGTTCATTATTAAATGTTACATTAATAAATTGTTGAGAAACTTAAATTAAATGACTCTGGAGGAATTTGAAATAGCGACTTCTGCCGTAATGTAGCAACTCCTACCTCCAATTGACTGGGATTATATGTATAAAAAATGCATTTTTATTTATATTATATTTATATGGAAAACAAACATTTTTAAAAATTTATAAACCTATTCATACTGAATGAAATTGATATCGTAAAAATAACATTAAGTTATTTTTTTCTACCTAAACGGCCGAACAAAATCGAAATAATATTTAATAAATAATCACGATAGCCGAGTTGTTGGGTGGTCGGAATTTCGAGTCGAGAGACCCGAGTTCGATCCCCAGATGGCAGTACTAATGAGTTTTTCAAAAACTTATGTACGAATTTCATCGTTGGCTTGGACAAAAAGACGGCGACGGGCTCACCACCTGTCACGTTGTCCCGGAAATATCTTCGGTGGAAGGTGGGTCAAAGGGACTTAATTATCTAGACTCGACCTCTGTCTACCCCTGTATTGGGAATTGCGTGAAGATATTTATTATTATTTATTTATAAATAATCACTGGCAGAAAAAATAATGTGGCAACTTGTTTTCTGTGGCACCATATCCTATGTGACCTCCATCTTTCCTACCATCGGTGCTGTGAGTAGGAGTTAAGGAAAAAGCCAAAAAAATTAAAGTATCAATAGCTAACAACAGGCGAGGAGAGAAATTAGAAACACCCAGACCCGAACAAATGTAGAAAAAGTATTTTCCACATAGACCCGACCCGGAAACCTGGGAGCTAAGAGCTGGTGTCTCAATGAAAACCGGTCAGTCGTCCCACGTAGGTCGTCGAATCTTGCGGCAAAAAAGTGAAGTTGGGAATTAAATTTTTGTATGATTTATGGCACTTCATAACAGTAAAACCTCCGTGGTTTGACGACCTCCGTGGACGAGTGGCGTAAACACGGGTTTTCAGACTGTCGCAATCTTGAGGTCCCGGGTTCAATTCCCGGACGGTTTCATGTAGAAAAACCACTTTTTCTACATTTTCTCGGGTCTGGGTATTTGTGGTGCATTCGTAGTTTCCAACTGACATACCTCAAGTGCTTCAGCATCTTATATTGGGATCGGAACAATGTATGTGATGTTATCCCTATCTACAAGTGTATTTATTTATTTATTATTTATTAAAACCAAAAAAGTTACTTTACTTTTAGATCAATTACATGTAAGACCTTTTATTTTAAATATTAACATTTATTTATATATTTATTTGTGATATATAACATGAGCGAAAAAGAACTATGGAATCTTCAAAACAAAGCAACCGAGTTTCAGGATCAACGTCCTGAGCCAATTAGAGGAAATGACCGGAAGACAAATTATGTAAAGCTTACCAAAAGTATGTAAACCTTAACTGTGTCTGAAGGTGCCAGACATAAGGAATCTCATAAATCGTGCAGTAATTTATATCCCATAAACAGTTTTTTTTTATATTTGACACATAAAACTAATGAATTTTATACTATAACTAATGATAATTTATGTTTTTCGAATAAATATGAAGTGTATCATGTTGTATATAAATTGCTAAACGTAACTAATTATGCAAGGCGTTCCAGTTTACGTATTATCAAAATTTATAGGTATTATTCTACATATATTAATTTTAATGAGCATTCTATATAAGAGAAGTCTGATAATTTTATTTAAATATAAAGTTTTGTAACATTTTTACCATTTTATGATAGCTTATTTATTTTCTTATCTGAACGGAATAAATAAGTTGTAATTATTGAATTAATTTTAATCTGATATACCATGAAGGACGCAAATTAATTTAATGTACATTATTTTTTGTATATTTATATTAAGATATAATAATTATATAATATCTTCACGCAATTCCCAATACAGGGTAGACAGAGGTCAAGTCTAGACCAGTCCCTTCGACCCACCTTCCACTGAATATTTATATTTTAGGGTCAACGTGACAGGTAGCGAGCCCGTCGCCGTCTTTATGTCCATGCCAACTATATAATTCGTATATAAATATTTGAAAAACTCATTGGTACTAGTCTGCCACCTGGGGATCGAACTCGGGTCTCTTGGCTCGAAATTCCGACCACTCAACCACTCGGCTATCGTGACTTTTACATTTATATTAAATTAAACTTATAATAAATATCTTATTTATTTTAAGTTTAATTATCGCATAAACTCACTATAATGTAACAGACTGAGGTCTATATAACGAAGTCCTTTCGACTCGCTTCTCTCCAAAACCTATTTAGACATAAAGACGGCGACGGGCTCACCCCCTGTCACGTTGTCCCGAAAATATCTTCGGTGGAAGGTGGCTCTAAGGGTCTTAATTGTCTAGACTAGTCTTCTGTCTACCCCTGTATTGGGAACTACGTGTAAATATTTTTTATTTTTTTATTTTTTTCAGGGCTTAAAACCCTTAGTTTCGAAGGCGGGATACCAACCAACTAACCTATCAGATTGTAAATTTAGTTTACTCCAGTATATTCTTGAATGACGACCTCTGTTGACGAGTGGCGTAAACACCGTTTTTCAAGGTGTCGCCATCTCGAGGTCCCTGGATCGATTCCTACACATGTCAATGTTGAAAAACCACTTTTTCTATATTTTCGGTTCTCTGGGTCTGGGTCTGGGTGTTTGTGATTTGCCTTCGCTGTTTCCAATTCCCATACCTCAAGTGCTTTAGCATCTTAAATTAGGATGGGAGCAATGTATGTGATGTGGTGCCTATCTATATAAGTGTGTTTCTTTATTGTTATTACTTTCTTGAATCGTAATATGATATTTTAAAACTCGCTCTAACTAACTTTTACTAAAAACTTGTATCGAAACACTTGAAATAGGAAACTAATGAATAATTGGTAAAAAAAATATACATAAAAAGTTAAATAAATTTCCTGCAACTTTTTGTATCGAATGATGTCTACGAACCTTAAACTTAAAACAGTAGTTATACGAGCACCAATAAAATGAATCGCCCTTAATTTCACGGAATAAGCTAATGTAAAACAGTAAAACTTACGTGATGCTATTAACTATATTGCCGCACTATGTTAGGTTTGTAACGACGCCATACTGCACTCGTTGGCAAATAACTGGAGTGAAGTAAGAAGAAAGTAAGTTATTCTTTACTTGCTATATATATGATGTTCTCCATAGACACTGGTTTGTGTCTCTATCTATACAGGGTATCTGTATAGATATAAGGTTTTTAACGAGCATACCTGGGGATGGAACTCGGGTCACTTGACTCGAATTCGAAACTTGACTATCGTGACTATTATTATTAGTTCCTATTTCGTTAAAGTAAATTATTTGATTTAATAAAGTTAGTCACGAGAGCCGAGTGGTTGGGTAATCGGACCTGAGTTCGATCCCCAGGTGGTAAACTCGTAACAATGGGTTTTTTTCTAAAACTTATGTACGCTTTATATCGTTGGCTTGGACATAAAGACGAGGACGGGTTCACCACCTGTCACGTTGCCCCAAAAATATATATTGGTTGAAAGAACCTAATTGTCAAGACCTCTGTCTACTCCTGAATTGGGAATGGCGTGAAGATTTGATAAAGATGTTTAATAATTATGGTAGTCTGCAAAATACATTAGATTAGGCTCGGGAAAATTGCTCTAAATATATAATTAGGGCCTCAAGCTACTTGTTGTTGGTACCCACTCATCATTCCGCTTCTATCAGGGGAAGTTTTCGATATGCGGCAACTAAGTGCTGGAACAATTTACCAACCCCTTTTTGAAATCTGCATTCCGTTCATAATTTCCGCCAAAAGTTAAAATTATTCCTATTAAACAAACAACTACAGGAATAAAGTTTATGTTATCTTCGTTTCCTTCACTATTTGCCGTAGTGGATGTATCTAGGATGGGGTATTTATCTCTATTTTTATTTACATTAGTCATTCTTCTTGTTCGTGTCAATGGTCATTGATCACTAAGTATATTAAAGGATAAATATCTGCTGCCAAAACTTATCATATATAATTGTATAAAAATGTGTCTATACATACATACTCAATATGTATGTGTATGTATATATATATTTGTTAATGTTATGGATAGATCGGTAGTCGCTGGCCCCTGCGTACGCACCTCATCAAGAATAAGTATGTGAGTATTTATAAGTATGTATGTGTATGCATGTATATGTGTATATAGTTTTATATATTATATAATATGTATATTTATGTATTATAAGGGGCCACTAAAAATCAGGGCTGGCATGTACCTATCAGTGCAGGTTTCATCCCAGCAATATACCTGAGTGGCTCTCCTATTTTGGCAGATTACACTTCTGCAAAATGGCGATCGTATTTAATTTATTGCATATATTTCAGTTTTTTTTTTCACTTTTATATTTAATTTTAAGTGCTAAAATAAATGTTTCTTTCTTTTTTTCTTTCTATTACATGTACCCTCTTTTAAGACAACACTCCCGCCACTTAAGTTTCCTTGCCGAACTACAAATGGCTGCGAGCGACGCCGCAGCACCCTGCGCTGTTTTTATAAATGGCCGACATTATTTCGAGAGATAATTTGAGGCCTGTCAAAGTGAATGGCGCAATACAAGTGTCGTAATACCCACCGTGTACGTGCAACTTGGCGTTGGGACGTAAATTACTGTTGCGCGGTCGCAGTGTGAGCGTGAAGCGGGATCGATTAATTTGACATATATTTCTATAAAGTATGTTATAAATTAGCTAATGAATTAAAGATTTCTGTCTACCTTTTGCCTACATAACTGATGTAATCATCAAATAGTTTTAATATTTTAAACAGTTTTAATTACGCCGTCGACGAATAATACATTTCCTCCATTTACAGAATATATTTTTAATATCATCACGCAATTCCAAAGACTGGGGTAATCTCCGATCTAGACTATGTAGTGTTATCGACCATCATTTCACCTGATCGTATTTGAGACATTGTGATAAAACAATAGCAATCCCATCGTTGTGAGAGTGTCCAAGCCAACGACATAAATAGAATATAAGTTTTCAAAAACTCATTATAATAAAAATAAATAAATATCTTCACGCAATTTCTAATACAGGGGTAGACAGAGGTCTAGTCTAGACATTGAAGTTCCACCGAAGATATTTTCGGGACTATGTGACAGGCGGTAACTTTCTGAATGATTGATTATGATATGCCTTAAACCTTCCTCTCTATCTATCTATCTATCTACTTTTTGTCTACATTACTGATCTAATTATTAAAGTAACTTTACTTCTTTAATTTGTTATTACTAATACAATTGTTTACACTTTAATTGCTTTCCAAACTATAATTAAATACTGTGAATTATACAATTCATTAAATTGTTAAAATCGTTTACATTATCTATACGGATGTATAATTAATAAGGCGCATTATTACTGTCATGTAGTCAGTTATTATAAGGAATCAACTGACATTTTCGCCGCGTTAAAGATAACGTGTAGGTAATTTCGTAGATAAGGTGTAGTAAACAACTTCATTTAAAAAACTTATAAAAAACCAATTAATTAATTTTAAGTCATAAAAATGCAATTATAAAATAATATGTAATTTTAAATTCAAATTTAAGATGAATATGATTATAACGATTGTTTATTATTAACTAATGATACCAGTCTTTTTTATTTAATAAATTTAATAATTTATCATTGTAAATCCCCGTTTAATAATTAGCTACTCCCGGTATTGTAAAGGTTAATAAATATTAAAAATATAGTCTTTCAAAAGGTTGACTAAATATCAATGTAATTTATAATGCATTATTTATAAAATATTACAGTTAATTGTATCACGGGGAAGTCGAAATGTTCACATAATTTTATATAATAAAAATTAATTATGAATTGCATATTTACATAACATTAAGTAAGATATAAAATTTAGATATTGATAACAGCAAATTAATGTATTCTTGTTAATATTACAGGATATATTTTACAAATTTAATTCTGCTACGCACAAATATCAATTTAAAGCAATATGAAAGTGGTTAGTCTCAACAGTACTCGGACATGTATGGCCTTTAAGTTTATTGACTCCTAACTTTACTGTTTCCATTTCTAGAGTCATAAAATAAAATTGAATTGGCACCTGAGCTTGAAATATAACGATATCCGTCTGTTCCGACGCCGGGGTATAACGACTTAACTCAAAATAATCTATTTAACGCTAATCTATATCGAATCGATTCGATTGAATCGTGAGAGAGTTCAAATTTAACAGTGTAAGACATACGTAGAGGCAATGATTAAAAAGATAACATAATAAAAATAATGACAAAATTTACATAGACAAAGGTTAAGACAATATTTGAAGATCGTGGTAAAAAGACGTACACGCCGGTTTTTTTAGCTCTGAGGTCCCGGGTTCGATTCCCGGACAGGTTGATGTTAAAAACCATTTTTTTTTCTATATTGTATCGAGTCTGGGTGTTTAGGGTACCTTTGTTGAATCCTGATTGCATAGTACCATTATTTTGGCTAGCTACTTTGGGATCGAAGCAATTTATGTGATGCTGTCCCTATGTATTTATCTATGTATAGTGAAGTGGTTTATGGTTTTAACACCACATTTAAATTAGAACAAAAAGTCATGCTTAACATAGATTAAAGAAAAACAAACATTTCAAATTGTTTTTAGATAACGTTTGATTTATTTTGTGTAATCTAATTAGTGAGTTAGTAAGTTGTATTATCTATTACTAAATAAATAAATTAACTAGTAATTAAATAATTAAAAAAATATCTGCACCCCGGGCCTCAGCTGGCGGTTTGATCACTGAGGACGTCATACATACATGGTCCTGTTATCCCTGTCCTCAAAAAATAAGGTTTTTCTTATTTTATACTCTTATATGTACCATAGCCGTGAGATCGGTTGATCGGAACTCGAACAGGATAGTCAATTTTTAACCACAGGGGGAAGACCCGTACCAATGGTTATACGAAGTTTATATACATCTTGCATTGTTGTCTTGAACACTAAAACTGGACTGACAGGGGCTGGTGGACCATGAACCTGTTAAGGCTAGGGGTCAATAGCAAGTTCGAACCCAAGGCTCATTTCAATGGGTTTTAAATAAGTAATATATATATATATATATATATATATATATATATATATATATATATATATATATATATATATATATATATATATATATATATATATATATATATATATATATATATATATATATATATATATATATATATATATATATATATATATATATATATATATATATATATATATATATATATATATTATTTATTTATATACAATTTACATCGTAGGCTTCAACATACAGAGAACGACAGACTCACCACCTGTGCCCAAAAAAAAATCTTCGGTGGAAGGTGGGTCAAAGGACTTAAGAGTCTAGACCAGTGTCTACCTAGGTATTTGGGAATGGCGTGAGTATGTACTTTTATATGATTTATAAAGTTAAATTACGTCATACTTATCTCCGTGTTTAAATGTCAGGTCATGTATTTTAAAATCAAAACAACAATGCAATAAACAACCTCTACACAGCATCGCATATCTTTTAATGCAATACATCAAAGTTAATGTGACATTCTATCGCGTAATTAGTCTGTGTATTCCACAGGTCTTTATTGAGAACTTTATTATATTACAAGCCACGGTGATTACCAGTCGGGCCATTATACAAAGATTTATTAGTGCGATTTGTGTCCGAAGGTTGATAATTATAGAGACGTGTGGAGCGTATACATTACGGGCTTACATACGTGTCATGGTATGCATACGACATATTTACTCGTCAATACAATAGTGTATTTGTGTCATATCGTTGTGTTCATGTGATCGAAGGAATTTGTTTTTTTTTTATATCGGTATCGTAGTGAACAGCATTATTGAATAAATATTTTGTCGTAATTGGTACGATTAAAGTAATTTTAGAAATGATGACATCAAGTCATGCCTTAAATTTAAGCACGCATACATACACATATACAGCGTTATACGTATACACGCACTCAAAGATACTGACAACAACACCATTTACAATATGCGATATAATCTACGTATTTAATACTTAATTGCTTATTTAACGGCCTGTAAAAGTTTAATGGAGGACAAAGGTCTCTCAAACGATGATCTTTGATATAATCGCCACCCTAGGCCAGCTGATTGGCGATATTTCGCGCTACCATCGTTCACCTCTTGTTTAGTCTGGTAGTTGTCTTAGAAGCTAAGGGTTGCAAGTTCGAGTCTCGTATGAGGTGAATGTTTGTGTGACGAATATGATTATTTGCACTCGAGTCATAGGTGTTCATATACACATATATGAACATTTATGTATATAAAAATATCTATGTAAGTATTTTTGCACCGTTCGATTGCAAACTAAGATGGCGCTGGGCTCACCACCTGTAACGATGCCCCAAAAACACTTTGGTGATAGGTGAGTTGAAACGACTTAATTGTCTACACCTCTGTCTAACCCAGTTCTGGGGAAATGCTTGAAAATATAGTTGTCAGGTATACACGTACCTTACTATACAGAAACCTATCTTTTTATGCATACTGCTTTATATCTTCACTAATTTCCCAAATCTATTAACACAACTGTGAAAGGTGTCTGTCCAGTAGTCAGACTATACAAATTTCTAAAATCTCTAATTGTTTTAAACAAAGTATAGAGGAATAAATAAACAGCTACGGACCTGATAATTATCTCATACTCCCTCTCCAAGCTCTCTGCTAGCAGATTATACGTATGGCGGCCAAATTATATAGCCAAGGGCATAATGAACGGCCGGTCATACATTATACAGTATTTAGCGTTCTCAATAAATGGGGTACGTGGAAGTGATCACACTAGGTTTTTTATTTCTTCAGGTAAAACGCAAATGGAGAAAAGCTGTTATTTTAATATAATTACATTTAATAGCAAAGCGACAATTTTCGTTAATTTTGAACTATAAATGGCGGTTAAATAAACTCATATGAAAAATAAAAGCCGCGATTGCTGAATGCTTGAGTGACCGGAATTCCAATCAGGATACCTGTTTTCGATCCCCAAGAGGGCATGGACCAGTAGCTTGAGTCAATCTTATATACGATTGATTTGCTTTCTTGGAAATTGTACACTGAGACTGCAATAGGCTCATAACCTTCAAAATAGGCTTCCATTAAATGTCAGCCGAAAAGGCAATTGACTTATGCACCCTGACCCGCTCCCGCAAACACTTTCGATTCGGCGCCCGCGTCCGCATCCGCTCCCGCACTCGCTTCCGCTTCCGTACCCTCAGCCGCTCACGCACCCGCTTCCGTACTCCCACCCCGTCCGCACCAGCTCGCGCACTAGCATCAATGCCTGCGCACACGTCCGCGCTCGCACAGCACGCACTTGCGTGTATGTGCGACTTATTAATAAATTACTGTAAATAATATAAATAAATATCTTCACGTAATTCCCAATACAGAGGTAGACAGCTCTAATTTAGACAAATAAGTCTATTGCCCCACCTTTCACCGAAGAAATTTTTCGGAACAACGTTACAGGTGGTGAGCCCGTCGCCATCTTAATGTCCAAGCCAACGATATAATTCGTACATAAGTTTTTGAAAATACCCATTGGTACGAGCCTGCCACTTGGGGATAGAATTCGGGTCTCTTGACTCGAAATTCCAAACCCAACCAATTGGCTATCGTGACTTTTTAAATTACTGTAAATGTTGAAATTACTCTAAATTTTCTTTAATCACTACCAACAGCGCTGTCGGATCGGATCTAGTCTCTTTCCATTTGAACGCCAAGAAATAAGCAGAAAATCATTTTTTATTTAAAGTCACCTTTGTGTGGACTTTTTTCCTTTTGTCTAACGAAGTGCATTGATGTGGAAGAATTTAATGAATGTTTTAAGCTGATTTATTCGATCGAATGAATAATAGTTGGACCTTTACATACCAAAGCCATGTTTTGTACCAACATCGATTACGTGCTGGTAAACACAATGGGTGCTTTTAATTCTTATGTTAAACACTTTAATGGAATAATAATTAAAGGGTAAATGAAATGTTTGTATACAAAACACATTATATACATACATTTCTTTTCTTATGGGAGTGGGTGAAAAAAAAGTAAGTTGGTGGTAAATGACTGCAGACGTCGTTTAAATCTCGCTATACCGGATTAACTGATGGTGCTTTATTTTTAAAAATTAATTCGAATTGATGAAGGGTTAAAAAAGGGGTAGGTGGGTGATTTTTTTACAGAAAAGGGGGGCAAACGAGCAGGTGGCTCACGTGATGGTAAGTGATTACCGCCGCCTATGAACACTTGTGGTTGATGACTGTGAGTCTCACCCAATGGTGAGTCTCCAGTCAGCAGAACTTATGTGCTGCAGCATTTCATCCGGTGTTAGCCGGATGAAATGCTGCAGCACATAAGTTCTGCTTCACGCATATGTTTTGTACTTTTTTTATATAGAAAAGGGAGGCAAACGAGCAGGTGGCTTACGTGATGGTAAGTGATTACCGCCGCCCATGAACACCCGCAATACCGGAGGCATAGCAGATGCGTTGCCGGCCTTAGAGTGCCCCCCTCCCCTCAGAACTGGGAGAGAGGGGTGTGTGGGCCTCCGGTTACCTGCACTCACCAGACGAAACGCAGAAGTTTGTTACACTTCTACTTCACGCCGGTATTTTGTGAGGTCGTGGTACTTTCCCGGTCGAGCCGGCCCATTCATGAAACAACAAAAGCTGATGCGTGGCTCTACCACTGTTAAAAACGTGGTACAGCATTACGTATATACGTGGAGCTGTACTGATTTAAGCTTTTTAAGTGCGAGGTAGCTAAGCGATTCTGGGACATCCATCTTAGAAAAAGGGCTATGTCCTGCAGTGGACATTTAAAGTCTATCAAATAAGTAAGCATTTAATGGCCGTAAGCAAGGAAATTATGCCCTCAGTTGACGAGTGCCGTACACATTGGTTTCATGAGGTTATCAGTACTAAGGTCCCGGATTTGATTCCCGGTCACATTATTGTAGATCTGAAACCACTTTTTCTACATTGTCTTGGGCCTAAGTATTGTGGTACGTTGTTTCTGATTTTGTTAGGTAGCCTACTTACTTTAAGATCAAACTGCTTGGGATCACTGTGTGATGTTTTCTGTATCTACGTCCCTTTTTACCTGTTTATCTGGCACATTTTTTTTAAATAATACTACAATGCCGAATAACATTACTAGTATTCATGTTAACCACTCCAATTATGCTGCAATGCTTGTGTCTGGAGTTGGTTTTACGTCAGTAGTCGAATGGCGGGGCCCGAACCTGCGACGTCATGTTTCGCAGTCCGCACCAGTACCAGGAGGCTGCATCGCGATAAACAGCGTATTACTCAAAGTATTTTACAGCTGTTTCTCGTGGGTATTTAAAGAGGCAAAAAAATAGGGTTAGGTATTATTTATGAAGTGCTAACTTACTAGTAGTTGATCTGTCAGTTCGTTTGAGAATTCTGTTATAATGATGTAAAGAAGTGGCTAATTCAATGATCAACCGCGATGTTTGCGAGTCAGCAGCGTTCTCTAATAAATTTGACTTTATAACACCATAAATTTGTCGATGGAGCAATTTTCGTATCCGGTCTGTCTTTATTCACAACGCATCCTGTTTGCTTTGTAACAACGCGTTTCTAGACAACTTGGCGCGATAAATAACTCTCGTTTCCTTAGTCGTAAAATACGACGAAAACATAAAGAATTCATCACTTCTTTAATTTAAAGTCTTAAATCATAAATTCTGGCCAAATAAATATGAAACACTAGTAATTATAGTTTGCGGTTGTTGTGTAAAGCTTCATTAAGATGTACGACGACGGACATCATCACTTGTCAGGTTGTCCCAAAGAAGCTTCGATGAAAGATGAGTACAAAGAACTTCATCCTCTAGACTTCTGCCTACCCCATTATGGTAAAAGTATTACGCAAAAAATATGCTCAATAATTGGACATGTACTTTTGTTGATGAATCATTGTATTTTATAGGTATTATAAAGAAACATATTCCACATCTAATCCCCTCACAACAGCACCATCAATTTCAACTTTATCTGACACCAAACAAACTGTTGAATCGACTTATTCTTCTAAGAAACTGCCTGCAGTTCTTGTCACGAACAGAGGTTTGCTTCTAACAATAGGGGAAGGGAGCTAATCCTATTAGGACCTGACAGTGATCTTCAATCTGTCATAAAATTGGGGTTTCACTGTGACTTAGAAAGGGATATAAATTATCATGTACATGAAGCTATTAAATAATTTACAGAATAACTGATACGCATACTTACTTATTTTCAGGTATAGTCCAATACTGGGGTAGTCAGAGGTGTCGACAGTTAACTCTTTTCGACTCAGAATTAAACAGGATTAATTTAGTTCGAACAAAATGTTGATGGTGTTAGTGGGACACTAACACCATCAACATGTGCGGCACGCCGTGTTAGTGTCCCAGCCATCGGAATAACATACTTAGTAATACATTAACAAAGACAAATATATATATATTAACATATGAACATCTATAACTTATGTACAAACAATGATATTCAACACACTTATTTGCACATATTTGCATTTAGTGGGATTTGAAGCTTAGTTTCTGGGAAATCTTCATATCTTCAGTAGAGAGTACTTTTCATTCTAAATTAAAATAAGAAAACCTGCCTACATCGGCGAAGAAAGAAAACTCTAAGAAATTCTATGGCTTATGAGCCCTAAGACCTAATCCCTATTCCATCATATATCATTCGCAATCAAAACAATAATTAAAAACTTTTTATTTTTTGTTAACTTCTTTCACGTAGCTTCACTAACCGTCTCCATATTTAGCACATCCGTGATCATTACCGCCTGTGTTCTTGGTTTCACCTTGACGTCATAGACATTTTTTGATTAACGATCCGTCTCGCGGGTCAGGTCTCCATTGTGCCCCCTTTGAAATTCCGACACTCATTTATCAAGCTTACTGCACTGTTCCGAAAATTAACGACGCGGTGCCAGCAATAAGCAGACGCGATAGTTATGGTTCAATTAGAAATGTGTTTGATTAAAGATATTAATAAATAGTAATGGTTCGTGAATAGTCAAGATAGCCGAGTGTTTGGGTGATCGAAATTCGGGTCAATGGTTCGATCCCTGAGGCTCGTACCAATGGGTTTTTTAAACAAAATTGTACGAATTATGTCACTTTGGACTTGAACATAAAGACGGTGATGAGCTCACCACCTGTTTCGTTGTCCCAAAAAATGTCTTCGGTGGAAGGAGGGTCGAAAGGGCTTAATTGTCTAGAGCTTTGTTTACACCTATATTGGAAATGGCGTGAATGGTTCGTGAAATTACTTAATAATAGAAAATTTGTATTGTTCAAAGAAGTTAATGGAGGCACAGATTTGAGAGTAGTTGATGAAGGAGGGTTATAATTTGTTGAAATTTTGGAGACTGTTTAACAGTAGAGGAGTTACTAGTTGCCATGAATCGTCATATTCATATCAGTTAATTGACGTTTTAATTTTTTATGGCACGGGTCTCGACTTAAATACTTGTTTATTTATATATTTATTTATCTTCACGCACAAACCCCTGACGAGGTAGCCAGAGAGACCAGATCGCCAAGTGTCACGATCCTTACATACCTCTTTCGCTTCATTCAGATTCATCATTTTCTTCATGCATGCACGTCGAGGTATCCGAGTACTCATGACCCTCCCGTCATCAAGCAATTTGTACACATGGTCTTCAAATCTTAGTATCGGCCTACCTCGACCCCTTTTAATATGAACTTTAACGCTGTATATTTTTTCACCATTCGGTCTTCGCTCATTCGCTCAACGTGCCCAAACCATCGAAGCACGCCCTTATCCATTTTAGTGATAAGGTCATCTTTCAAACCTACCATTTTGCGAAATCGTTTCGCTTCCGGTTAGCCAAAGTAACGCCGCACATTTTACGAAGAGATCGCATCTCCACTGCATTCAACCTGCTTTTATACTTCTTCTGGCATACCCAGGTTTCGCTGCCACATAACTTTGTTAAATATTTTTTTTTGTTAAATACTTGTTGGAGTCAATAATAAAAATACACACATATGGACAACGTCATATACATTGCGATCCCAAAGTAGCTAAAGCACTTGTGTTATGGAATCTAAGACAACGACAGAACCAGAAAAATCCAGATCCAAGATAATGTGGAAAGAGTGATTTTCTACTGTTCAGAATCGAACTCGGGACATCAGAGCTGACGACACTACGAAAACCAGTGTGAACGCCACTCGTCCATTCAGTAATTGAATTTCATTCATTACTGTAACAATTACTGTGTTTTGATTTTAAAAGAACAGTGAGTCAGACATTGCAGGCTACATGCGTACAGCATGTCTGTCACCTATGTGGTTTAACAAGATGTGAAAGCACATAGGTGGAATATTTTGGCCTGTCTCTCATTTTATCATCTATTGTAAGATGATAGTAAGTCGTAAATTATTATCTGCTATGTAGGTGACATTTACTGGCCATTTGATTCAGTAAGTAAGCCATTCTTTCTGAATGTATCACCTGGCTGTCAATGTCCCCCTTGGATCTAGACACCAGAAGTGTGTAGTGTCAGCAGAAATTTACGCGAATACTGATTTTAACCTGTCGCATTCAAGGAAAGTTTTGTGATTAATGATTCACCAGTTAAAACCCTAAGGGATGTATTCACGATCTTATCAAAAGACCCAGCGAATGATTGTATCATTTATAGTGAAAGTTATAAATAAATAATATCTTCACGCAATTGCCCAATACAAGGGTAGACAGAGGTCTAGTCTAGAGAATTAAGTCCCTTTAACACACCTTCCACCGAAGATATTTTCGGAACAACGGGACAGGTGGTGAACCCGTCGCCGTCTTTATGTCCAAGCCAACGATATAATTCGTACCTAACTTTTTTGAAAAACCTATTGGTACGAACCTACCACCAGGGGTCGAACTCGAATTTCTTGACTTGGAATTCCGACTGCCCAACCTCTCCGGCTATCGTGACTTATTCTATACATAGTGAAATTTCTCATAATGCAATTTTGATAGTATTTATTTTCCTTTGTAATATAGTTTAATAAATTATATTAATTCAAGAACATTTCTTTTCATGTCTTTGGTACTTATTACCTAATGACGTACTACTTACCTACCTAACCCTTCCTCATCTGGACTGAAGTCTCCTGATTTGCGTTAAAATAACTTAAACAATCCACTATCACTGTTACTACTTATTTAAATATGTGTAAAAGTAAACTGAAGGACATAGATGACGCTAGTAAGGAGTATTTGTCACAATGGTCATTCTTTTAAATTAAATAATATTAAATATTAACCTTGCTCCTAAGAACCGAGCTGTTTAATTTTGTCTAGTATTTTTCAAGGTGCTTGACATGGCATCTGTCGGTAGCCATTTCGAATTACTAGTGTTTTACGACCCAACAGAGTTGGCCTTGTTTCGGAAGCTAAGGGTTTCCGAGTTCAAATCCCGTTAGGAAAAAATATTTTTGTGAATATTTATGCTTGTACTCGAGTCATGAATGCTAAATGTTTATCTTGGTAAGTAGATAGTATCGTTGGCGTGAAAACTAAGACAGCGATGTGCTCACCACCTATCAAGTTGTCCCAAATATGGCCCTCTGAAAAGTGGGTCGAAAGATCTAGATTATCTGGATCTCTGACTAACGTAGTATATGGAAACGTAAAGATAAAAAAGGGTTTTCCCTAATCTTAGAGACACCGGTATTTCAGCGGAAATAAATACAGGCTTATTTCATTTTAATGCAGCTAGTTTTAAAATTAGTTAGGTAAATAAATAAATAAGTAAATATCTTCACGCAATTCCCAATACAGGGGTAGACAGAGGTCTAGTCTAGACAATTAAGTCCCGACCCACCTTACACCGAAGATATTTTCGGGACAACGTGACAGGTGGTGAGCCCGCCGCCTTTACGTCCAAGCCAACGATGTAATTCGTACATAAGTTTTTAGAAAAATCCATTAGTACGAGCCTGCCACCTGGGGATCGAACTCGGGTCTCTTGACTCGAAATTCCGACCACCCAACCACTCGGCTATCGTGACTTCGTGATTATTTTGGTATTCTTCATCTTATTAATACAATGAGTAATTATTTTATTCAAATCGACGAGGCCTATACCTTATAAATATATCCGTTAATGTATTCAATATTTAAGACTTACACAAACAAGATAATCAAGCGGCAATGACAACATCAAAACTTCACTAAACTTTTTACATTAGACAGATCCGAAATTAACCAAACAATATTAATCAAACTCCCTAAAGCCAGAGCTCCCTTGGCCCGAAGCGCTGAGTACACGATAATGATATATGCGATATTTGATGATAAACAATCGGGGTCATTTATTATCTGTCCGTTATTTGACAGGCGGTAGGCAGATGTCATTTGTCATTTTCTGTGGGTCCCTTCGTTACGCCGCCGCCTACGTTCCTCCGTCGGTGGTTAGCTATCAACCGACAAAGCCTTCTACCTATAACAGAAACTAAACTTTACCTCTAACGACATGAAGATCAAAATCGCACGTGATAAAAATCAATCTTGATTGTTTTCAGCATGAACGATTATGATAGATGAAAGAGTTAGCGCTCCTACACGTAAGGTGAGATTGTATCGATTATTAAACTTAAGGTCCACGCAAATAGAGTTCAGTTTTGTTTAATAAAATCCGACATAGAGCCTGCCTCAGCGAAACTTGTTATTGAAGATGAAACAGTAATGGATGGGAATAGGGAATGCGTGAACGATGTCGGCGATGTATTGTTATCGCGATGTTTATCAGGACTCGGAGCATCGTTTTCTGTAAATAATTACTTTTCGAAAAGGATACGCCGGTCGCTACCGTTAATATATTCATTATATCTGACATCTTACAAAGCGCCATTGAAATAAATAAAAATACTTTATGGGTCCTCAACGAGCGATAGTATCTCGTGTTGTGTTTTTTATTAGCTGTGGACATATTTGGGATTTCGTCTTAATCATTAACTGACTCATTTAGATTTGTTTCGAACATTAACTTTTACGCCCTACCCACGATTCTTGCTAACTTTACGGAACTTTAAAAGCTCTTATTTAACAAAGGAGTACCAGTTAACATAGCATTCTCATTTATCAGCTTTAAGACGTGAAATGCAAAATGCGTGTTCAACGTTTTTAAAAGGAACATGCAAGTGTATGCTGCGGGTGTTTCCAGGGGACTTCACGTCACAGTATACGGATGCGTATACTAAATCAAATGTTTAATTTCCCGGGCGAACAACGCGCATTGTGCTGTTAGCGATCCTGTTATACTGTGAAAAGTTGTAACTTTATCTCATAGTATATTTAAATTTTTACGGTCCTTATGGGTGGTCTCAAAGTATGTATCTGTAATTAAAAATCAGTTAACGTTTTCAATTATCAGTGTAATATATCTATTACAATTGGCTTGGCACTGACTTCAAACCTATCAATGAGTAACAAATACAAATAAAATTTTGTTAATGTTAATTAATTATAGGTTTTTATAAATTTTCGTTTTCGTATTAAATTAAATCTCTATTAAGTTATCTTATACTTTTTAGTTTTTGAAGTAAGTTTTTAGAAACGTAGATTTTTTTGTTATCAAAATTAAGTATTAACTCTTTCTAAGTACTGTCTCTTTTCCGTTTGTTATTATCATGAGATTGTTTGATAAATTAGTAGATTGATTGATAAACAATGAATTTGAAAAGGTACTTTGTAAATATTATGGTGATATTCAGATAAATAAAACAAGTATTTTCTTTAATGATATTTGGTAAGTGATTGGGTGATCGTATTCCGAATACGGAGACTTCAATTTCATTAGCGGGCGGAATGATCGAATTAATTCTTCTTTAAATAAATTTAACTGACACGAATAAGTCATGATAGCCGTGTTGTTGGGCGATCGGAATACGAGTCAAGAGACCCGAGGTCGATCCTCAATGGTCGATGAATGAGCTTTTTAAAAACTTATGTACGTTTTGTATCGCAGGCTTGCATATTACGACGGCTCTTGTCTCACCACCTGTCACTCCCAAAAATATCTTCGGCAAAAGGTGGACAAAAAGTACTTAACTATCAAGGCTTCTGTAAATAAAAAAATTACACGAAAACCACTTACTTATTCAAACTTCACACAAAAAGCAGTTCACTAGAGCGTTAATCAAGTTGGCCAAAATCAATCGGTGTTCCTCGAGCAAACAGTGTCGGAGGCAATTTTTCGTGCGCAACAGACAGATGCCATCCATCGTGGGGCGGTATAAAAACGTCAGCTGTGCCGCCTCTGACTATGATCAAGTATTCCCTTTTACCAAAGTACAGGGTTACCTACTTTAAAACAATGTCAAATGTTTGGTTTAAAGATAATTTATTACTCATAAATAACACAGGTTATATCCAAGCCAAGCCAAGTATATTATTCGTACATAAGTTTTGAAAAAACGAACTCGGACTCGACTTCCGATCATCCAACCACTCGACTATCGTGCCTATTAAACAAGTTTGTGTTAAATAAAAAAAATCATATACTTGATACTATTATAATATTAAAGTATATTATATATAATGTGAATGTGCAAACATCATACAAAAGTGGGTGAACTGAATATAATGAAATTTGATATAATCTTTTTTTTTGTTCTTCGTGGAGCCCATCATCCCCCGGTTCGGGAAAACCAGGGAGGCGTTGACCCATCTCCAAAGGAGACCTACTGCGTATCATCTCGAAACCTCTACGTTTTCCGCCGATGGTCACGTCAATTTTTACGTTCATTGACTGGCCTGTAAGTAGAAAAGACTTCTAAAAAAGACTTCTAACACTAGGGGATTGAGACATGGGATTTGCCTTTAATCCTGCGGGAGAGATCTATAAAATTTATTCGCTTATAGTTTACAGGGTGTTCATACCTGTAAAGGTTATTTTGAAGGTTCGGGAGTATTTTCTGATTGTAAAAAATCCCACTAAAATTTAAAAATAGCGCGAAAGAAGTCTCGGAAACTAGTTATTTAATAACAGCAGACTGACATTTAAATTTAGAATTATACAGGCAATAAATATACAACAGATTTAATGGTTTCATCGTATATCATTCAAAAATATTCAGTATCCATTAATCAGTATTTATGGCCGTCAATAATTGCTAAGTTGCTTAAATCCAACGTGATAAATTATTAAAGACCTCATTCTCCCCACACCGCCCTGAAACGATAAACATTGTAAACGTGTAATTAATTAACACTGTCGCTAACAAATTTTGTCTCCACTCGACAGTCGGACAAAAACGGGTATAATTTATGTTTGTAGCAGCCCTGTTACCCCCCCGCACGGCAGGTTGAAAGAGTCACGCCGCGTGATTGATGGCGCCCGTTCCCCGCCCACGCCCTAACAACCGCCTAGAACTGACAAACTATCACATTGTAGACCCAAGGAAATCATATCACAATCTCTTTAAATTTATCGCTTCACTTCGTTTTGTACATTCATAATATTCGCGCGTTTCAAATTCCAGTGACAGCTGAAACAAATCTTAACCACATTCGTCTTGATGCATTTATATCCGAAACTAAACGATATTACCTTGTGAATATTTTTGGAGTTAAATGGTATATAAGCTTTATATCCTCTACAGAATATCTCACCATGACTAGCAATGACGGGTATGTTTAATCATGATTTCGTGGACACAATAATCTTGGTCCTTCCACACAACCGTTTCCAGACAGACAAAGCTCAATATAGTGATAAATTATAAATGGAATAACAGTTCTGATTCAATAGCTCCGACTCGTGTTACAACAAAAAGCGGTCTTGTTCAACAATAGAACTATAAATATGGATTTCTAAATTGCTCTTTTTTATTCTATTGTGTATATGACTCATTTTCCTTCCGTCTCATTCGTTCGGACGTCGGCTTCATTTCAATCTTCATTGTGATCGTGGATGAAATTAATTTGAGATTCCACTTCAGATGTTTGAATGTAAGCTCTAAGGTAGTAGTAAAATTATTGGATTTCGAGTCGAAAATGTTGATTTTTTGCCTTTTTGTATTTTTTTCTCGATTATCATTAAAAAAGTTTTTGTAATAAGCTTGTTTAACTAATTTTTTATCGAAAGTAAGGATAAAATTCTATGGATACTAGTACTATACTGTATGCAGAACAATTATGGTTCAGAGCTTTACCCATTTTTAAAGTAACTTTTTTTATTTTCATGCTTATTCCCCTAAGTCACGATAGCCGAGTTGTTGAGTGGTCGGAATTTCGAGTCGAGAGACCCGAGTTCGATCCCCAGGTGGCAGTACCAATGAGTTTTTCAAAAACTTATGTACGAATTTCATCGTTGGCTTGGACATAAAGGCGGCGACAGGCTCACCACCCGTCACGTTGTCCCGAAAATATCTTCGGTGGAAGGTGGGTCAAAGGGGCTTAATTGTCTAGACTTGACCTCTGTCTACCCCTGTATTGGGAATTGCGTGAAGATATTTTTTTATATTTTTTTATGCTTATTCCCAATACTGGGTAGTCAAAAGTCTAGACAATTTAGTCCTTTCGACCCACCTTTCGGAGCCTATTTGGAATACTCAGCAATTTTCCTATTATGAAATGCCTATGAAATGCCTATTTGGAAACTCAGGTTACCTTGTGGTCACTTTTGCGTGTGTCGTTTTTTCAACGATAAACATCGTACATAAGTTTCATAAAATCTCATCTATAGAGATGACTGGCCTCTTCCGAGGGATTGAACTTCGTTCCCCCTTCTCGAACTTTGTTTACCCAATCATTCGAATATCGTGGCTGCTCACCAAAAAAAAACTACTTATTTCTATTTTAGGTTAAATTACATAAAGATGTTACTATATCCATACAACAAGCGTATATATTCGCATTAGTCTTGATTACCGAGTTATGGGATCAATGACCTAGGTACCTTCACATTGTTCTTTCACTCTTTAAATGAAATTGTCGCTGCGTACGCGCCATAGATTAAGTCGATAACTGTTGCCAACATCTCAATAAGAGTTTCGCATTTTAGAGCCTCCCATATCCGTTACGTTGCGTAAATACACATAATGACCGACATATCGTGAGCGTTTTTATTGTGAAGTTTTTATTATCGAGAGAATCATTTGTTTAGTCTACGTACGGTTATTGTGAGTCGAGTCGGTGCGTTTCGGGGTTTATTAAGGGTACTTTATTGCCCCTTTATACGCCGGTTTTAATGCAGAAACATTGCCTGCGAGCTTTAAACGTCTGAGCGGCCGGATGGCGATAATTAAATTTGATTTTAATCTGCGAATATGATTACTCGTTCCGTTATTGAGTCGCGAGTTAAAAGGTTTTTTTTTACATTAAATTTCAAATCTCTGATGATTTCTAGTATTATATCCTGAGTATTACATGCATTATTTCAATAAGTACCTTGCAATGTTTATTGCGGATGCGAACGTGTCTTAAACGATGATTCAATTATTATACTCCTTACATTTTTATGTAATTATGTTGAGACGCAAAATATTGCTTTAGCACCAACTAAAAAAAGTAATTTAATATTTTAATGTCAATTGACTGACGCAGAGGGAAGCGTACATATATGGGTAGATATAATCTTTTCCAACCAAAAAACAGCGTCAAACCACTATAATAATTTCGAAACAGTCCATTAAGTGAATCTTTATGATAATAGCGAAACAGAAGTCGCGGCCGTGTTCGAACTGCCTGTTATTTTGATACATTATCATATTTAAACAATTCAGATGATAATAGACACGTCGGGCGAAACCCTTTGGTAATATAAATGGTTGCATTATTATTTATTTATGGCTTTCTTCCTCCGGCCCAGGGGCAATGTAGTATTTCATTGGACGAAAAAAACGTTCCCAAGTCGTGAGCTTATACCGAACGGGATCCGGTTAGTGTACCTGAAATGACTTGCTATAAGCTTGTTGCTGCAATAATAAAGATTTATGCGACATTCGGCGGTAGCGTGTTTTGTTCTGTGTTACGAGCCGATTCGCTTTCTGCGAGATCAATAGCTCTCTTTATTGTAGTCGTTAAGTTATCGTTGCCGCTTATACTTTCGGCTTCGTCTATAAATTTAACGTATAGCTCGTTCAATTTCATATTATCGCCTTTTACATCTACGAACGCGTTGTCTTTTCGTTTTAGATTTATTATACTATTGAAATCAAGTCGTAGATTACGATTATTGCTACTTTGATGCATTTTTATAGGAGAAATGCATTTTTCATCAATAAATGTAATGTTTACCTTTAAGCATTAAGTCTTCTGTTTATTTTTGATTATTGGCGAAGAGCATCATTCTCAGTTAAGATAGGTGTAAGAGAAAAAGACAATAACGAGCAAATATTTTTTTTTCTACTTACCATTTATTTCAAATATTTTAATATATTTATTTTATTTGAATAAATGATATCTTATAGTTGTAGTTCAATTCTTAATGATAGGAAATCACTTTATTACATTCTCATAGTGTTATGTATTATCAGAATCTATTTGAATTCATAAATATCATTTGCAATATTCACAATACACATCATCGTTCCCATCGCTTCACAACACTCAAGAATACAATTGTGTGTAATTTTTTCAAATAATCTCACTCGCGGGTCTCGCCTTATGGCATGGTGATTAAGTTCTTGATTTATGGCATGTGCAATTTGCATCACAACCGACTCTATAGCTTTTTGCGCGTAGTTAATGATTACAGTCCGTATCGTGTCTGGTTTAATAATAGTGATTTCATGTCTCGCCGAGCTTGCTGTCGGAGACGTTTCATTAAACTTCTTTACATACATTACTGCCCGAATGTGTCTGATTATGTTAATACCAGCCGTACAAGGGGCCCGTGACCGTATCCACCACTTCAACGGCCATTAATGGATTGCACACTGACGAAAGTGAAGTTTTATCTCGCTTGACTTTCATATTACGTTTATTACTCATGTTTATACGTAGTATAATTATCGATTAATAACTAGTGGGAATTTTTGCCTTACCACGAGTGGCAAAAAAATATTGTATGTCATTGTAGTAGTTCACTCAATGTAGTATTGCTGCATACCATGTAGTACCTTTGTAGTGAACCAGCATGTATTGCACTGTAGTGGTGTGAGTGTAAATAGATAATATCGTACATAAAACTAAACGGCGCGCTGCGAAATTTATGAATCGGCCCGAGAGCCGCCTTCCACACAAAAGTTGTTTATTACAGCCAAGAGTAGGGTTGCTAATGTATTATTATTTTATAACTCGTCTACGAACATCATAATTTTCTTTCTTTATGCCACGGGCGAGGGCCTTAACAGCCCTATTTATCATATTGAAAAAAGTCCCCCGCCGCGAGTGTGGTTAATTTAATCGATATTCATATTGTTTATCGATACACAGAGGACGGGTTCACAAAGAGCCATTTATGTTGAGATTGAATCATCGACGGTATAAAGTATCGATAACTTAAAGTAATGTATGGGTATTTGTAATCTTTTAAGATTGATTAATTACAGACTTTTTTTTTGGTTGTCGGCTTCATGCTTACATATATTTCTAATACACCCTATTGAACTCCGAGTAACGATTATATCGAATGATATACGAGTTGGTTTGTCCGAAAGCTCCGATCAATCATTTTTGTAAATAAAATTAATGATAACTGTCTAACGTTAAGTTAGGAATCAATCATCGTACTTCCAGAGTTGTTGTTCGGCTACTATAAGTGACTAAATCGTGTTCGTATTTGCCCTTGTTTGATTAATAGTTGCCCAAATGTATCGAACTTTGCTCTTTTTAATGTTATCGCATTCAAAATAATAAATTATTTAGTAAACAAGGTAAACTGTAATATTCTAGTAATTTCTGATAAGTAATAGAAACGTATTAAATTGGACCAAACGTATGTTACAATAAATACCAAAGTTCTAAAAAAATCCTTATAAGATCATTTGTAAATTAGCATGATAAGTCATTATAGCATTCTTTTTAAAAATTTAAGGATATTTTATTAAACTAAAACAAAAAGAAAGATCCTGTCTATAAATCAACTAGTTATTCATTTGTAGAATTTAAATAATTATAGAATAAACTTAACCAAAATGTTCAAATATCGGACGGCTAAAGAATAAGCCAATTAAAGTGAAAAAAAAAAAAACATAAAAATAATCCATGCTATCAGATACTGTGACTAATGCAAAGATGACTGCAGACAGTAATTAAATATTAGCTTTTTGCAATATACTTGAGCTTATAGCTAGGTCTAATGACTGTGTGAGTGTCTAATTAGCTAAATTTTTGCTTATTTATGTAGATTTACGCAGTTCATACGATGGCCGTCAGTTATAATCTGATAAACTGAGAGCGAATGGGTTACTTTTAATTAAGTATATAAGATCTGTGTGAGGAGTGTTTAAGTCCACTCAGATTTATTGAACAAATTTATTTTTATTAAATTGCTGTATAATAATTTTCAAGAACGTTGAAAATTTTATAATATACATTATCCTATAAGTGATCGTCTTTGACGACACTTAAAATAACTTCCAAATTAAGAATTGTCAACGTAATCGGAGGTCATTTTAAATATAATCGGTGACTTATCTAAAATCACTTTAAATTAATACATAGATAAAATACTATTGAGTTAAAATAAATAAGACATTTTAAATGGTAAACATTTCGTAGCGCTTATTCGCTAATGTCAAAATATAAAAATTCAGATACATAAACATTTAAATTGGTCGATTATGCAAATTAAACGAATTCTAAATGAGATAAACGTTGAGAGTAATGTTTCGACAATTTTCATTAATTAATTAAATATTAAAATTTCATCCGCAACAGAGATTTATCATTTCGTGACAGTGATGAATGTGCCCGTGTAGCTCTTAATTACTCTTCACAAACAGACTAACAATTATTTCATAAAGTCGGAAATACATTAATTAAAGATCACATGAACCAGTCAACCGGGGTATGTTGCGTATGTTCATTTATGATTCAAAATATTTGGTTATTACTTATTTTATTGCTAATTCAATGCTAACGTGACATCATCAGATAAGCTGTATGCTGCCAGCCTCTAAATTACAGTTATTAACATAATATCGCCGAATCTTTAACTTCCATTAATGTCGTCTCCATCTAATTGGAAGCCGGTAAAGATTTTATATATTAAGGTAAATGGCAGGAAACAAAATTATCAAACTATATAAATTGCGTACCGTAGGCTCTTTTCGAAAATTTCATTATTAAATCATACAAATATGGAGGTTTAAAAACACCTAAAAATACTTAAGCATCCCACGCTACATATCAATAGGAACAATGCTTATAATTTGTCTAAAATATTTGTTGATGTTTAGTATTCGTAGTTTGTTTTGTAAATAAATATATTTTTAATGTTCTTTTGTTTTATTATGAAGTTACTAATATGATGGCACGATAGTGTAAATGGTAATGACCCTGCTTGAGGAGCTAAAGGTTAAAGAATATGAATGTTTTTACTCAAGTCATAGATATTTAACTGTACATTTGAATTGTTATCGATGTGAATATGTGACAACGTGTTAGGTTGGTGAGCATGCTGCCATCTTTGTGTCCAAGCCGACGATATAAATGCTAAATAAGTTTCTAAACATGTAATTGTTTTAAACTTAGGTCTTCTGAATCGAATACCGATTAACCAAGCTATTGGATAACGTGGTTCATACTTTGAGTTGTCCTAAAATGTTAAATTCAGTTTTTCATACTTTTCAAGTACTTTAAATAGTTTTAAATTAGGTACGTTTAATGGAGAATACATGCGAAATTGTGAAAATATAATAATTCTGTCACCATTTTTATATTTTATTATGTTTGTAACCACGATAGCCGAGTGGTTGGGCAATCGAAATTCGAGTCAAGAGACTTGAGCTCAATCCCCAAGGCTAGTTACTAATTTGTTTTTTCTTAAAAATATAAACAATTTATATGGTTACGTTGCTCCGACAATATCTTCTGTGGAAGGTAGGTTAAAGGGACTTAATTGTCTAGACTAAACCTCGGTCTACTCCTGTATTGGGGATTGCATAAAAAAATTTGTACGAAGTCTAAATTTTGTAGAAAAACAAAGTTGTGTATTGTGAATTAATGCTTCGAAAGACAATAAATGTATGAGGAGTGAAATCAATTCAAAATAGTTTTTAAAGGGCTACCTACGATGTAGTAGGTAATATTTTTTATTACTATTGAGTTTTGACTTAAAATTTGAGTAGAATTCAAATTACTACTCAAATTTGAAGTAGAAAAAAGAAAATTTGAAGAAGAAAAAGAAACTACCACTCTATGTGTAACATCTCTACACCTATTGTTATCCTATTTCATCGATGGTAATATCTCACTCATCCCAACTTTTTTAAACACAAATCACACACAAGCATCCACAATAAACGATCGCGTAAATTACAAACCTGTTATAAACAGATGAGAGTTTGTTTAATGTGAATTAATGTCTAAAGCTTCCTAAAGGAATAACTCAACGGCGTTTCCCCCGCCGAGTCAACCCTACCGCCGGCGGGGCATTAATACAACTTGAAATATGACCCACTAAAGACTGTATAACGTAAAATTTACAATTCATAAAACAGAATGATATACGCGGCAGTAGATTGCTACAGCGCGATGTTTATACGTGCTTTTGTTATAACACAATACAAATGTTTGAAATGTATATTGACGTTCTGTCTTTTGGAAAATAGACTTCACAGCATTGCTTTGTTAATTAATCTTTAAATGGTTTAAATGTTGATTATTTATCGTAATTATATTTTTTTTTATCTTCACGAATTAGCGAAGTAGCCAGATGTCTAGACAATTTAGTTGTTTTGACACGCATTTTACCGGAGCTTACTTTGGGGGCAACGTGTGACAGGTCGTCGCTATTGTGTCTATCGGAATCGAACTCGGATCACTTGTTTCGAATTCCAACCACTCAGCTACTTGGCTATCGTGACTCATTTTTATACCTTACGCGAGCCTTGTGGTATTAGCGAAAAGTATAAACGTAAAGTGTAAAGTGCCCTTTGACTGCCCAGTATTGTCAAAATACAAAAAATACTTTATATTCTCAGTCCATTAGTTTGTATACTCTTAGAAAACCTCTTTACAAAATTATTGCTACTTTCATAATGTCTTTAAAATACTTCTATACCACTGATAAAAACTACATAATTACGATTGCAATTATAAAAAGCAACCAGAATTAAATCATGTTCATATTTTTATAATTACGTCAGTTTCCCGTATATTTGCAACATTAAATATTTATAATTGCAAATTCAATGATACAGTAATATTTTGAATAATTGCCTCTAGCGTTAATTAATCTATACTTTAAATTTAGTAATATTCCTTTTTTGTGTAAAAAAACTTTTGTAAGTTAAAGTTTTTATTTCTTTGAAATTATAAAAAACTTGCAGAAAAACAGCAAGAAATTTAGAGTAAAGTACAAAGAAATAATTGAGCCCTTCTTCTTCTCTTTATATTCAAATATTGCCTTTATTTCCAACTTCTTCGTCTGATTTCCCATTTCCTTTCTTAAAGGTTGGTCCCTCTTGGCTAGCGAGAGTCCATGTTAGTCGATAGTCTCTGGCGAACCTACTTCTGGCACATTCGCCTATAAAAAATCTACATACATTTGATGGAGCTGAAAGGGCTACTGGGCCATCAGTTTGGAAGTGGGTCAACAGAGAACGTGGAGATTTTTAGACGGTAACGCGGAAATAATTCTTTCATAGCTGCAATTCCGTTACTGCACCTCCGTGGTTATGCCAAATCAGGGACAGATGGGTATAAAACCTTTTCTTGCGTGGAAAAATAATACTATTAAAATAAGTATGCCGGTGGCTTTCTCCAGATAAAAACCACTTATATTCAACTTTAATCATTTTATTCTTCAGCATCTTAAAGGTAGAATCGTTGTGACAATAACTTTCCGTCCACCTGATGGTTAGTGCAAACAAATTAACGCCATTTCAAGACAGCGATAGGCGGTTAGAAAGAGGTTTAGACAATTAAGGCATTACGATCCACCTTCTACCGAACACATTTTTGGGACAGCGTGACAGGACGTGATAGTGAACCTGTCGCTTTCTTTATGTCCAAGCCAACGATATGAGACGTAAATAAGTTTTTGAAAAACCGATTGTTAAGAGCCTGTCGTCACCTGGGGATTAGATTCGGGTCTCTTGACTCGAATTCTAATGACCCAATCACTCTGTATCTTGACTTACAACAAGCAAGTTCAAATGAAGAATTTGGGTTTTCTCAGAAGACTAAGCAGCAATCCCTCATTTCCTGTAATTACACTAGCTCTATATTCCTTCAAGCCGAAATAAAACAGTTATTTCACTGCTATTTGCAGAAATGGGCAACAATGTGGTACTGGCTCGAAGACTTTATACGACTTGATGAGATCATTGTGACGACCTCCGTGGACGAGTAGCGTAAACACCGGTTTTTGAAGGTGTCGCCATCTCGAGGTCCCGGGTTCGATTCCCGGTCGGGTCAATATAGAAAAACCACTTTTTTAAGGGTCTGCGTGTTTGTGTTGCCTTCGTTGTTTCCGATTCCCATTCCTCAAGTGCCTAAGCATCTTACATTGGAATATGTAAAAAAATCTTTAAAACCTGTCATATTGCGCATCTCATTGTTTCGCTTTAGGTCGTCCAAACACTGCACATTAGACGAACAGATCGCATTTACATTTATCTTTCTTTTTTCGCTTTTTCTGGCAGACCTAGGTTCCACTGTCATATAGCAAAGTCAATACCAGCACTAAGATAGGAACAAATAATGGCCTTAAAACCTTTTACCTACATTTTTTTCTTTATTTATTTATTCTACACTTTACATCAACGACGTTATACTATGTCGTTTGTAGATTACTCTACCGGGGAGTCGTCTACGTCAGTGTCATAACCACAAGAATTATCAACAAAGTATCAAAAGCCATTTGCGATAAAAGAATATTAAAAAAACTTCTAGAACATCACATCTTTAACTGCGAGTAATCCATTTACATAATAGCAGTTTCAATTAGCGTTTATGAAGCCAACGTGCATTTAGATATGAGGCGAATACGCTGAACATTGTTCATTTATTAGAATTGCACATAAATAGCAAGCAACGAACGACACATAGCTCGACTGTTAACACATTGTACTGCACACCTGAGCTGTCGGGAGAGGTAACGTTAGCAACGTAGTCGACAAATTTATTCTCTTTTTTTTCCTTACAGAATTAATATAGGTTAAATAAAACGAGATGCTTGAACGGCTTCATGAATTAATCACTTAATATACGTTAATGGAATAACTTGAATTAATTGTGGAATAATTGGTGGAAATCTATAAATGTCAATGTGAATATTCAATTCCAGAATTTTATTTGAATATTTTTTATGATATAGAAACGACGTTGAGGTATTCAATTAGCAGCATATGTGTGAAATATAATTTCGAGAATATTGTTAATTCTATGAACGCAGTTGTTGAATTGCGATGTTATCGTCAGAAAAATTAGTCATCACATGAATCTCCTTAGAAACGACTAAATCGCATGGGTTACCCATTGATGGCGGAACAGCCATGAACTGTATCAACCATTGATGAACACTAACCAAAATTAACAGACCAATCCAAGAGGTGCGAAGTGATAGTGTTGTGAAAGCTTCTCCGACTGCCGAGCTTGACATTTATGATATATCTGTTAAAGAGGGAGAAGGGGAGAGAGGTGAATATAACGCTACACTTAAAGCTAGTTTTACCTATATAAAAACCTACCTTAAAAGAGAATAATAAAGTTTATGTTTAAAAGATAAGGTGGCAAATGAGCACTTTGTATTTTCTACCCACCTAATGGTTAGTGATCACCGTAGTCTAGTACAGTAGTATCATTAGAAGAGCTGAAGATGCGTCGCTCACCTTTAGGAAAGGAATTTTGGAAGGCATAGAAGAAAAGGTAAGAAACAGAGTAGGAATATTGGGACTCTGAACACGTTATTCTGGAGGCCGTTGTAACCAATTGGCCAAGCTAATCCATTCATACATCATGGAACTTATGCAAACATATATAGCCTGTAAAATCTCGTTTCAGGACATAGAACTCATCATTAATTAATCTATATAACTAATAAAATCCTAGTAACTATAATAATAATGTAAATAACTAACGATTTTTTAATAATATTCCATATCAACGTTATGAAAGTGGTTGTCAGCAACAGTATGAAAGTTACTGTCCGTACACTCGGGAATGGTGTTGTCGGAGGTTGGGAGGGGGGTGGGGGGGGGAGAGGGGTGTAGCTCGGAAGTAATAAATCAGGTGCTAACGTCGACGCGGCACGCCATCACTCATGTGGGCTGACATAGCACTCGGTCACGTCATGCCACGGCACCGGGGGCCTGTGTAGACCGACGTAGCAGCAGAGTCACTCCGTTGCTAATCCATGACAGCTGTTGGCAGCTTCTTCCTTTCGCCAGAATAATTTATTATTTGTTTCTGCTTAAGCGCAACGCGGGGAATAATTAATTGTTCTATTTCAAAGAAAATTGCATTGTCCTTTCACGATTGTTTCGATGAAATATTGGATATGGTTCTTCATATATGTTAAGAACGAGTTACGATTATTGATCAAAAAATGTTGAACACGTATAAAAGTTATATCAACATTAATTATATAAACAACGAAACTACTTGACATCAGTAATTTCTGACTGGTAGTAAATATACGTGAAGTTATTTAACCAACTAATTTATTAAATCTAAAACTGTTCTGATTAGTTTAAAAGATACTGATTTAATTGAAAGATAATGTTAAGTTTTCCATTATGTTTTAGTTTATATAGTATAATGAAGCATTTAAATTTTCCGTCCTCCCGTGATCACGGCTGCTGTAAAGCATCCGAAACGACGGAAAATAAAAATTGTTTGTAAAAACTAATTAAAAACGCGATAAAATTTGAAAATCGTTTTATTTTAATAGTATTCGCGTAAATGCAAGACCATTTCTTAACCAAATACCTCTGACGGAGGTAATTCTCCTGATTAATATCAGCAAATATATATATATATATATATATATATATATATATATATATATATATATATATATATATATATACATATATATATATATATATATATATATATATATATATATATATATATATATATATATATATATATATATATATATATATATATATATATATATATATATATATATATATATATATATATGTATGTATATATATGTATATATATGTATGTATATATATATATGTGTGTGTGTGTGTGTGTGTGTGTGTGTGTGTGTGTGTGTGTGTGTGTGTGTGTGTGTGTGTGTATGTGTGTGTGTGTGTGTGTGTGTGTGTGTGTGTGTATGTGTGTGTGTGTGTATGTATATATATATATATATATATGTATGTATATATATGTATATATGTATATGTATATATATATATATATGTATGTATATATATATATATATATATATATCTTCACGCAATTCCCATACAGAGGGTAGACAGAGGTCTAGTCTAGACGAATAAGTCCCTTTGACCCACCTTCCACGTAAGATATTTTCGAGACAACTTGACAGCCCGTCGTCCTCTTTATGTCCAAGCCAGCGATACAATTCGTACGTAAGTTTTTGAAAAAGCTATTGGTACGACACTGCCACCTGGGGATCGAACTCGGGTCTATTGACTCGAAATTCCGACCACCCAACCACTCGGCTATCGTGGCAAGTAGTTGGTGTACTTCGTATATCACTCGTGTAATAAGAAATAAAATAGTCGTGCCATTCAAAATGTTACATTGATACCAATCTCCATGTTTTATATCCGACCTCAATAAAGCGGAGTTATTTATTTGATCGCTACGATAATTTCGCTTTGATAAAGTAATAAAGGCAAAGGAACACGCATAAACGGCCGCCGGTTGGCACGACAAAAATTAATTTCGGAAAAATGTTAGCAGGATATTCGTTAATAATCCTCATAATTACCTTGTCGGTGTTAAGTTTTAATTAGGTTAAGGTTGTTATAACAAAGTTTAATAAATAATTAAAGCTAACGACAAAGTCATGTTATAAAGAATAGCACTATACATTATAACCATATAAGTATACAAATTAATGGGTTCTTACAGGCATATTTATATATTTATTATTTTTTTTAACTTGATTATAATTACAATGAAATTACAAAGTGAGAACTTAGATGATAATTTTCAAGCTTAGCTTAGCAAAAAATAGATGTCACTTTAATGCAATTCCTAAGAATGATTTTTTTGTTTACATAAGATATAATAGCCTAGATAGTGCTGATGATTTATCTTCGAATCTTAGGGTTCTTTCTAGGATCAAAGATTTGAATGATAAATATGAATGTTAAAAACAAATGTACAAACATACGAACATTTTTACTATACAATCATATAAATCTATCGGGCTGGCTATATTTATTTTTTATTTTATAAACAATTTCGCTATGTAATACCCACTATATTTGCGAATGATGGTTCTATATTAGTTTGCCTTTCCCAGTATCTGTGACATTCATAATGCGACAAAATAACACAGTCTATTTGTAGAGCTCATCGAAAATTTACAACACATTGTGATGTGTACATATTATATTGCGTGTTCTTAGCGGCACTTTAAGCTGCAACTAAAAATTTACAACTCCGTAATTAGTTCACATAACCACACTATTTATGACACCAATTGAAGCGGGTACACGCATCGTGATATGAATTATTTACATCGTTCGAATTTGCTGATGACGCTGACACTGGTATGTCAGCGTGACCAGAAGTTGGTTGGATGGCACGAATTAATCTTGTAGTGAATGATTTATGAGTTATTGGGACTCGTGTGTCATGCCTGGTTTAAAAAATTTCTAAAGCTGCCAAATATCTTCACGCCATTCTCAATACAGGGGTAGACAGAGGTCGGGACAATTAGGTCCTTTCGACCCACTTTTCACCGAAGACATTTTGAGACGTAACTGGTGGTGAGCCCGTCGCCATCTTTATGTCCGAGCAAACGATTTAAATCGCATATAAGTTTTGAAGAAACCCATTGTTACTAGCTTTAGGAATCGAGCTCGGGTCTCGTGACTCGAATTCGGATTACCTACCACTCGGCTATCGTGACTAAAGCCAACAGGTTCGCACAAGTCCATTAGCGATTGGGTTAATTGTTTATGTTACTTTCATTTACGCCTCGATTATGTATTAACCTTTCAACAAAATCCTGCTATTAGCATATTATAACCATAAATTAAATGTTTCTGTATTTAATTCTTATAACCTGTTGTATTTAATCGTAGTGTCGTCTTCGAAATTTATGATAATTTCGAAACCACTACTGTAATAAATCAAATGAACGTAGATTCCATAATTAAATTGCTTGCTCGCAGATACACGATTTAAAAAAAATTGTAAGCAAGAATTGATTTGCAGCCAGCATTAAGTTGTCAATAAAACATAATAAATATACCATACTAACTAATATAATAAATGCGAGTATGTTGTGTGTTTGTTACGCTCTCATGCCTAAACCACTTAACATATTTTAAAAATTATTCCACAAAATGAAAGCTTCATTATTAGAGAGTAACATAGGCATATTTTGTTAGTAAAGTCTCAAACGAAAATTATTATAAAGTAGTCAAATGAATCAAAACTTTGAGTCCAGAGGGTGGATCCACCAGATTATCTGTCCGATAACTGGTTGGAGCCAGTACGGGTACGCGACCCCGGACCGCTCTAGCTTCCAGTGTCACACACCTCTCTGTCTCCGTGGCACTGTTATCCCACCCATCCCCTTCCAATTCCCTCCTATACCCAATCTATCCTTCTTCAAACCAAGAATTCCCAAGGAGGGTTGGTGTCAGGCAGGCGGCCGATCGGAAAACATTGCCAAATACTTTACAACATGGGTACAACAGGAGATAGAATATGCGACAATGCTAGGGCGTACCCCGCAGGCGACGCGCAGGCGCAGCACCCGGTGGCTGTAAGAAATGGACGAGGGTTGCTGCACCAAGGACGGGGGCAGCGTAAGAAGCTAGTCCGGGAAGTAAGACTGAGGATGGCAAGTTGGAATATAGGTACGATGCCTGGAAGAGGAAGAGAGTTAGCGGATGTTTTTGAAAGGAGGCGTATAAACGTTGCGTGTTTGCAGGAGACGAAGTGGAAGGGACAGAAAGCAAGATAAATCGGGGCGGGTTATAAATTCTATTATTGTGGAAGTGATGGAAAAAGAAATGGAGTGGGTGTAGTGTTAGATAAAGAACTTAAGAATAAGGTGATGGATGTAAAGAGAGTGAATGATAGAGTTATTGTAGTTAAGTTGTTGATAGAAAATTTGGTTTTAAATATAGTGAGTGTGTATGCACCGCAGATCGGTTGTGATGATAGTTTGAAAGAAAAATTTTGGGAGGATTTTGATGCTGTAATTATGGCGATACCAGAATATGAGGAGATATATATAGGAGGGGATTTTAATGGTCATGTAAGAAGAACAAGTGACGGATATGAAAGAGTACATGGGGGTTATAGCTACGGAGTCAGGAACCAACAGGGGGAAACTATACTGGAAGCAGCTTTGGCCTTTGACTTAGCCGTAGTAAACACCTGGTATCAAAAGAGAGATCAACATCTTATCTCATTCCGTAGTGGCCAGCACTCTACACAAATAGATTACTTTCTTATGAAAAGGAGCAAAATTAACTCGGCCAAAGACTGCAAAATAATTCCCAGTGAGAGCCTAGTTTCCCAGCATAGGTTGTTGATTCTAGACTTGAGTCTTAAAGTAAAATGTATGCAAAGAACTCTAAACCCCGCCTAGAACGAAATGGAACAAACTAAGTGACAGAGAGTTAGCCGAAGAGTTTCGGAAAAGAGTAGTAGATAAGATTGTGGAAATGGGTGATATGGCAGAGATTAGAGTGAATAATTGCTGGAATGAGATGGCGATATGTGTAAGGAACGTAGCAAGGGATGTTTTTGGAGAAACGAAGGGGAAAGGGAAGATTGATAAGGACACATGGTGGTGGAATGAAGAGGTGCGGAAAATTTTGAAAGAAAAGAAGAATGCTTTTAAGGAATGGAAAAGTTTTAATGAGGGAGATGAGAGAGATCAAGAAAACAAAAGGTCTGCCTATCAAGTTATTAAGAAGAAGGCGAAGAAAGTAGTTGCAATCGCAAGGGCTAAGGTACAGGATAAGCTGTACGATTTCCTGGAAACTCCACAAGGCCAAAAAGATCTGTATAGAATATCTAGAGAGCGAGAAAGGAATGCAAGAGATGTGAATCACATGAAATGTATGAAAGACGAAATGGGGAAGATTTTGACGGAAAACGAGAGCATAAAGAACGTTGGAAGAGCTATTTTAGCAAACTTTTGAATGAGGAAAATCAGTGGAATGGAGTACTAGAGGATGCTAGGAGTAATATGGGCATGGTTAAAGAGGTGACTGAAGACGAAGTTAGGATGGCAGTACAGAGTATGAAAAATGGAAAAGCAGTAGGGCCAGATGGTATACCAGTAGAAGCATGGAAGTATCTGAAAGCAGATGGATGGAAGTGGCTGACTTTGTTCTTCAATAAGTTGTTGCAAGAAGAGGTGATCCCCGATGAATGGTGCAACAGTTTACTGGTGCCCGTTTTTAAAAAGAAGGGTGATGTACAAGATTGCAACAGCTATCGGGGAATAAAGCTTATATCACACAGCATGAAGATATGGGAAAAAGTGATAGCGAAACGAATGAGAGAGGAGACTGAGGTAACACAGAACCAATTCGGGTTTATGCCGGGCCGGGGAACAACGGATGCCATATTTGCACTTCGGCAACTGATTGAAAAATACAGGCTTGTGCAAAAGAACTTGCATATGGTATTCGTGGACCTGGAGAAGGCATACGATAGGGTACCCCGTAAGGTTCTGTGGTGGTGTATAAGGGAGAAAGGGCTGCCAGAGAAGTATGTGCGGCTTGTTGAGGCGATGTATAATAGAGCCAATACTTGCGTCCGGTCTGAGGCTGGAATCACAGACAAGTTCAATGTGTCTGTAGGTTTACACCAGGGTTCGGCTTTAAGTCCTTATTTGTTCCTTCTGATTATGGATGCTCTGTCATCGAACATACAGGAGGAAGCACCCTGGTGTATGCTATTTGCTGATGACATTGTGCTTGTCGGAGAAAATGCACTTGAGGTACAGAGCAAGCTGGGAAAATGGCAAGAAAAACTGGAAAGTGTCGGATTAAAAATAAGCAGAACCAAAACTGAACACATGTTCTGTGACTTCAGTAGTCCATCCAGTTTTTCTCATATTGCCTTGGATGGTGTTCTCCTACCAGTCTGCTCCGAATTCCGTTACCTTGGGTCAGTGATCCAAAATGACGGCAATGTCGACCGGGACGTAAAGAATAGAATAAATGCGGGATGGATGAAATGGCGACAGGTCTCGGGAGTAACTTGCGATCCACGCATGCCTCTTAAACTTAAGGGAAAAGTTTACAGAACGATCGTGAGACCTGTCGTATTGTACGGATCAGAGTGCTGGGCAACGAAAGTGACGGATGAAAGAAGAGTGCATGCTGCATAGATGAGAATGTTGAGATGGATGTGTGGAGTGACTAGAAAAGATTGCATAAAGAATGAGTATATAAGGGGAAGCTTGAAAGTAGCACCAGTGACAGAGAAAATGAAGAGTGGTAGGTTAGCATGGTTCGGGCATGTAATGAGGAGGGAAGAATGTAATATAGGCAAAAGAATGTTAGAGATGAGTGTAGATGGACGAAGAGCTATGGGGAGACCAAAAACGATGGATGGATTGTGTGAAAGAAGACATAAGAAAGAAAGGAGTGAGTATTGACATGACGGGAAATAAAGGAGAGTGGAAGAAGAAGACATGTTGTGCCGACCCCACATAGCATGGGATAAGGGCAGGAAGAAGAAGAGTCAAATGAATCAAAACTTTGTTTATAAAAGTCTTTATTTGACATGCATGAGTAAATTTAGACTTTGACAGATAATTATCAACTTTTAATAAGTGTAAAGAATAAAGGCGAATTGAAATTCCAATAAGTAAATATCGTTGATAAGCTCACTTTTCGGCTAAGTGTAGCACCAGATGTTTCTATTTGTTTGAGAAACAACCATACAATTATTATATAGCTACGAATAAAATCTAGTAATATATAAATATACAAGACGAGAACTAAATCGTTTTAAACAGAGTGATTGTAAGCTGACACGGGAATCTCAACATCAATCGAGTAAGTAAAGTAAAACCTTCCACCGAAAATATCTTCGATGGAAGTTGGGTATTGGGAATTGTGTGAAGATGAAGTGAAAAAAAAGCTATTAAGCTAATCTTGAAAATAGCATTTAATGTTACTTCTCTAATTAAATAATTCATGATAATTGTATTCGATCGTTACATTCTACGCGTTGAAGTTGCAAAAAAAATGCGACTGCATTGTAAACACATTACCACATTACAAATTAATTCCATTAAAAAAACAACGCTATTTACGGCGCATTGGTTTACATAAAGGTTATTGGTGGTATAAA
Organism: Sericinus montela; assembly: GCA_029286605.1. Taxonomy (NCBI): domain Eukaryota; kingdom Metazoa; phylum Arthropoda; class Insecta; order Lepidoptera; family Papilionidae; genus Sericinus; species Sericinus montela. The sequence goes on from JAGSMR010000108.1 coordinate 1,434,450, forward strand.
AGCAACGTTTATGGAATACGCAGTTGCAATATCATTATTGGAAATAATAAAACCTTTTACTTCTGAATTGATATTTTATTTTTTAATATTACAAATTTACAGAGTAATTTGCTGTATTTTATTACTTTAATCTTTTATTAATGTAATAACATTTACTCTACTTATTATATTTCAACTCGTTTTCGCGCTTTAAGTGATCGGAGTTCGCATTCCGGTGGCTAATCTACCTGTTTTAATTCGAGTTTAAAGTGTTATCTTTACCAAGTAGTGAAGCGGAAATTTGTCACCTAAATTCTTAAAATTATCAATAATATTACTAAAACTTATAGTGACGGTGATCAAGTGGTTGGGTGATCAGAATTCGAATCAAACCTCTAGATCTAGATGTACCCTTTGTCGAATGGCTCGTAACAATTTTTTTAAACGTTCATTTCTCTCTCTCTCTCTCTCATGACTATGACGGACTCGGTCATGCTCTCTAGATGTCCGTTTCTGACAAATTAATTGGAAATTGGAAATAATCCTTTAAAGAGCGTAATAAATTTAGATCCATATCACTGAACTGTCACTTTTCATCTAACTACCGCAGTAGGAATAAGGTTGTTTTATTGGCTTCCAGTCGATGGTCGGATGTCACACCGAAAATTCCAAAATTGAATTAAGCAAACCTTTGCTAGCTTCTTCTACGCCTTTGACTGAAATCGCTAATGTGCTGAGCGTGAAGGTTATTATATCAACCTTATTATTCTGTATATTTAGAGACTTTTAATCTAAAATAAAGTTGTCACGGTGTTTGATAAAAAGTCACGATAGCCGAGTGGTTGGGTGGTCGGAATTTCGAGTCAAGAGACCAGAGGTCTCCAGTTGGCAGGCTCGTACCAATGGGTTTTCCAAAAAACGTATGTACGAATTATATCGTTGGCTTGGACATAAAGACGGCGACGGGCTCACCACCTGTCACGTTGTCCCGAAAGTATGTTCGGTGGAAGGTGGGTCGAAGACACTTAATTGTCTAGACTAGACCTCTGTCTACCCCTGTATTGAGAATTGCGTGAAGATATTTAGAGACATTTAAGGTAAAGTAAAGTTTACACAGTGTTTGATACAGGATTAAAATATCTTGAAGAATCTTGAATATCTGAAGAAAATGATCAAAAATATATTTACTCTATTCCCAATACTGGGATTGATAGAGGGAAAGACATTTAAGTCTTTTTGACCTACAATGCTCACCAGTTTATTTCCGTTTTTATGTCAAAGCCAACAAAATAAATCATACCACCTAGAGATCGAACTGGGGTCTCTTGAATTCCGTTCACCACTTGACTATCGTGACTAACTTTCCATTTCTTTCGCTAAATTGCATTATGATTGCTGTTATGTTTTAAATGTATGAAAGAGAGGCGAGGTTAGATGTGGACTGTAGAGTAACGTACTTGACTTTAAGTTCAAAAATATTAAGTCTTATATATTCTGCTAATCCTAAAACTAAATCAATACACAATAAACATAAAAGGTATCTCAAATATTGGATAATATTGTAATATAAATATTGGAAATATAAGATATTAGCTTTATCACCTGTACAATGTTTACATTCCTACGTAGGTGATTTTTTTAAAATTGATAGTATGTGAACATTACAGATATGCTACTCCTCTTTGAAGTCTCATGAGTTTCAGTATCCCTATGTGTTATGTGTATTGCTTTAAACTTTAACAAAATAACAAAAAAAATAACAACACTAAAATTCCAATTATATTCCATTCTCTTTACTTTCACGATTTAAAACTGTAATTAAATTTCACGAGAAAAATAAATCACAACACAACGTTTCCACATCATTTCATATATGTTACATTCACAGTATATTCAGGAAATTGCGGACAATTACCGAATAGGCGAGCTGAAAGAGCGGGCGTAATAATGGCAGCCGTCACCCTGACAGCTGACAGCTCGCGTGACAGTCCACTTGACAGATTGCGGCCGCGTTCGGATTATGTCACATTATATCTCGCAACGGAGGCAATAAATGAGATAATAACGGACTAATCTATCTCTCAGTGTATCGACCCAGCAAATAATTATGAACATTTTGTATGATATATTTCACAGATTGTGCTGTGATGTGGCTCCAGAAGCCGAGAGGATTAAGTAACGGGACTTCGAATCAGGCGAATCGAATCCGATATGATCAGTAACACTCGTATCAAAGTGTTTTGCGAAACATATATACACGTGTACAATTGGTAACGTTGCTTTGGACACTGATATACTTTGTTTGGTTTTTTTATATTCTCGAAATATTCTATACTATTTTATGTGATGAATCAGTGTAAGAATATTCCACCCCTTTTATTTCCCATAATGGCGTAGGCAGAGTTCTAAACACTGAAGTCCTTCCGGCCCACTTTCACCAAAGCTTATTTGGAGAACGTGACAGTAGGTGAGCCTATCTTCGTTTGAGTGTCAAAGCTCGGTACTATATAATAACATGCTTTTTTACAGAGATTAATGCCAAATGTTTAATTTTCTTGTAGATAACATTGACGAATCGTGGTCAGAATAGCCTGTTACAAAAAAAAAATCGCTTTAAATGAACGTTATGTTTATGTGATTATATGTTGATACTAATCTCATCTTAAACAAGTCAGTAATTTTATAAAAAAAATTTATGAATGTTAAAATTAAAAATCTAATCAAACTACAAAATAAGTTCTAGACGTGAATTTGATTATAATCTCCATCGTCAAGTTTCCAGTTTCACGGATCCACTGTCAGTGAAAGGGTGTGTAAAAAAAGAGAACATAGTCCATGTAAAGCTGCCGTCGTCGTGGTAGGCGCAGTCATGCGTCATAATTTTGACAGCCCGCTTGACAGGTAGGTTGACAGGCCGCCCGACAGCCCGGGCGCTGACGCCCGCACGGATTATATGCCCTGATGGATTAATTTGTGTAGGCCAAGAGTATCAAATGGAATTTTCTTTAATAGATCGACCATGGGGTTTTAATTATATTTATTTTGTAGCGAGACTAATCTGATATTGTCTAATATTAATGATTTAATAAAAACTTTTGGATAAGAGAAATTTTGTTGTACAGGATGTAAATGTATGGTGAGACCTAAAATTTTATTAATTGTGTATGTATAAGAATCCTTTATAAAATATTAGTATCTTGGCGATCAAGCTTAGTTTTAATAGTAAAACTTAAAATATCTTGACGCCATTCTCAATACTGGAGATGAGGAGACAGAGATATAGACAATTCAGTTCTTTATTAAAGACATTTTTTGGGTCAACGTGACAAGTGGTCAGAGTGTCAACATCTATATGTCCAAGTCAACGACATATCGGACATAAGTTGCGAAAAAAATACACCGATGCGACCCTAGCAGCTTGGGTTGGAACCCGGGTCTCTTGACTCCAATTGCAATCACTCAATCACTCGGCTATGGCGACTCAAACAATAATAAGTAATAGTTTACTTTTTCGAAAAAAAAAAATTTTAAACATTTGTCATAGATGAACTTGAAATGTGAAATTTTGTCATCATATTTTCTGTGCTTATAGATTCCGCTTAAATATCATCATATATAATAGTCATCATCACCAATGTAGCGTTCAAAGCAAGTATTCGACCGGATCCTTGTCAAAGAAGTAGCGACGTACCTACCCGTATATGAGACTAAACTGACTCTAAAAACTAAGTTCTGTTTGTCTCAAAACAAAATTCTTTAGAAATTCTAAATTCTTTCGAGTAGTTTTCTTGTCACGATGGCCGAGTGGTTGGGTGGTCGGAATTTCGAGTTAAGACACCCGAGTTCGATCCCCATGTGGCAGGCTCGTACCAATGGGTTTTTCAGCTTATGTACGAATAATATCGTTGGCTTGGACAAGACGGCGATGGACTCATCATCTGTCACGTTGTCCCGAAAATATTTTCGGTGGAAGGTGAGTCGAAGGAACTTAACTGTCTAGACTAGTCCTCTGTCTACCCCTGTATTGGGAAGATATTTATTTATTTAGTTTCCTATCTATAATCTAAAAATATATTGAAATGAGAGAAATATATGTGATATCGTCCATGTCTATTATGCATTCATTTATTATCGAAATACTTCTTTCTTTCCAAAGCGTTGGAATAGTTTCGTATATACCAATGTAAGTATACGAGTAGATTAAGTCACTCATAGTGAAAACATAATAATTTGCGTTTATACAAAGAGACACAATAATGACAAATTTGACGTTAAAAACGAATCTATATCCGGTTATAGTAAAGTACGTTAAAGTAAATGAATGTCGAAACACTTGTTTGATTATCCGATACAATCGGCTTATGAAACCTGTTAATTACTAATTACAAAAGGTCTTAATAGCGGCTTAGTTATTGACAGATTAATTGCCGATAGCGTGCACCGTCCATTAGTAATGCGCAATTTAATGTATTACTTTACCTCCCCAATAATCAGTTTTATAGGTTGTAAGACTACCAAGTACCCAAATATCGAAAACCAATGAACCCGAAAACCAATGAACGATTCATATCGTTTGCTTGAATATAAAGACGGCGACGAAATCACCACCAGTCGCGTTATCCCAAAAAGACTTTATTGTCGAGACCTCTGTCTACCCTGTATTGAGAATGGCGTGAAGATTTTTTTTTAATTTACACGAAGTTTTCTCCTACAATCGATCGTTGAACATCATATTTGAACAGCAGATACATCGATATTTGAACAGCAAACAAACAGTTTAACTGAATTTAAAGACACTGATATGGACTTATAAAGAATATTTACATGGACTTCAACAGTAAAAAATAATAATAAAATTGCAAAGCGGTATGAACTGTGAAAAATAATATGTAGTCCTAAATTTTTTGAACTCCATTGACATTTAATTAGAAATGTAAAAACGTTCAGTGATATGTTAAGGAAACCTCATAAAAAACCCATCGTGATAAATGAACAGGGTGCGTGACCAAGCCACATTAACATGACGCAAAACATACCATGTCTTCAGTTTCGTACCTACAAAAAGAACAAAGCATAAAAAAGGTAAATGCCGAAATTAATTCTGCTTATGTTTGTAAATTGAAATGAAACTGAAAGGACATTTCCCGAAAACATCACACATCCAAAGCAGACAGATTCTATTTTGGTGTTTAAACATTTTTAAAATAGTCATAAATGTTCTCTACTCTTACTTATAATGCAGTTCTCCACGTGGTGTCTTTTTAACTAACATATTTAAATATATGGGATGGAAGATGTGATTTAGATGTGGACAGGCGTGTCGCTGCCGGGAACAAAGATCAATGGTGCCCTGACTGCGTTAATCAAAAGACAAGGCGTTGTGAAAAGTGCACGCCTTGCAATACATAACGCAGTGTTGGTACCGACTATATTATATGGCAGCGAAACCTGGGTATGCCAGAAGAAGCATAAAAGCAGGTTGAATGCAGTGGAGATGCGATCTCTTCGTAAAATGTGCGGCCTTACCATGGCCGACCGAAAGCGAAACGAAGAGATTCGCAATATGGCAGGTTTGAAAGATGACTTTGTCTCAAAAATGGATAAGGGCGTTCTTCGATGGTTTGGGCACGTTGAGCGAATGAGTGAAGACCGAATGGTGAAGAAAATATATAGCGCGAAAGTTAATATTAAAAGGTGTTGAGGTAGACCGAGACTAACTTTCGAAGACCATGTGAGCAAATTGCTCGAAGAGGGGAGGGTCAAGAGTACACGGATACCTAGACGTGCATGTATGAAGAAGATAATGAATCTGAAAGAAGTATGTAGGGATCGTGACACTTGGCGATCTGTTCTCTCTGGCTACCCCGTCAGGGATTGTGCGTGAAGATAAATAATAAAAAAATAATAAATTCTCTTTCGATATCATTGAGAATATAGGGAAGTGTAAATACCTTCAAGGATACAACACAGTGATTGGCGATGACTTCCAAGTTATATAAAGCAATTTATAGTATTTTTGGAATAATATCTTATTACCGTTGATAATTCCCAGTGAAGTCGTATACTTTACATTATCTCTATACCGACCCATTGTGTAATGTAATTAAAGAAGATATTGTCTTCTTACTAATTAAGCTTAATTATTTACGCATTATTCCACAGAAAGATAAACATATCATTACGTTAATAACATACGCCGGCAAAAGGTAAATAGAAATAAAATGTGTATGACATCTGTAATGACAAAGTTATTTAGGGCTGTTTTAAATATTATTAATATAAAATGCTATCTGTTTATATTGTGAGGTTTTCCCTTGACTTAACGAAATAGATACGAAAGATTCACAATATGCATGGTTCGTAAGACGATCTCATTTTTAATATATTAAAATTGTGCTTCGATGGTTAATAAGTAGAAATAAGTTATCGTCGATTGTGTAGGAAATATAAAGCACGAAAGCTGCAAAAAGAGGGGTAGAGGAAAGTCAAAACTACCTTTCGAAGGCCATGTGAAGAAAGTGCATGAAAAGGGGTATGTAAAAGTACCTCAGATACCTAGTAAAACAGGTTGCAAAAAAATCCACAAATTCGAGAGTATGGTGAGTAAAGAGATAACAATATTATAATATTTAAAAAAATCACAGAGAGTAACAGTATAACAAATTTGGAAACGGTCAGAGATATAGAAATTGTTCATGCCCCTTTATCGACTACAGTACTAGTTAATGGTACAGATGATATATAAATTACAAGACAGAAAAAAAGTCACAACAGCCGAGCGGTTGGGTGGTCGGAATTTCGAGTGAAAAATCCCTTTTCGAATTCGATCCCCAGGTGGTAGGCTTGTGCCAATGGGTTTTTCAAAAACTTATGTACGAATTATATATCGTTGGCTTGGACATAAGGATGGCAATGGGCTCACCACCTGTCACGTTGTCCCGAAAATATCTGCGGCGTAAGGTGGGTCCAAGAGACTTACTTGTCTAGACTAGACCTCTGTCTACTCCTGTATTGGGAATTGTGTGAAGATATTTATATATATTTTTTTATTTATTGTAATATGAACAGCCTCGGTCAAGTCACATTTCAAACAAAAATAGCTAAAACATAAAATAAAATAACCAAATTAATATCGTTTGGGTATCACATCATACATACAGACACACAGATATACATGTTAAAATAACAACACTCCTGTGTTTGTATAGAGGTAAAAACTAAAGAATATAAGCATCAATGTGATAGTTACAAGACACACCTAATTGCCTTCGCAAGTAATAGCAACAAATTGGGCCGACTTTATTGTATCTAACTAGTGAAAATCAATTCAGATAAACCGATACCGGAGAGAACGGGATTGAAGCAAGAAAGCAGTATCGATGAATAATGGATACATCGTTCCGTCCACATCGGAATTCAAATTGCGGTTTTTAAGCAATTCTATTTCAAAATGAATATTAATAGGAAATTCAGAATCGGATTGCGTACCTCTCTAAGAAACTTAACGATTTGAATTTAGATCTGCTATTATATCTGCACTACTATGCTCTTATTGCACTATAAATCAAATCTACAAATCAAAGCATATATTTAACAGGAAGTTCATCAAGTTGATTAAGACGCTTAATCAACTTGACTGTTGTAAAATTTCGCGTTATTAACATACACATAATTTTATCTGTTGGTAATGTTAGTATAGTCGATTATTTGATATACATAGTTACGTACGTCTTAGTATTTTTGTATGTTTTTCGATTCACATTGAATAGAAATGTTGATGTAATCATAATTGATAATTAAATATAGATTAGACGGGCTGATCTCCGCAACTCCACGACCTAGCGCGTATTTTAAAGTAAAAATATTAAAAAGTAAAAATATTAAAAAGTAAAAATATTTTGCGTATATAATTATATACGAAAAATACGTTTACTTTCCATTATATAATTATAAATAATGGAAAGTAAAAAGCGAAAATATGTTTTAATAAGAAAAAATGGTGATAGCGTCACTTTTTTATACTTTTAATCAAAAGAACAACAAATAAACAATTTCATAATTAAAAGAAATAATAAATAAAATAAGATAAATTTATATCTTCACGCAATTCCCAGTACAGGGGTAGACAGTTTAACAGTGGTAGAGCCACGCATCAGCTTTTGTTGTTGCATGAATGGGCCGGCTCGACCGGGGAAGTACCACAACCTCACAGAATACCGGCGTGAAGTGAAGTCTAACAAACTTCTGCGTTTCGTCTGGTGAGTGCAGGCAACCGGAGTCCCACGCATCCCCCTCCCCCAATTCTGGACGGGGGGGGGGGGCACTCAAAGGCTGGCAACGATCTGCTATGCCTCTGGTATTAAATTATGGAAAACGGGGCTAAAAGTGTTTTTTGTATATACAGGCGCAATTTCCCATACTGCCTTAGGCAAAACTTGACAATGTCTTCTAAAAAGTTAAAAAAAAGTGTAAATCCTTTATTTTAAATTTATATAGACAGAAAACCACAAATATACCGAATGCGAATTATAGATGAAGTTTAATTCGAAAGTGGAGTATGAAGATTTAAAACCTTTTTTCATCATTGATACATGAAACTTGTAATCATGCTGATAATGAAGGAAAAAATCCAGTTTGTATTTTCTCTTGCTCAGGCGATCAGAAATTTATGTCTGTGAAATCAATAAAACTTGTTAATTTCACGAGTTCCGCATCAAAATTTATCACTTCACATGTAACAGAGAATGAGTCGACCGTAAATTTAACATCATTAACATGGTTATTAAAATATACAGCGTTATTAAAATATATCCGTACAGTTTTATATCACAATTTATTTTTGTGTCGATAAAGTGTCATAAATTTTAGAATGTCCGACACTTTAACATGTGCGAGATTTGAATTTAAGGGTGATTTTGTCGGTAAAAATTAAAAGGCACTACGTAAAAGCAACTTTACAGCGAATGAATGTTAAACATCCGTGAAATTACAGACAGACATAAAATTTCCTGCAACTAAATGCTTTACTGCCATGAGGGTTAAACCATAGGTACAGAATCGAGTTATTTAACAACATGTAACAGGTGTAATCGTCGTGGTTTAAATTTATTGATAGATGCTTAGGATAATGTACTTTAAGTGCTAAAGTTTAAATTGAATGTTAAAATGCAACTTGGAGGCGATGTAAACGTGGGCGAACATCGAACATTAAATTCTTTGATTGGCATTTCGCTGCGCGAAAAGCAACACCTTTGTGGCCCTGACATGTCGACTGATTGATTGTATAATTAATTTTGTTTTAAAAATTTAAAACGACCGACACACATGTCAGCTGTGTGAGCTGTCAATTAATCAGACAGTTTTCGATGTGGACACGTAACGAGCTGTTTTGTTGGTGGTTTTTTTTGCTCGTAATCATTAAAACTAGTTATGTCTCGTGTCGCTCGAGAGACAAGCTGACAGCTGCGTGTTGCAATTGCTTATTTATAACCGTATACATGTTTAATTACAATCAATATGAATTTAATGTTAATGTTAAAATAAATTTAAAAATAAAATTCCGAGATGTGATATAAAAATTTACGTTTCGATAATTGAATTTTTAACATCCACTTTTTACTGTGCAAGCTGCATGAATAAAATATAAATAAAACATAAATATCTCCACGCTATTTCCAATACAAGAGTAGACAGAGGTCCAGTCTACACAATTAAGTCCCTTTGACCCACCTTCCACCGAAGATATTTTCGGGACAACGTGACAGGTGGGGAGCCCGTCGCCATCTTTATGTCCAAGCCAACGATAGAATTCGTAGATAAGTTTTTGAAAAAAACCCATTGGTACGAGCCTGCCACCTGGAGATCGAACTCGTGTCTCTTGACTCGAAATTCCGACCAGCACTCGACTATCGATCGAGCATCGATAATGCATGCAAAATGGTATTTTTTTCTTGTCACCTGGTATAAGCAAAGATATTTGATTGCCACTTCAACATCATCATCGTCATAACTGTCCGTAAAAGTAAAAATCGTCTCGCTGGGCTCGATTCGTGGTCGAAATTCCGACCACCACTCGACTATCGATCGAGCATCGATAATGCATGCAAAATGGTATTTTTTTCTTGTCACCTGGTATAAGCAAAGATATTTGATTGCCAGTTCAACATCATCATCGTCATAACTGTCCGTAAAAGTCAAAATCGTCTCGCTGGGCTCGTTGATTCGTGATCGCAGTACTAGACACCTCGCACGTTATACTTTGCTGCCCTTCACCGGTCTGCTGAATTTTGGTAAAGTATGTTAAGATACACGTCACGATAGCCGAGTTGTTGGGTGGTCGGAATTTCGAGACGAGAGTTGGATCCCCAGGTGGCAGTACCAATGAGTTTAAAACTTATGTACGAATTTCATCGTTGGCTTGGACATAAAGGCGGCAACGCGCTCAACACCTGTCACGTTGTCCCGAAAATATCTTCGGTGGAAGGTGAGTCAAGGGACTTAGTTGTCTAGACTTGACCTCTGTCTACCCCTGTATTGGGAATTGCGTGAAGATATATAGAAAATTGTTAAGATACAGTTATCCCGCCATCAGTTGGTAAATAATTGCATGCACAAGGCTTCGTCGCCGTCTATAAAACCCATAAAAAGAAAAGGAGAGTTATATTCTTAAGATAGTCACTTAACATGAAATAGTTCACATATTCAGGCGTTCCTTTGTGGACTCTTTTCCTAAAAAGATGTTAGTATCAATTTAAACTTGAGAAATTATAAAAATAAACTTTTTATAATTTCACTTGAGAAATTATAAAAACATTATTTTTATAATTTCACTTGAGAAATTATAAAAACATTATTTTTATAATTTCTCAAGTGAAAACATCCAATTTGAATTTGATTTCTTGCGATGAAAGAATAGATGTGAGAGAAAGAGAAAGACAGAGGGTTTTGTAAATACTATAGTATGAATGCCGTAGGGTGTCTAAAAACCTTACCTCTATTGCAATGGCTACCTGCTAATTGCTAAATTATGGCGAAGTAATAATCCAAACAACCATAAATGAAGACAAAAAGACAAAAAAAAACATCGAATAAAGTTACTACGACCGGAATTCAGTTTATGTAGAGATTGTAGCTAATACTCCTCTTGAGGAGATAACGAAACTACTGTAAACTCTTTTAATTGTACTGCTAATTTATTTATTTTAATATAATGTTAATTGCGGTATAAACTATTGCGGCATAATAATTATTAATTAACAATTTACAACACACTAAAATTCATTGAGAATATTTAAATGTATATAATTAATTAATCTTAAATTTAATAAACCTTAATTGCAATGTTATTGTCTGCTTTTAAGTTAGAAAAAAAAGTAAAAGAAAAATAATCTACATTGTTACAATATTAATTATCAGCGTCGGCACGGACGCCTATGATCTACAGACGCTGAGAGCAATGCATCATTCAGCCGACCTCGATCCTCACTAATGATGAATAATTAGCACCGCCAGTTCCCAATACAGCTTGTTGTCTTCTTTTAACAATAATCTTTGTAGTTCGACGTGTACAATATTTTTTGTTTATTATTTCTTAATTTGTCGTTTGACGTTAAATGACGATTTATAAAAAAAAAACGATTTGTTATTTCGTTAAATATTTTTTAATATGAACTATATTGTTAAATGAACATAAATATTATGATTTGTAGCTTTTATTTTTTTTTCTATTTAAAATATATAAATACGTAGAAAGGAACCACACACTTTGGTTTCACATTAATAGTTCTGATTCGAAAGTTAGTAGCTAAATTAGCATCGGAAACATCGAAGATAACATACATCCAGATCAGAGAAGATATAGAAAAAGTAAAGTAGAAAAGTCCCGGACCGGTGTAATATGTGATAGAACCCGAGACCTTAGTGACCCACTAGTTCACAGAGGTGATTGACTTTATTAACTAGTTCTTAAACGTCTACCTACTTCTAATATTCAGACGACCATTGAAAGATTTTGTTATGGGATCAATAACACACTTTCAGTAAGCCGCGTTTGTGGTACGTAATTGCATAACAATTCAGTAAAAGACTGACTCAATCTGACCAGCTATATGACTTCTTAGTAGCTCTTCAGGGCCCAAATACATGAATTAATGTAGCTGATAAAGTGATAGTTCAAAGCAAATTTGTTTTAAAAAACATTTCAAATTCAATTCACCAAATATTCTATAAATTAGTGAATATACAGTCGCTTAAGTTTAGTGTTGCTAAAGTTGAATGTGCATGTGTGTTGCTGAAGTTGTATATGTTTGTAAATCATTATATGATTAACGCAATCTTTTATATCAAGGGAACTTTATAATTAAAGTCTGCGAAAACAAAGTATTTAAGAACATGATATGTTACTTCTATTTAAAATATATAAATACGTAGAAAGGAACCACACACTTTGGTTTCACATTAATAGTTCTGATTCGAAAGTTAGTAGCTAAATTAGCATCGGAAACATCGAAGATAACATGCATCCAGATCAGAGAAGATATAGAAAAAGTAAAGTAGAAAAGTCCCGGACCGGTGTAATATGTGATAGAACCCGAGACCTTAGTGACCCACTAGTTCACAGAGGTGATTGACTTTATTAACTAGTTCTTAAACGTCTACCTACTTCTAATATTCAGACGACCATTGAAAGATTTTGTTATGGGATCAATAACACACTTTCAGTAAGCCGTGTTTGTGGTACGTAATTGCATAACAATTCAGTAGAAGACTGACTCAATCTGACCAGCTATATGACTTCTTAGTAGCTCTTCAGGGCCCAAATACATGAATTAATGTAGCTGATAAAGTGATAGTTCAAAGCAAATTTGTTTTAAAAAACATTTCAAATTCAATTCACCAAATATTCTATAAATTAGTGAATATACAGTCGCTTAAGTTTAGTGTTGCTAAAGTTGAATGTGCATGTGTGTTGCTGAAGTTGTATATGTTTGTAAATCATTATATGATTAACGCAATCTTTTATATCAAGGGAACTTTATAATTAAAGTCTGCGAAAACAAAGTATTTAAGAACATGATATGTTACTTCTATTTAAATTCGAAATAAGAATAAGATTAATGCATCTATCCGCGAAATATTCCGCTTCCCCGCGGTCTTATTGTTGCCTGTTTATCTACGCGATGTCTTGAACAATTTATCTTCTCCGCTTCTTAATATTCCCCATTGTCTTTAACTAATTTTGTTATTAAACGCACCAGTCAAAACCCTGGTGCTCGCCTTGAGTAATTTTCTTTTGTTTGTTCAATATTCACAGAGGGAATGATTTATTTGTGATTTAAGTGAGCGGCCTTTATGATTGTATTTTGTTTATTTGGTACACTATCAGTAATTCCTTTAACATTACTTACATACGTACATTACGGCTCTTTAAAACTCACTGCAAGCGTAGGCCTCTCCGGTAAAAAAGACGCTTGGCAAGCGACTTGGCTATGGTAGTATTAGGCCCTTGGCACATTCGACCCTGCTACCTGTTAAGGGTCCGATGAATTTTGGTCTGGCATCTTTGGAGATGGGCCATTTGTCGGCAGCCAATTTTGTTTCAAATGTGTCGTCCTTTAGTCGCTCTTTACAACACCCAGGAGAAAATCGACCTGTATTCTTACGCCGTAACCACACCGAACACGGCGTTAACATTGGAAAACAAATTTTATTAGGGCCTCATTAAAAATATTTACCACCAGTCACGAGGTTACTGGTTTAAAGTATGTCGAAAGCACTAATATGTTCCGCTATCTGACTACCCCGGTAAATGATTAGGTTGCATAATTTGTTTCTAACGTTGACAGTGTTGAAAATGAGCGAACGATAGTCATTGTAGTTGATTGTTGTGGATTAGTGGTGTACACATGGGTTTTAGTGGTGGAACAATCTTTTGGAGTCCTAAGTACTTTTCCACTTTTTTTTTATTGTATCGGGTCTCGGTCTGAACAAGTATTTTGGCTATTTGCTTTTTTTGCTTATCATTATTTTTATTTCTTTATTATCATATTATGATTATAAAAGAATAAAGACCCTATTCATTAATTTAAACACTAATCAAACACTATCAAATATAACGCCGTATTAATTCGTTAACTTCCCACGGTTAAAGACAAACGTCTTAAGATTAATTAATGTTGAGAAATAATAAGTTAAATTATTTATAGTCTTTATCATGCCTATAGAACTTGTCTCGCGTCATAAGAATTCAGATTATGATTAAACAGAATAGGAAGGCAGTAATGAATAAGTGGATGATATTTGAGATCGGGCCATGTCGACCGGCGCCGCGGTAAATGCTGATGACACGGTTACATCTTACCTTTAATTTAATCCAAATGGAACCCTATTTTTATCAGCTTTAAGAGCACAAGAAGTGATAACAATGAGTTTGTTCTCCGTAAGCGGAGCCGACAGCCGTCAATCAGAAGCTAAAAACCGGTAGCCGCCGAGTCAGACATTAAGGAACACAAAATCTGTAGAGTGGAATAAGTGGAATATAATATGAAATGATCAGTATTAATTAAGGTTTAATTTTGATTAAAGTAGCAATGTATCCGACATTAAATTATATCTTCAAAAAGTATGTTAACGCTAAGATATTGTAACTGCATTTTTTTATGTTTTACAAATATTTATATCACGTCTATATATTTTAGAAAAAAAAATACACTCTATATATTGATGGTATTTAACCTATAAAGCTGATATTTATAATTTTCTCATAAGATATCATATAGCATAATTATCAGTTCTCAGTAAAATAACTATTTCAACTTCTTTGTCATCAACTGACATGTGCGGAATTCGAACCCGTGACATTCGTCGTATTGTGACGACACTTTTACCTCCTGGGTATCGTGACGGACCTACATTAGAAAAATTATAAAAATTTGTTTCATACGCCTCTTAAGAGCGTGGGCAACTTCTATAAGTAATAAATAAATATATATATCTTCACGCAATTCCCAACACAGGGGTAGACAGAGGTCGAGGCTAGACAATTAAGTCCCTTCGTTCCACCTTCCACCGAAGATATTTTCGGGACAACGTGACAGGTGGTGAGCCCGTCGCCGCCTTTATGTCCAAGCCAACGATGAAATTCGTACATAAGTTTTTGAAAAACCCATTGGTACGAGCATACCAACTGGGGATCGAACTCAGGTCTCTCGACTCGAAATTCCGACCACCCAACAACTCGGCTATCGTGACTTATAAGAAGTAATAAATAAATATATATATATATATATATATATATCTTCACGCAATTCCCAATACAGGGGTAGACAGAGGTCAAGTATAGACAATTAAGTCCCTTCGTTCCACCTTCCACCGAAGATATTTTCGGGACAACGTGACAGGTGGTGAGCCCGTCGCCGCCTTTATGTCCAAGCCAACGATGAAATTCGTACATAAGTTTTTGAAAAACCCATTGGTACGAGCATACCAACTGGGGATCGAACTCAGGTCTCTCGACTCGAAATTCCGACCACCCAACAACTCGGCTATCGTGACTTATAAGAAGTAATGCTATCCAAAATATTTATATCACGTCTATATATTTTAGAAAAAAATACACTCTATATATTGATGGTATTTAACCTATAAAGCTGTTATTTATAATTTTCTTATAAGATATCATATAGCATAATTATCAGTTCTCAGTAAAATAACTATTTCAACTTCTTTGTCATCAACTGACATGTGCGGAATTCGAACCCGTGACATTCGTCGTATTGTGACGACACTTTTACCTCCTGGGTATCGTGACGGACCTACATTAGAAAAAATTATAAAAATTTGTTTCATACGCCTCTTAAGAGCGTGGGCAACTTCTATAAGTAATAAATAAATATAAATAAATATAAATAAATATATATATATCTTCACGCAATTCCCAATACAGGGGTAGACAGAGGTCAAGTATAGACAATTAAGTCCCTTTGACCCACCTTCCACCGAAGATATTTTCAGGACAACGTGACAGGTGGTGAGCCCGTCGCCGTCTTTATGTCGAAGCCAACGATATTCGTACATAAGTTTTTGAAAAACCCATTGGTACGAGCATACCAACTGGGGATCGAACTCAGGTCTCTCGACTCGAAATTCCGACCACCCAACAACTCGGCTATCGTGACTTATAAGAAGTAATAAATAAATATATATATATATATATATATATATATATATATATATATATCTTCACGCAATTCCCAATACAGGGGTAGACAGAGGTCAAGTATAGACAATTAAGTCCCTTCGTTCCACCTTCCACCGAAGATATTTTCGGGACAACGTGACAGGTGGTGAGCCCGTCGCCGCCTTTATGTCCAAGCCAACGATGAAATTCGTACATAAGTTTTTGAAAAACCCATTGGTACTGCCACCTGGAGATCGAACTCGGGTCTCTCGACTCGAAATTCCGACCACCCAAAAACTCGGCAATCGTGACTTATAAGAAGTAATGCTATCCAAAATATTTATAAGTAACAGAATATCATGGTGTTATGTGTAATTTAAACTTAAAAATAATTCTATAAAACTTTTCAGCTTACGATATTAAGTGTTAAATAATGTAAAATTAATTACCTACAAAAATAAATCTATTTCTAGGAAAAGTACAGATCTAAAATTAAGTGGTATGAATTTTCGATCTATTAAGGATTACCTGTAGATATTTACGTTTTGTAATATGTACTAGAATTTCTAAGGTTGCGACTTTAATTTCGAAAATATACTTACTATTTTACCTTAAATAAATATAAAGAAAATATCTTCACACAATTCCCAACACAGGGGTAGACAGAGGTCTTAAGATTAATTAATGTTGAGAAATAATAAGTTAAATTATTTATAGTCTTTATCATGCCTATAGAACTTGTCTCGCGTCATAAGAATTCAGATTATGATTAAACAGAATAGGAAGGCAGTAATGAATAAGTGGATGATATTTGAGATCGGGCCATGTCGACCGGCGCCGCGGTAAATGCTGATGACACGGTTACATCTTACCTTTAATTTAATCCAAATGGAACCCTATTTCAATCAGCTTTAAGAGCACAAGAAGTGATAACAATAAGTTTGTTCTCCGTAAGCGGAGCCGACAGCCGTCAATCAGAAGCTAAAAACCGGTAGCCGCCGAGTCAGACATTAAGGAACACAAAATCTGTAGAGTGGAATAAGTGGAATATAATATGAAATGATCAGTATTAATTAAGGTTTAATTTTGATTAAAGTAGCAATGTATCCGACATTAAATTATATCTTCAAAAAGTATGTTAACGCTAAGATATTGTAACTGCATTTTTTTATGTTTTACAAATATTTATATCACGTCTATATATTTTAGAAAAAAAAATACACTCTATATATTGATGGTATTTAACCTATAAAGCTGTTATTTATAATTTTCTCATAAGATATCATATAGCATAATTATCAGTTCTCAGTAAAATAACTATTTCAACTTCTTTGTCATCAAATGACATGTGCGGAATTCGAACCCGTGACATTCGTCGTATTGTGGCGACACTTTTACCTCCTAGGTATCGTGACGGACCAACATTAGAAAAAATTTTAAATATGTTTCATACGCCTCTTAAGAGCGTGGGCAACTTCTATAAGAAGTAATAAATAAATATAAATATCTTCACGCAATTCCCAATACAGGGGTAGACAGAGGTCAAGTCTAGACAATTAAGTCCCTTTGACCCACCTTCCACCGAAGATATTTTTCGGGACAACGTGACAGGTGGTGAGCCCGTCGCCGCCTTTATGTCCAAGCCAACGATGAAATTCGTACATAAGTTTTGAAAAACTCATTGGTACAGCCACCTGGGGATCGAACTCCGTTTATTTAAAATATTACCGAAAATCATTTTATTTAAAATATTACCGAAAATCATTTTATTTAAAATATTACCGAAAATCATTTTATTTAAAATATATATGTGCAAAGATTAAAACAAATCAGTTTTAAATAGTTTACAAACATGTATAATATTTAAAGAAACTTAGAATTTCGAGAAACAAAATAATATTATATTCTGAAATAAGGATATGCTTTAGATGTATCAAAATTGTGTTTTCTTTGATTCATGTGAGTTATTAATATAATATCTTTATGCACTTTTGGAGATCACGATAAATTTCGAACGAAAAATAATTAAAATAGTTTCAAAATTTATTTTACTCCAACAAAATCTTCAAAATAATGGAAAAAGAGGCTAATAAAAAGGAAAAGAGGAGGGATTTTTGATTTATACACTTATGTACACACAATATTATAAAAGAGAGAAACAAAAAAAATATATAATTGAGTTGTCTCTACGATGAGCGACCGCATAGTACCGAGACCGAGAGAGTGAGGGTGATGCTCTTCTTCTCTTCTGACCAGGTAACATGTACCTCTTTATATTTGCATGCGAAATGTTGCGAAGTAACTCTTTCAATAACAACTCTATTCCTATTTAATAAGAATTATCACGTGAGACACATTACATAAACTTTTGAGGAGCTTAAATATAATTATTTGAGCCATTTTTACATATTATCCTTTGGCACTGTCAGAAATCTGTCCAGAGATACCAAAGCCAGTGGATATGCGGTGATGGCGACCATGAAAACAATAGAAACGTTTTAACCATAAATAAGTTTTTTTAAACTTATTGGTATCATAATGATCTGTTAAAGTCTACTACTGGTTATAGACCTCTTCCGTCAGTGAAGGTCAGCCATAATGCTACGCTTGACAAGTAGGTTAGCGATTATGATATGAGATACCTCGCACCTATTTCTATGGTACCATATGATACCACACGGCATAGCTCAGTTCAATTTAACGTTATAAATAATGATGGTGCAGAGTCTCCTTAAGAATTTATCTTCTTCCATCCAGGAGGAGTCGTAAGAAGTGACTAAGGGAAAATCTAAAAAATACTAGACTTAGGAACTAGACAAAATTAGGTAGACCAGTAAATCTCTGCAGCGCCTACGGTTCGAAAATAACCCAAAAAATTTCTAGAAATATTGTTTTATTTAGTTTATTATTCAGATATTAGAAAGTAAACACTATAATAAAATCAATTACGATTCCTGTTTTATACAATTTTGTATAAAGATGCTATTCTATATCACTAGCATCAGGAAAGGGCTACGTTAAATGATATAATGGACAGTCCGTGAATGGAGTGCTTAGTCGTAAATCTGTGTCAGATTTGACACACCGCATCTAATCTTGTATCAACACACAATTCATACGCTTGGCTTTGACATCGGATCATTGACTACTGCTTCTATTGTGACTTGTACAATGGAAAATAAATATCGTGCGATTATGTTCACAGTAACTCTTTGTCGTTGCGAAATTGATGAAATGAAACACGTTTTGAGGATATTAGTCACGAGAAATAATTTCATACTTTTACGTCCGCTTATGGAAACTTGAGCGTAGAGACATAATCTAATTTTAAAATAAGGATATGCTTTAGATGTATCAAAATTGTGTTTTCTTTGATTCATGTGAGTTATTAATATAATATCTTTATGCACTTTTTGGAGATCACGATAAATTTCGAACGAAAAATAATTAAAATAGTTTCAAAATTTATTTTACTCCAACAAAAATCTTCAAAATAATGGAAAAGGAGGCTAATAAAAAAGGAAAAAGAGGAGGGATTTTTGATTTATACACTTATGTACACAATATTATAAAGAGAAACAAAAAATATATAATTGAGTTGTCTCTACGATGAGTGAGTTTTTCGATCCTGGGGATCGAACTCCGTTTATTTAAAATATTACCGAAAATCATTTTATTTAAAATATTACCGAAAATCATTTTATTTAAAATATTACCGAAAATCATTTTATTTAAAATATATATGTGCAAAGATTAAAACAAATCAGTTTTAAATAGTTTACAAACATGTATAATATTTAAAGAAACTTAGAATTTCGAGAAACAAAATAATATTATATTCTGAAATAAGGATATGCTTTAGATGTATCAAAATTGTGTTTTCTTTGATTCATGTGAGTTATTAATATAATATCTTTATGCACTTTTTGGAGATCACGATAAATTTCGAACGAAAAATAATTAAAATAGTTTCAAAATTTATTTTACTCCAACAAAAATCTTCAAAATAATGGAAAAGGAGGCTAATAAAAAAGGAAAAAGAGGAGGGATTTTTGATTTATACACTTATGTACACACAATATTATAAAAGAGAGAAACAAAAAAAAATATATAATTGAGTTGTCTCTACGATGAGCGACCGCATAGTACCGAGACCGAGAGAGTGAGGGTGATGATCTTCTCTTCTGACCAGGTAACATGTACCCTTTTATATTTGCATGCGAAATGTTGCGAAGTAACTCTTTCAATAACAACTCTATTCCTATTTAATAAGAATTATCACGTGAGACACATTACATAAACTTTTGAGGAGCTTAAACATAATTATTTGAGCCATTTTTACATATTATCCTTTGGCACTAGACAAAATTAGGTAGACCAGTAAAATCTCTGCAGCGCCTACGGTTCGAAAATAACCCAAAAATTTCTAGAAATATTGTTTTATTTAGTTTATTATTCAGATATTAGAAAGTAAACACTATAATAAAATCAATTACGATTCCTGTTTTATAAAATTTTGTATAAAGATGCTATTCTATATCACTAGCATCAGGAAAGGGCTACGTTAAATGATATAATGGACAGTCCGTGAATGGGTGTAGTCGTAAATCTGTGTCAGATTTGACACACCGCATCTAATCTTGTATCAACACACAATTCATACGCTTGGCTTTGACATCGGATCATTGACTACTGCTTCTATTGTGACTTGTACAATGGAAAATAAATATCGTGCGATTATGTTCACAGTAACTCTTTGTCGTTGCGAAATTGATGAAATGAAACACGTTTTGAGGATATTAGTCACGAGAAATAATTTCATACTTTTACGTCCGCTTATGGAAACTTGAGCGTAGAGACATAATCTAATTTTAAAATAAGGATATGCTTTAGATGTATCAAAATTGTGTTTTCTTTGATTCATGTGAGTTATTAATATAATATCTTTATGCACTTTTTGGAGATCACGATAAATTTCGAACGAAAAATAATTAAAATAGTTTCAAAATTTATTTACTCCAACAAAAATCTTCAAAATAATGGAAAAGAGGCTAATAAAAAGGAAAAGAGGAGGGATTTTGATTTATACACTTATGTACACACAATATTATAAAGAGAGAAACAAAAAATATATAATTGAGTTGTCTCTACGATGAGTGAGTTTTCGATCCTGGGGATCGAACTCCGTTTATTTAAAATATTACCGAAAATCATTTTATTTAAAATATATATGTGCAAAGATTAAAACAAATCAGTTTTAAATAGTTTACAAACATGTATAATATTTAAAGAAACTTAGAATTTCGAGAAACAAAATAATATTATATTCTGAGAAATAAAATCAAAAATTGTTGAACGTGCCTTGGAATATTTTCGTCCACGACGTGACGGATCATTTGAATCCCGAACCGAGTGCAGTCGGGTACGCTATTGATATCTGTCAATCGCGTCTCGCAGATGCAAATCCGAAATTTAAATCCTCCTGATGCATTTGAAACGTCGTATGATTTTTAATCTTAGCTTCTAACAGCGATGGTTCAAATTTGCTAGAATCGTAAAGAGCTTGTTAAATTCAAATATGCTAAAGAGACGTTTGGATTTATAACGGAGTATAATTGTCTCTGTTCGTCCCCGATTGAAATGCAGCTTCATAGTGAAGGCTGATTATTTAATGTTCGTCGGATGTATTGACAGTGTCCTGACATTCGTTATCCGTGGAATTCAAGTCGTTTAGCTTCTGGAAATAAAAAGTGAATGTGACTATTTGTTTTTATTTGTTTGATTTTCCGTTATTCCTTTGATTTTTGCAATATAAAAAGAAATGAAATGTATTTTCAAATTTCCGGTTTATAACGGAGCTTTTGGTGGTCCTGAATGTTTTATTAATAGGTCATACTGACTTAACAAAGTTGAGTAACAACAGTGATGCTTGATTTGTTTATTTTAAACTTATTCGCTAGATATCTTTTTATTATTTATATCACAAATGGTAGCAAGACTTATTTTAGAAATAAAACACATTATATTATTGTTGAAAACAACGTAGTAGTATTTGATTAGTCACTTATGCAAGTGAATAAAAATATAAAAAGAAGGTAAGTAAGATAGAAGAATTGTCACCGCTAAAATGGAATACCTCATTGTCATTCATAGTCCGTAATTGCACTGGTTCTTTCAAATATATCTCACCTTTAAAAAAAGCACTAAACCAATGTTACTGTAATGCAAGAACATTTGTTGATGAAAATGGATTTTACCCAACTTTTCGTACAGAAGTTGTATCGGCTAACTGTATATTTAATGTGATATGTATAACTTATTAATAAATGCTGAATTATGTCTATATTATGTAAACTACACGTGAAATTATTGCAAAAAATTCCTATAAAAATAAAAGATGATGATAAAAACTTTATTAAACTTCTCTGTTTATATTTAAAACAGAAACAAATATGTTCCCACGCGGATATATTTAGATAACATATCAGTGTTGTTTATATTTTTATTATTGAATAAAAAATAGTAAAAAAAAGAACAAAAATAATTCCGGTACCGGGAATCGAACCCGAGCCTCCTGGGTGAGAGCCAGGTATCCTAGCCACTAGACCATACCGGATGACGTGATGCTTGCTGAATATAGGTTATATATTGAAAAAAAAAAAAAAGAATTATTAAAATTTTTTGTGATATCAAATGTAAATTTTTAAATATAAATATTTATAGTTGGAGTGACGACTTGCAAAATATTGCGGGAAGTCAAGGATGCAGGTAGCTGAGGACCGTTCATTGTGGACAATTTTTGGGGAGGTCTATATTCAGCCGTGGACTTTCGATAGGCTACTGAAAGAAGTAAACATTACCACTACTAGTTTTTATAGTCACTATAGTCGAATGGTTGGGTTATCGGATTTCGTGAGGACAAACCCGACTTCAATCCCTAGGGAGGCTCTTGCCTAGGATTTTTGTCAAAAACATATGTACGATTCATATCGTTGGCTTGGTCATTAAGACTTCGTCGGGCTCACCACCAGTCACATTGTCTCAAAAAAAGTTTTCGGTGGCAGATGGGTCGAAAGGACTTAATTGTCTAAACCTCTGTCTACCTCTGTATTGGGAATGGGATAAAGATACATTTTTTATACTAAAATAAATATCTTCACGCCATTATGTGATTGGAATTCGAGGCAAGACATCTGAGTTCGATCCCCAGATGGTAGGCTCATACAAATGAGTTTTTACAAAAGTTAAGTACGATTTCAGAAGGTGGCTTGGATATAAAGACGTCAACTGGATATGTTGTCTCATAAGTCGTCGGTGGTGGAATGAGGCTCGAAAGTACTTCACAGACCTGTACTGACCAGTACTTAACTGACCCCCTTGTGACTAAAAGAACCCCAGAATTGGGAATGGCGTGAAGATCCTCTGAAGCTCTGAAGCACCAACAAACTTGATGTATAGTTTTTTTCTATAGTCTTTGCTATTCTATTCAGTGACGCATAATTCCAAATTTAAAATTATAACAATCAAAACGAACCTCGTGTACCTAATATTAAAAAAAAATTTTTTTTGAACACAAACGTACAACGCATTTCTTTTCGCCTGTCAATTAGATGTCTCCAAATGAGTCTATTCCGAATTCAACGGCATACCACGTATGTGAATTTCAAATCGTCTCCGGTCGTAATATGCGACTCATTATATGGTAAGCAGTGTCATTAGCATGTCTAGCTGTGCCGCGTCCGTCGCTGTCGGCCGTCCGTCAACGTCACTCGCTGACGGACTGGACACTAGCGGGCGTTTTACAGCGTGCCGCTAAGTTTTTTAACGCACACAAATTTCCATGTTTACCGCTCATATCTTAATTTTTTATATTATGTACAAGTGTGTAGTTATCTATCTTGTCAAGTAATTAATAAAATCTTCACGCAATTCCCAATACCGAGGTAGACAGAGGTCTAATCTAGACAATTAAGTCCCTTTGACCCACCTTCCACCGAAGATATTTTCGGGACAACGTGACAGGTGGTGAGCCCGTCGCCGCCTTTATGTCCAAGCCAACGATGAAATTCGTACATAAGTTTTTGAAAACCCACCAATGAGTCTACCTAAAGCCTGCCACCTGGGGATCGAACTCTCTCTTGACTCGAAATTCCGACCACCCAACAACTCGGCTATCGTGACTTAAAATTAAAAAGATAATTTCTCATATTAGAACCGCTCGTCTGTGTTGTCCCTTCCGACATTCTCGCGTCGTTTGACGATCGTATCCCGATGTTTATCCCAGGATCGGACCTTTTGTCTGCCCTTAAACGGCGGCTGGAATGAATAGCCTTTGTTGATGGCAGACAATAAGTCTTTTTTCTTCCGGAGCTCTGTTTGCTTCAAAAGGTATTAATTATCATAAGGCAAGTAAATGAAGGGGTTAACTGGTGATGTCAGACAAAGGCGGCTTCCTTTATTTACCGACATAGAATTAGATAAGAAGAAAACCACTAGGCTTTGGAATAGACAAAAAGTTACAACGACATCTAAAATTTGTTATAGCTTCTATGTGTTTTTTAAATATTTTTTTTAATTACTTACCGATGTTTACACCAAAAGAGAATATATTTCTCATGCGTTATATAAGAGATTCTAAGATGAACCTATGTGTAGTTTATTAAAGTCAACTGCACAGAAAAAGTTTGTCCTAACTTTTCTGTGCAGTTCATTTCACAATTAGCACCTTCTAATACCATTTCCTATCGGTATGTTATTTTTCAAGATATTTGTCCCCGCCATCTACTGGTAGTTATGGTTAAAAGACTTCCTTTAGTCGCTTTTTATGACACTCACAAAAGTGACGATAGCTGAGTGGTTAAGTAAGACGGCTCGTACCAATGGTTTTTAATAACTGAAATAACTTTTAATGTACGAATTATATCGTTGGCTTGGTCATTAAGACTTCGTCGGGCTCACCACCAGTCACATTGTCTCAAAAAAAGTTTTCGGTGGCAGATGGGTCGAAAGGACTTAATTGTCTAAACCTCTGTCTACCTCTGTATTGGGAATGGGATAAAGATACATTTTTTATACTAAAATAAATATCTTCACGCCATTATGTGATTGGAATTCGAGGCAAGACATCTGAGTTCGATCCCCAGATGGTAGGCTCATACAAATGAGTTTTTACAAAAGTTAAGTACGATTTCGGAAGGTGGCTTGGATATAAGGACGTCAACTGGATATGTTGTCTCATAAGTCGTCGGTGGTGGAATGAGGCTTGAAAGTACTTCACAGACCTGTACTGACCAGTACTTAACTGACCCCCTTGTGACTAAAAGAACCCCAGAATTGGGAATGGCGTGAAGATCCTCTGAAGCTCTGAAGCACCAACAAACTTGATGTATAGTTTTTTTTCTATAGTCTTTGCTATTCCATTCAGTGACGCATAATTCCAAATTTAAAATTATAACAATCAAAACGAACCTCGTGTACCTAATATTGAAAAAAAATTTTTTTTGAACACAAACGTACAACGCATTTCTTTTCGCCTGTCAATTAGATGTCTCCAAATGAGTCTATTCCGAATTCAACGGCATACCACGTATGTGAATTTCAAATCGTCTCCGGTCGTAATATGCGATTCATTATATGGTAAGCAGTGTCATTAGCATGTCTAGCTGTGCCGCGTCCGTCGCTGTCGGCCGTCCGTCAACGTCACTCGCTGACGGACTGGACACTAGCGGGCGTTTTACAGCGTGCCGCTAAGTTTTTTAACGCACACAAATTTCCATGTTTACCGCTCACATCTTAATTTTTTATATTATGTACAAGTGTGTAGTTATCTATCTTGTCAAGTAATTAATAAAATCTTCACGCAATTCCCAATACCGAGGTAGACAGAGGTCTAATCTAGACAATTATATCCCTTTGCCCCACCTTCCACCGAAGATATTTTCGGGACAACATGACAGATGGTGAGCCCGTCGCCGTCTTTATATATCCAAGTCAACGATGTAATTTGTACATAAGTTTTTGAAAAACCCACCAATGAGTCTACCTAAAGCCTGCCACCTGGGGATCGAACTCTCTCTTGACTCGAAATTCCGACCACCCAAACACTCGGCTATCGTGACTCTTTAAAATTAAAATATAAATATAAATATCTTCACGCAATTCCCAATACAGGGGTAGACAGAGGTCAAGTCTAGACAATTAAGTCCCTTTGACCCACCTTCCACCGAAGATATTTTCGGGACAACGTGACAGATGGTGAGCCCGTCGCCGTCTTTATATATCCAAGTCAACGATGTAATTCGTACATAAGTTTTTGAAAAACCCACCAATGAGTCTACCTAAAGCCTGCCACCTGGGGATCGAACTCTCTCTTGACTCGAAATTCCGACCACCCAAACACTCGGCTATCGTGACTCTTTAAAATTAAAAAGATAATTTCTCATATTAGAACCGCTCGTCTGTGTTGCCCCTTCCGACATTCTCGCGTCGTTTGACGATCGTATCCCGATGTTTATCCCAGGATCGGACCTTTTGTCTGCCCTTAAACGGCGGCTGGAATGAATAGCCTTTGTTGATGGCAGACAATAAGTCTTTTTTCTTCCGGAGCTCTGTTTGCTTCAAAAGGTATTAATTATCATAACGCAAGTGAATGAAGGGGTTAACTGGTGATGTCAGACAAAGGCGGCTTCCTTTATTTACCGACATAGAATTAGATAAGAAGAAAACCACTAGGCTTTGGAATAGACAAAAAGTTACAACGACATCTAAAATTTGTTATAGCTTCTATGTGTTTTTTAATTACTTACCGATGTTTACACCAAAAGAGAATATATTTCTCATGCGTTATATAAGAGATTCTAAGATGAACCTATGTGTAGTTTATTAAAGTCAACTGCACAGAAAAAGTTTGTCCTAACTTTTCTGTGCAGTTCATTTCACAATTAGCACCTTCTAATACCATTTCCTATCGGTATGTTATTTTTCAAGATATTTGTCCCCGCCATCTACTGGTAGTTATGGTTAAAAGACTTCCTTTAGTCGCTTTTTATGACACTCACAAAAGTGACGATAGCTGAGTGGTTAAGTAAGACGGCTCGTACCAATGGTTTTTTTAATAACTGAAATAACTTTTAATGTACGAATTATATCGTTGGCTTTGACATTAAGACGGCGACGGGATCACCACCTGTCGCGTTGTCTCAAAAATATCTTTGCTGGAAGGTGGGTCGAAACGACTTAATAGTCTAGAGTTCTGTCTAAGAATATTACAGGTGATATTGCCGTCTTAATGTACAATGGACGTATATAGGAACATATTTAAATATATCAATTTTAAGAATACAAACAATCATATTCATCATTCAAATGGTTGCTCCTAAGAGGACTCGAACTGAAAACTTTTAACATTGAAAGCGAAACGAAGAGATCCTTAATATGGTACGTTGCAAGATGACCTTATCACTAAAATTGTTGAGGGCGTGCTTCTATGATTTGGGCACGTCGTGCGATTGAGCGAGGACCGAATAGTGAAGAAAATATATAGCGCGAATGTTAATATTAAAGGGGGTCGAGGTAGGCCGAGACTAACTTTCGAAGACCATATGAGCATATTGCTCGAAGAGGGGAGGGTCAAGAATACTCGGATATCTATACGTGCATTTATGAAGAAAATGATGAATCTGAAAGAAGTGGAAAAGGTATGTAAGGGTCGTACACTTGGCGATCTGTTCTCTCTGGGTACCCCGTCAGGGGCTGTGCGTGAAGATAAATATAAATAAATTGAAGGAATGATCACTACCAATTAGGCTATCAGGTCGTCTAAAAATATTTTTGTTACTTATAATATAAATGCCATAATATTGGGCCCGTCACATTGCTTAAAAATAGAATAGGAAAGCGAAACAAAAAGTTATATAATGATCAGAAAATATATCGTTTACAGTTGTATAATGTACAAAATTAAATTGCCTTCGTTGCAAACTTAAAAAGCAAAGCTCGTGCTTTTTAATTTTACAAGGGTTGAGTAAATCAGCCAGTATACAGGCTCAGTTAGTTCAGGCTCATAAAATGTAAAATTTATAAAAAAGGATCGGCGATCACGGCTCCATTTTTAGAATACACGATAAATAACGTCGAGTTAGAAGGGAAGCGCCATACAAGGCGTGCAACCAGTTGTCGGTTCCAGTGGCGGCAGCCCGTAAAACTTGCCAGGTTTTTGCATCTGTGTTAATCAGTTTAATTCATTGCTTTCCAAACTTTTCTCGAAAAGTAAATGAATTAAATTTTAGTTAGAAATAAGGCAAATAAATGTTACTAATTTTATCTTCTAGTGTTTAATAAATTTAAGAGATCCATTAAATGTGTTATGCGCAATCAACTTCCATCTCACCCCATCTTCTGTCAGGTTGTCCTAAATAGTCTTTGGTAAAAGGTGTGCTGAAATGACTTAAAAGTAAGTAAACTAAATAAGTCAGAGAACAGATCGCCAAATGTAACGATCCCTACCTACCTCTTTCGCTTCTTTCAAATTCATTGTATAGACCTCTTTCTTCCCCAGCATTGGAGAACCTATCGTGATCTTAGGGTTGAAGCTAGCAATTAAATTTGTAAGTATATATTTATGTAAGCAACATACTTATCTTCACGCACAATCCCTGACGGGGTAGCCAGAGAGAACTGAACGCGAAGTGTCAAGATCCGTACATAACTCTTTCGTTTCTTTCGCAAGCAACGTAAATATATATTTACATAGACAAATATTCTTATAGACATACAATCATACTTGACTAGATTACAAACATTCATATTTTTAAAACAAATAGCTTCTATCAGAAATCGAACCTGCAACTCTTCGCTTCGAATGCAGACCTACCGCCAAACGAAATTTCGATTTACCGGAACTCTAGTGTACTGTAGAAGCTAGTTTGGGAAACACTGCTTTAATTCATTTGACATGTCACACAGCAACGTATTGGTATGCGAGCGAGCGATGCATTGAACGTGCGCAAGCGAATTTAAATGCAGCTACGCTTTTGTTTCTACGAACAGACAGGTCTCGCTAAGCTCCTTGGGTGGGCGACGTTCTGTTTTCGGATTGATGTCATCGTCACGGGTAGCGCGATTCCGTGTGCTGTTGCCCTGAATGATAACACTTTCAATTCGTGACAGTAATTACAAAATTACAAAAAATAAAAATTTTAAAAATGTCGGCACTCCATTCCCAAATAAAGGCTCGATGACGTAGACGAAGGTCTAGACTATTACGTCGTTTCGAATCACCTTCCACTGAAGGACAACGCCACAGGTGGTGAGCCCGTCGCCGTCTTAATGTCCAAGCCAACGATATAATTCGTACATACGTTTTTGTTAAAAACCCATAGGTACGAGCCTGCAACCTGCGCAGAACCGTTCTATGATGGAATCTTTAAGGAAAATCAATGTTCAGAAGTAGTATTTCAATAGGCTTTTTCGATGGTGATAACAATTTTTTAGTCTGAGGAATCCATTCTCTCTCATCTTGATGAAGGTCCGTCGATAGGTTCGAAACTTGTTTATATTTACACTGATTGAACGTGAATTTAACCCTTTTTTAATTATATCATTAGTCTGCGAAATGTAAATGTCGTAAAGAATATTAATGTTTAACAGAATCAAAAGTGCTATGTGACCAAAAATTAAGTGGATATTATCAATGAACTACTGAAAATTGCAGTTTCATTAGTTATAGTTTTTAAGCATCTATTTTCTCAGAAACTTATAAAGAGGATGGTTTTAGTGATTTCTATTACGAAATCTATTCTTATGCGTATTAAATCACTAATCTCTGTGAGGTTTCTAAAGGATAATTTGGAATTAAGTTTAGCGAGAACCGCACATTGTTATCGACAATGATCACATCCCTTATTCAATTACTCATTTCGAGAATTATGAGCTCACTGAATCGAGGGGGCTTCAAAATTCCCTTGCTAATCTCCCTGCCCATACAATAGTTCGATTTATGTTAAATCCTATTGTCGAGCCCAACAAAGATCTTGTCAATTATAATCTGCGAGAAATCTTTCAACGTGAAACCGTCAAACGGTAGCAACGTGAGCCGATGACAGTAAAGTAGAAAAAAAAAACTTTTTAATAATTATTTGCGAAACTTGTTTAGAACCCTTCTCAAAGGGCGGCGGGGAAGCGAAACCGATTGCTTGTGACGTGACTGGCTTTGTGTCCATCGAGTATTATGTTGTCAAAATACACGGGGATTTTGTTATTATTTTTGTGTTTGCGAGCACACTTAACGCCCTTTTGTGTCCCGTCTTTCTTAGAACGGGGGATGTGTGGGCCGTTAAGCTCGCACGACTAGTTACTTCAATCATTCCGTGAAAAAGGGACATGTGAATAGAATAGCAATCGTGAGCAGTAGCGCGGAAAATAAAAACGCAGCACTAATCCCGGAATTATCTCGTGTCAACCGTTCGTGGAGTGTTAAATCTCCGGAGAGATGAAATGTTCAACGAAAAAGAAAAAGTACGAACGTCACATGTCTGTTGTCTTACGCGTGGCGTCCTTTAAAAACTTAATAACATTTTTGCGTACGTGGAGATGTCGGATCGCATTACGCCCTCAAGCCAACTGTTACTGGCAAATTACGCCATCACAACGCATAAGCTCGCGTGGCTGGGCCCGCTTTTTGTCACATCACTCTTACGGGACTGCTTGATATTTATTCAAATTATTATTCGGCGTCGCCCTCTTGTTTCGTTTCGAATGAATTTTTCATGCACCCAACGCCCCGAGCCACGGTAATTTCACTTTGTATTTCCTTTCCCCTGTCGTGAATAGAATGTGTTTATTTACGTTCATACATTTTTATAGGATTTTCAGTTTAGTACTGAGGGTAAAATTAGGAAGATCTTTAATATATTGTATATGTATTTATATCTAAAAGTCACGATAGCCTAGTGGTTGGGTGGTCGGAATCTCGAGTCAAGAGACGCGAGTTCGATCCCCAGTTGGCAGGCTCGTACCAACGAGTTTTTCGAAAGCTTATGTACGAATCATATTGTTGGCTTGGACATAAAGACGACGAGGGGCTCACCACCTGTCACGTTGTCCCGAAAATGTCTTCGGTGGAAGGTGGGTCAAAGGGACTTAATTGTCTAGACTAGACCCCTATCTACCCCTGTATAGGGAATTGCGTGAAGATATTTATTTATTATTATACATGTATTTATTTATTTATTATTATTATTTTTTTATATTCTAAGTCAAGACTGTGTCTGCCAGATCCGCTGATCCATAAAATTTCTGATACAAAATTACGTAAACTTAAGGCGACAATGAATGATTAAATATTTAACATGAATCTTCTCATTTTCATTTGTACAAATACCTATTCTATAGCTGAGTAAATTTAGTTATAGCTTTAAATTCGAAGCAATGTTGCCTGAAGCAATCACCTCTATTTTCTATTATATTTTGCTTAAATAACGTTTTCAAAATAAATATTTAAAAAAAAATTGACATTTTAAGGTCTAAATATGATCATCCAACTATCTGGTAGAAGATTAACCGAAAATGACTTTGGGATTAATAAAGTAATAGAAAAAAGATAATCTGGTTTAATATTTCTGTTTAAAATGTTTATCATGTTTTTATAGTATCTTTAAATACTGATAACACTGCGTCCCAATGGGTGAAATTTGTTATCATGGATTTAAAACATATTACCGCTATAAAATATGTGTCATCTTCACCAACTTTAATGCAAGCCGTTATAACACTATTTGCCGGGCCTTGATGATATGTTGAGCCATCGTAAATCATTCTGCCAAAACAACTCTTCAACATCCCATCACGCAATGTCTGCTCCCCATGCCTTTTTCATTCCTCATCAAACACTATTCATTTCCTCGATATCAACAATTAATTTAGTATCCACTGCTTTTCCTCTTTCAACGCTATCATTTGTCTCTGTAACGTACCCATCAATGAATAGCGTATAATTAATCGCCCTCTCTAAAACATCACGTACGGCCTTGTCTCCAGTAATGGATTCACACAGCAATAAATTTCGACTTGTTGACACGTAGCAGACAATATTTGTATGTTATTTCTTGGCAAACGTACCTGTCACTAAATAAATTTGGTTTATTTAATTTAGATAACAATATTTAATTGGTGTAATGTGATTAAAATGTTTACTCAACTCCAGCAGTGTTGGAGTGTTTGCGATGCGAGGCTAATAACGCTGCGCTTGTTTAAACTGATAAGAGCGTTTTTGCGAGAGGCAAATAAGGAACCTGTTTTATGATAATTGCCTTTTTCCGTAATCGAAATTGAATTGTTGTCCTTTATCATTACAAAGTAAACGCAATTAAAGTTAGACAATGTCAAGACTCAGGGTTGTTATTGTTGCCTTTAAATTCCTTATCATCTATCTTTGTAAAGTCGGTCATATACATATTAGAGATTATTGTCCACGTTAAAAATCACTGTGCGGTGAACGAAAGAGTAGTAACTATGTGTTAGGAACTTTGCCGCGTATCGATTCCGTTCATTAAGCTAGTTAGTTCTGTATTAGTACGGGTACTGGAGAATATAATCTATTTATTTTATTTGTATCGTATGGTAACGGTGGAAGAATATTGCCACTCCTTTCTTCCCGTGGGTGTCATAAGAGGCGACTAAAGGATACAGCATTGAATATCGTTATGGCAACCGATAAATGGCGGGATAACCATCTTTAAAAATATCAGACCAAGGTGAACAGATTGAAGATGAGCTGTAGCGTCGATTACCAATCCACTAGTTAACCGTGGCGATTATGGCAAATCCTCCCTATGGGAGAGGCCTATGTTCAGTAGTTGACTGCAGCGCAGTATGTGTGTATGTTTGTAATATCACTAAAGTTTTAAATGTAATTATGATCAAAGTCACGATAGCCGAGTGGTTGGGTGCTCGGAATTTCGAGTAAAAAGTGCGATCCCCAAGTGGTTGGCTCGTACCAATGGGTTTTCCTAAAACCTATGTACGAATTATATCGTTGGCTTGGACATAAAGACGGCGACGGGTTCACCACCACACCTCACGACGGGTCACATTGTCCCGAAAATATCTTCGGTGGAAAGTGGGTCGAAGGGACTTAATTGTCTAGACTAGACCTCTGTCTACCCCTGTATTGGGAATTGCGTGAAGATATATTTTTTTATTATGAACAAAAATCTTCCAATCACACCTAGGGTCCCAACGCATTTTAAGAAAATGGAGCGAGTGCAGAATTTGCTTTTCCTAGAGGGAATCCAACTAGAACATTTAATTTTAATCTTAAACATGTGAGAAAGCACTTCCTTAGCTCTGTAATATGGATCAAGGAATATCCTGGGGAAATCCCAAGATTTGGATCTGTAAGGGTTTGTATTATTTAGGAAATTTCTCACAGTGGTAACAGCGTAAGAAACCATCTTCTCTTTACTTCATATCACCACGCTTGGTAAGTATCTATATATATCTTCACGCCATTCCTAATACAGGGGTAGACAGAGGTCTCGACAATGAAATTAATTCGACCCACCTTCCACCGACGACATTTTATGGGAACGTGACAGGTGGTGAGCCCATCGCCGTCTTACTGTTCCAGGCAGTGATATAATTCGTACATACGTTTTGAAAAAACCGATTGGTACGAGCCTTGGGTATCGAACTCGAGTCTCGTGAGTGGAATTCCGACCACCAAACCACTCTGCTATCGTGACTTATTTCTGTCGGCTATAGCTAGCTTGGTAAGTGGATTAGCAATACCACTATCTGAAATTCATCATAAGCTGCGGTCAGCCTTCTTGGTCCTGCTCTATTTTGGTTTAGTAGCCATAACATGGTTTTCACGCCAAGTTATTTGTTGTTCTTCTACACGCTCTTATACCCCCCATACACAGCCCTCTTAGTAAATATTGGTCTTTTATCTATCTTTAACAATTTCGTGAACTCGCAATAATGCATCATTTGAGTATAAATCAAATACTTTTTTGCTTTGCCATCGGTACTTCTAACAGCCAAACGATTATAACTCTTAAATCGTTTGTTTAAAGGTCAAATATAATTTAGAAATATTAACGTTCATTTCGTTTTTGTCGACTTGACAGAACATCCTTTCAAATAGCCCCCTGCTAATAAAATAGGGGAAGGCGTAGAACCGAATTTTGTTTATCGTTATCTTTATGGTGGCCCGCCATTTATTTTTACTGTTTGCATGCGTATGTGTACGGTAATATAATATCGCTTGTAATAATAAAGCTTTAGTTTAAGGGTGAGTTTCTTTTAAAGTTCCTCCATGTTCTTCATATTTTTTTAATAAATTATGTCATTCTTAAGTTTTGTTACTATTAATCGTATGGGAAAAGGTTTTATACTTACAGTAGAGATACTAGCGCTTCAGAGGGTGCTGGCTCAAAGTTGACAGATCTATGAGATCAACGACCCAAAGATATAAATTAGCTTGCATTTTCCTAAATTTTTCTTGTTATGGATTGGATATTAATTCCTAAATGAAGAGAGAAATATCGTCAACCTTAATTAGTTTTTGTATGCGGTCTTACAAAAGTCTGTCTACTCAGCATCAAGGTCACTGGTTTTCAATTCAGAAATCTCAGAACTGTTCTTCTCGCACAGGGAAGAGTATATGGACTGTATCAGTTTCGCCACATAAAATAAAATGTAAGTAAATATTTTGAATAGTTGACTACTGGACATAGGTCTTCCACCAATGCCAAAAAGAACATTCCAGAGTCATGAGCATGATCTACCAATTCCTGACAATACTGTTCAGTTCATCAAGCAATCCTCTTGTTAATCGTCTTTTACTGTGTGAGTACAATGTTGCCATTGAAGAAACTACCTTTCCCAGCGGTTGTCGATCGAAATTTATTAAAGTAAAGTTCTACATAGCCTATTTTGAAAACAAGTAATTTGTAAAAAAAAAATATGATAGTAAAATAAAATTGAAATGGTAAAATAGTCCTCCCCTTAACTATGATGTCACTTCATACTGTTTTAAAGGGTTACTAGAATTAGCATAAAACATTTTTTTGCTCACGACATGTCAACACAGTTTTTCGGAATGCTGTGAACTCTGCCACGGTGATTTTAAACAATTAAATAGTCATGTTTATAAAAGACAGGGTTTTAAAAACAACTCGATGTTTAACATAGCTATTAGCCATATGTATTTTAGAGTTTTTTTTTTTTTGTTTTAAACCCACAGCCTTTCATTTCATAAGAAGTAATTTACTCTGTATTAACATGTTAGTCATATTAAAAGTATTGGTATTAAAATATAAAGGATTAATTAGGTGGGAATATCTCTTTACAATCGAGTGACGACCTGTATTATATTTTGGGGAGTCGATGGATGCAGGTGGCCTCGAAACATTATTTGTGGCAATCTCCTGGGGTGGATATGTAGGTCCATCAATCCATGTTTTCTAGATTTATGCTAGACGAAGCTAAATTAGACTTACTATTTTAGAGTAAAATTTGCCTACAAAGTGGTGTTAATATTAAGAGAAGATATGTTTATGTTAAATTACCAACAGGAATTGTAAGTTCAAATATATATAAAAAAAAAATATTTTCACGCCATTTCCATTGAGGCAGAGCTCTAGGCTATTAAGTCGTGTCGACCCACCTTCCACCGAAGACATTTTTGGGATAACGTGACAGGTGGTAAGCCCGTCGCCGTCTTTATATGCAAGCCTTACGTACGAAATAAATCGTAAGTAAGTTTTTTGAAAACTTTACAATGTGAGCCTCAGGGATCGAACTCGGGACTCTTAACTCGTATTCCGACCACCCAACCACTCGGCTATCATGAGTGTATATTCAAATAAGGTAAACTAATAACCTTTTAGGTTAGTTTTCTTAATGAATGGTATAAATTCATATTTGATGAGTTAAACAATTCACCTGTGATAAAATAACCAAGGAGGACAGACTGTTTAGCAACACGATTCTTATTTATTACTATCTGAACCCGCAAACGTTGTTTTGCCATATAAAAATAGGAGTTGATGGCAGTGGGTTGAAAATTTAGGGTTGTATGTATTTTTTATGCTGTGTCATAAAAACATATAAGAATAAAAAAATATGGTTTGACTACCCTTAACATTTAGGGGGATGAAAAATAGATGTTGTCCGATTCTCAGACCCACCCAATATGCACACAAAATTTCATAAGAATCGGTTGAGCCGTTTCGGAGGAGTAAGGTAACTAACATTGTGACGAAGATATTTCTTTCGCTTCTTTTACCCATTACTTTTTAAAGGCACTTCGAGGGTTACCGAGTACTTTTGACCTTACCTTTTTCAAGGAATTTGTTAACATCCTCTTAAAAAAAGAAGTTTCTTATTCATTCGTTCGAAATGCACAAACTATCTGCTGTATGGAATACTGTATTTTATATTGGATAGTCACGATTATTATATTTGTATATATATATATATATATATATATATATATATATATATATATATATATATATATATATATATATATATATATATATATATATATATATATATATATATATATATATATATATATATATATATATATATATATATATATATATATATATATATATATATATATATATATATATATATATACATATATATATATATGTCTTAAGAGCATGCCACTTTCTTTTTACGGTAGATAAACGGAGGCTGAGAAAACCCGTGAAAATAGCAATAGCTATTGCTTGCTTTGCAATAGGCTGGAATACTCTCCCGAAAAATACTCGTTTAAATTAAGCAGGCTAGGGATAGGCAGAAACATCTAGGGTGCGAGGTGCAGCATGTAAGAGAAGCGGAGCTGCTCTTACGAGACCTTATTTTAAATACTTTTTACTTAAACAAGTGCGTAACCTCACTCGTAATGATATGTTTATTTATGAAGTATAAACACTGATAAGTGAGCAATTTCTGTGTCAAAGTTCAATGTCAAATGTCATTTGATAGCTGTCACTTGTCAAAGTGGTTATGCTAGAGGTGAGAGCGAGTTCGTTCCTTTGCTATTTTTATTTTTTTTTTTGTTACTCTGTGATCTAGTGATCATATCGTGAAGGCAACTCAGAAGCATCCAAAAACATTACGCAAAAGTTTTGGTACGTTATTTGCGGCGAAGACAAATATTCTCCTTGGCAATATAATTGATGATTCCGTGTGTATTTCAGCATTTGATTTTCAGATATGAGAGTCTTTTAGCCCATGCCATGTGGTAGCCATTATCATTGACTCAGCTGTGGAGATGAAATTTTAATAGAAAATTTGATTACTATATAGTCCCACTATTTAACTAACCCAGGGTTGACTGACAGTAAAGTAGTAAAGAATAAAGTAAGTAGTAAAGAATAAATAAATAAATTGTGGTAGTCCTCTACTAATGTAGACTTACGACGAACATACGACGTACTACATACAACGCATCACGTAATATTTTTCTGAATTTGCTAATATTTACTATCTGACTAAAAAACAGTGAGGCGAGAGCAGCTGACGGTTCATTCAAATGCCAATAACAAATCTCCAAATTTGGAATTAAACCCTCATTTGATCGCTGCAATAAGCAAGTTGGCCCAAACGCCCATAAAACAATCCAGAACAGAACAAAATTCTTTGAAAACACCATAAAAGTGAATACTTTTCGAAAGATACGAAGTAAAACAAAATAACTTTTAAACAACGTACCGGTACCTTCAAAGCAGAAAGAACAATATAACATAGACAAAGCCAACGATGTTTTTCAACATTATAAACAATACGCACACCAGTGGCCTAAGAAGCGCCACCCATTCAAACATATATTTACTGACTGACAGACAAGCATACAATACCTACTCATTACAACAGTCATTAAGCGTTGTCTCGTTGCCTTTCGAGTTTCACCGACATGTCGATGAGGCCACGAAAACCATGAATGATATACAGGGTGGGCCATGAATTAGTTAACATTTGAAAAAATCGTATAAAAAAACCATTTAACATATTTTAGAAATCCTTTATTTACGCGAAAGCTAATTGGTTGTAATTTATTTTTTAAAAACTATTTCGTCTAAATGACCAAGGTTTCGGTTTTTGCACTCATCTAAGCGAGTCCTGAAGTTTTCGAATACTCTTCTGTAAAGAGACCGCGAGATCGCCGACATCTCTTTGATGATTTTTTCTTTAAGTTGACGCAGTTTATTCGGTTTATCAATGAACACACGACTCTTTAAATAACCCCATAAAAAGAAGTCTGCTTGGGATAGATCTGAACTTCTGGGTGGCCATGGGATGTCACCCCGTCTGGATATCAGCTTTTCCGGAAACATGTATTTGACCACCGGCAAGGACTCGTTCGATGTGTGACACGTGGCTCCATCTTGTTGAAACCATGTGTAAAGATTATAGCCAGCAAATTCCAGTAGCATCGGTGCTGGGTTTACATGTCCATTTAGGTGGAAATGGGTTTCGTCAGAAAATAAGATGTTGTGAAAATTACTGAAACGAGTTAACATTGTTTCGGCATATGACTTACGCAAATTTAAATCATTAGGGTTTAGTTCTTGCACTAGCTGGATCTTATATGGATGTAATTTCAAATCTAATTTCAAAATACGGCGTAATGATGTGCGGGATAATAATAATTCAGCCAAACGTTTGCGTGTCGATAAATCTGGATCACGTCGAACAGAAGCGGAAACTTGCTGCACGTTCGTGGGCTGCCGGTTTGTTTCACATTTAGTGTAGATCCCGTCTCTTCGAACTTCTTCACCCATTTCTTTATTAAAGGAGCACTTGGACACTGACTTAAGTCGTGTAAACCATATTCAACGCGAAATAAGCGTCTCACAGTAATGAGCGAAAAGTCGTTTAAATAAAACTGTTTTTACTGTTTAAACTAAGTTTTTTCTACTGTTTAAACTGTTTAAACTAAATTTCCAAGAAGCGAGCTAGTACTCGCGCCCGCGCCCGCGCCCCGCGCGGCAATAGTTTGCGCGGTAAGTTACATTTAAATGTTAACGAATTCTTGGCCCACCCTGTATATGTTTTCAATATGATTGACCACAATGGCACATCAAATATAAAAAAATCTTCACGCCACTCCCAATACTGGGGCAGACATAAGTCTAGATAATGAAGTCTTTCAATGACCTACCTTCCAACGGAGACAGTTTTGGGACAACGTGACCGATGGTCAGCCCAGATTGCTGTCTTAATGTCCAAGCCAACGATATAATTCGTACTCAAGTTTTTGAAAAAACCCATTGGTACGAGTCGGCTATTTTGGAAATGAACTCGGATCTCTTTACTCGAATCCCAATCACCCAACCACTCGGCTATCGTGACTATCAAATATCTAAAACTCTTAAATGTAGTCAAATGATATAAAATCGTTAATTTCTTGAATTAAGATTACGCATCCGTTTATCGATAGTTATTTTTAATCAACTACCGTTTCGTAATGAAGAAGAACGGACTAGAACGGAGAAACTCTAACGGAGTAGAAACCCACGGGGTTTCTTTCGCCTGTTTCTTCTCCTCTTTTTTTTGGTCTTCTCTATCTTAATCTTTTTTAAGATTGTATATAAATACATATATTTCTAGAAATAGCTTGGGAGCAATCACCTCATTCAATTTGTTAACACCTTTGTACTAGTAATTGTTATCTTTTACAGAATAAAGATATAACAATCTTTGCATTAACTAGTCGCATGGATTTTAAATATTTTTCTTATTGTAAGATATATGTACATACATATATGTATGGCCGGATTATGTACATATATAGATTAAACATTGGTGCCCCGGAAACATCATCAATTAGGTTAATATTAAACAAACAAACAAAAAAATAATAATACATATATAGATAGGGACTACATCACATACATTGCTCCGAACCCAATGTAAGATGCTAAAGCACTTGAGGTATGGGAATCGGAAACAACGAAGGCACTACAAACACCCAGACCCGAGACAATGTAGAAAAAGTGGTTTTTCTATATCCACCCGACCGGGAATCGAACCCGGCACTTCGAGATGGCGGAACCTTGAAAACCTGAACCACCGAGGAGGTTAATATTGTGTAATTAGAGAGCGTTCGCATTTCAAATTTTAAAACCAAATCCTTTAAATAACTCCATAGACCCGTCGTTTGTTTCCATTTTCAAATTAAGACATCTCTTCAAAGCAAAGATGCGGACAAATTTTCGGAGGCTTAAACAATAAGTGTTACAAGGCTAGTGGTTCACAGAGAAATTATTTACAACGAGCGGCGTCTCACAAAAGCTCGGCTCGTGTTTATTGCGTCCATAAATACTAATACAACTCCAGGGAAATTTATTTTACCTCACCTGTTATTTATTACCATAATGCTGCGCCCTGGTTTTTACGTTTTACAGTTTTTTTTATATATACATTTCTTTATCTTGCTGTCAGTCAATATTGTAAAGAGGTATAAATTTATTGTTTAATCATTAAGTTTCCGTATGGCATCGGCAAGAATTCCTTTAAATAAAAATTTAGAGGGAAGTCAAAAAACGGTGATGATGAAGATACCATATATATTTTATGCTTATTCAACCCGCAGAGGAAAGAAAATAAATAAAAGACGGTAACCCTACAGAAGTAAATAAAAGAAATCATTAACAGTGCGTTTAAAATAATATTTAAAAAAATATGGATGAAGATATATATTTAAAGAATATTTTGTTAAGTAAAGGATTTTTTATTTCTCAAGTTTAAAAAGTCGCCTCATTTTGGAATACATTGCAGGATAGAGCCAATAGAAAGCTAAAAGTATTTTCCAATAGATTTGATAAGCGCCAGTGACTAATGAATAAATTAGATGGGTAGATTTTGAGTTTGTGACAACTGCCAGTTTATTTTTGTTATAATATACTATTATTTAGGATTAGGCTAGAGTATACGAAAATTATATATAAAATATAAAAGGGTATAAAAAATTGGCATAAAAACATAAAATATAATGCGAATGAAATAAAATTTATAAATAGAAAAAATTTATAAATGGAAATTTGTATGATGACCAAAGCCAGAAAAAAGATATGTCTTCACGCCATTTCCAATATAGGATTTTTTTTAATTTATTGGTACTAGCCTGCCATCAGGGGATTGAACTCTGGTCTCTTGACTCGAAATACCGACCACCCAACCATTCCGCTATCTGTGTCACTTTATCACTCCATGAAAACAAAAATATAATGAAAATTAAATAATAGTTATAAATGGATGAAATTTGTATGATGGCCAAAGTTATCCACAAAATAAACATAATAAAATAATTTTTACTTTGTAAATCGTTAAATACTTCTTTTAGTTAAAACATAATACCACGATTTAGCAATAAAGGACAATTACATAAACAAAAACTATTAAAAACTATTTTATCGCATTGTAATAATACAAAATTGCCGAGTCTCGATGACTTTAGTTAGTTGCGCATCGTTTATGGGTTATTAGAATTGAAGAATTTTATTAATGCAATACGTAAGGCATACCAGAACATTTGT
This sequence comes from Sericinus montela, assembly GCA_029286605.1. Lineage (NCBI taxonomy): Eukaryota > Metazoa > Arthropoda > Insecta > Lepidoptera > Papilionidae > Sericinus > Sericinus montela. Next base: position 1,476,165 of record JAGSMR010000108.1, read on the forward strand.
AATCACACATAATTATTCCGATTTCATTTTTTGTTTATTTATTTCTGCAATATTTATAACCATAATCCCATAATGTAGCCAGAGCGTAGAGATCGCCAAGTATCTTAATCTTTTTACTTCTTTGGCTTCAATTAATTATAATATTTGTTACCTGTTTCGGAAAAATATTTAATATAATATTTTTCCGAAAGAGGTATTGGAAACGGATCTAAAGTTATGTCTTAAGACATAACTTTAGATACTCTTTTACACTTTTGCTACAAAATAAATATTTTCATTATTTTTATTTTTAAAGACGCACGACGCATGCTATATAAGAATATAGTGTGTATTATATGTAGAGTATGTATAGATATAGAGTAAACCTAACTCAAGGAGTGTTAGGCTTACTAGGTTTTCCTAGAAATTGCTTACATAGTTTAATCTAAATTTGGTCTCGGATCACCTTTAATTATTTGATTTTGTTATGTATATTGAATTCAAAGATCGTTATTCACCCATTCCGTTGTCAATTAACTAACCATGTTAGAGATAAGATCTTACTTCAAACCTGTCATATTGCAAATATACTGTTGATTTGTAGGAGTTGTAAATCAGACTATAATCCGTCTGTGGTTAATGATCTTTTGTGTACAGATCATCTTTAGACCAGACTTATTCTTATATCGAACAGTGGATAGACTATATAGTGGTATTGCATTTTAAACAGTTTGCTATTTTTTTTGCTAAATAGAAGCCTGTGAAGGCTTATGGCAGGGCAACATCCGTCTCTGAAATAAAATTTTGTGAAAGATCAGAAAAACGTATTGAATATATATTATTTTAATTAACTAAGTGTACTTCTTAGAAACGCAATTTATTCGTTATATTTTAGTCCACCGTCGAGCTGGTTGTAAATTCAGCACTTAAAATTACTATTAATAATACAAGCAGTTTATACTTTAAGGCATGTTAAACAACTGAATAATAACTTTTATATGACGACCTCCGAGGACGAGTGGCGCATACACCGGTTTTCGGGATGTCACTATGTAGAAGTCCCGGGTTCGATTCCCGTTCGGGTCGAATGTGGTCGGGCCACTTTTTATACATTTTCTCGAGTCTGGATGTTTGTGGTGCTTTCGTTGTTTCCGATTCCCATAGTACAAGTGCTTTAGCATCTTACATTGGGATCGGAGCAGTGTGTGTGATGTTTTCCCCATCTATATATGTATATGTAAAATCTCGCCACCTCTCATGTAGTCCCAAATAAGTTTTTGTTCAAATTAGGTCAAAAGAACGTCATTTGGACCTCAGCCGATCCCAGTACGAAAAATCATGAAAATGAAAAAATCTATTGGTATTTTAACTATATCAACCAATTATTAGCTTTATAATATTACATTTATATCTGAAAGAAATACCTTTTTGTTACCACGAATGTAGGAACGGAAACAAAGTGAACATTTTCAATGACATTATTCTAAAACAATATTTACTGTAGATGTTATCGCACTGGTTTTGAGGTTAAACATTTTTAAACTATTTGAAGCACGGAAGAATGCAATTGCGTTATCTGCAATATAAGCATAGATAAATATAAAAAAAGTCTAAACAATTCCTTGGACAATGTAGGTAAAAGGAGCGCTTAGGATAAAATTTTACTACCCCGATAACATTGGCGACACAAAGCAGATTTTGTTTTATTTGGACCCTTTATCTTTCACTCTAACTTGAGCTTAAACTTCCAATAAATAAGTTTTAAAGCGTCAATAAATTTAACAATTAGGGATGAACTGGGTACAAGTTTTATGGCCGCTGTACCTTTAAGGTATTAAGCTGAAATTGTAAAAGATTTCACATACCTATTAAAGAATGCAAAAAATAAAGAGAATATTTTCCCGGATGCAACTATTATTGCTTTTGGCATTTACAACTTTAAAATTATATTCATTATTATATTTTATATAGAGAAACAATCTGTGGTATGAGACTAACTTCGTGGACGAGTTGCGTAAACACCGGTTTTCAAGGCGTCGCCATCTCGAGTCGACAACTCGGGACGGGTTCGATTCCCGGTCGGGTTAATGTAGAAGAACCACCTTGTCAACATTTTCTCGGGTTTGGGTGTTTGTGGTGCTTTCGTTGTTTCCGATACCACAAGTGCTTTAGCATATTACATTAGGATCGGAGCAATGTAAGTGATGTTGTCCCTATCTATATATGTATGTATATGGTATGAATGACCTCATTTAAACAGTAACACTACATTAATAAAATATTATGTTACACTGTTAACCATATTTAAATATTGTTTGAAAATAGTCTTACGATTAAGGGTGTCAAGTATGAGACCTGCATTACAACTTCAAGCCTTTTTTATTTCTATCATAACATAAACCATATGCTTCAAATACAAGCATTGTTGGAGTGTTTAAAAGAAATATTAATTGTAATTATTAGTATTAGTATAAAAGTTGTAGATAAGTGTCAGACCTCCAGTTACTGTGAAAGAAATTATCTTCACGCCATTCCAAATACTGGAGCAGACAGATATCTAGATAATTAAGTCATTTTGACTGACCTTCTACCGAAGACATTTTTGTATATAAGTTATGAAAAATTGCATTGGTCGACAAGCCTGCCACCCGGGGATCAAACTCAGGCCACTACCAACCAACCAACCACTCGTCTATCGTGATTTATATTACGAAATACAAATGACAATAGGAATATAAATTCAACGAATGAAATCTAATTGAACGTTCGATGATTCCCAATACAGGGGTAGACAGAGGTCAAGTCTAAACAATTAAGTCCCTTTGACCCACCTTCCACCGAAGATATTTTCGGGACAACGTGACAGGCGGTGAGCCCGTCGCCGCCTTTTTATGTCCAAGCCAACGATGAAATTCGTACATAAGTTTTTGAAAAACTCATTGGTACTGCCACCTGGGGATCGAACTCGGGTCTCTCGACTCGAAATTCTGACCACCCAACAACTCGGCTATCGTGACTTTAAAAAAAATAAAAAATATAAAATAAATATAAAAAGTCTAAACAATTCCTTGGACAATGTAGGTAAAAGGAGCGCTTAGGATAAAATTTTACTACCCCGATAACATTGGAGACACAAAGCAGATTTTGTTTTATTTGGGCCCTTTATCTTTCACTCTAACTTGAGCTTAAACTTCCAATAAATAAGTTTTAAAGCGTCAATAAATTTAACAATTAGGGATGAACTGGGTACAAGTTTTATGGCCGCTGTACCTTTAAGGTATTAAGCTGAAATTGTAAAAGATTTCACATACCTATTAAAGAATGCAAAAAATAAAGATAATATTTTCCCGGATGCAACTATTATTGCTTTTGGCATTTACAACTTTAAAAATAATGTTCATTATTATATTTTATATAGAGAAACAATCTGTGGTATGAGACTAACTTCGTGGACGAGTTGCGTAAACACCGGTTTTCAAGGTGTCGCCATCTCGAGTCGACAACTCGGGACGGGTTCGATTCCCGGCCGGGTTAATGTAGAAGAACCACCTTGTCAACATTTTCTCGGGTTTGGGTGTTTGTGGTGCTTTCGTTGTTTCCGATACCACAAGTGCTTTAGCATATTACATTAGGATCGGAGCAATGTAAGTGATGTTGTCCCTATCTATATATGTTTGTATGTATATGGTATGAATGACCTCATTTAAACAGTAACAGTACATTAATAAAATATTATGTTACACTGTTAACCATATTTAAATATTGTTTGAAAATAGTCTTACGATTAAGGGTGTCAAGTATGAGACCTGCATTACAACTTCAAGCCTTTTTTATTTCTATCATAACATAAACCACTTCAAATACAAGCATTGTTGGAGTGTTTAAAAGAAATATTAATTGTAATTATTAGTATTAGTATAAAAGTTGGTTGTAGATAAGTGTCAGACCTCCAGTTACTGTGAAAGAAATTATCTTCACGCCATTCCAAATACTGGAGCAGACAGATATCTAGATAATTAAGTCATTTTGACTGACCTTCTACCGAAGACATTTTTGTATATAAGTTATGAAAAATTGCATTGGTCGACGAGCCTGCCACCCGGGGATCAAACTCAGTCCACTACCAACCAACCAACCACTCGTCTATCGTAATTTATATTACGAAATGCAAATGACAATAGGAATATAAATTCAACGAATGAAATCTAATTGAACGTTCGATGATTCCCAATACAGGGGTAGACAGAGGTCAAGTCTAAACAATTAAGTCCCTTTGACCCACCTTCCACCGAAGATATTTTCGGGACAACGTGACAGGTGGTGAGCCCGTCGCCGCCTTTTTATGTCCAAGCCAACGATGAAATTCGTACATAAGTTTTTGAAAAACTCATTGTACTGCCACCTGGGGATCGAACTCGGGTCTCTCGACTCGAAATTCTGACCACCCAACAACTCGGCTATCGTGTCTTTTAAAAAAAAATAAAATAAAAATAAATAAATAAAAATAATCAAGACACGCTCGTCACTTCGTAAAACAAACGATGCCACACAGTGTGGGACCTGTCACGTTTTTTACCCGTCTGTAAACAGTAATTTGGTATCGGTACCAAGTTTTCGGTTCGCTTTGATCTCGCCGCATCCGCCCCGCACAAAGCCGCCTCTATCGGGCCCCCTCGGCACGGCTTTTGCGTTTTTCTTAACCGCTGCTCGGTCGGTTAATGTGGTTGCTTACACGCGAATAAATTTCTTTATTGACTAGTAATTGGTTACGGAAATTGTATTTCGTAAACCTATTAGAGTCGGTCGAGCGTTCGGGCTTGTTGCTCACGATGCCAAAACCATGAATATTTAATTATCCATATTCTCGTTCAATAATTGTGTTGATTGTTTTGTGGAGTATTAATATTTATTTAAATCAAAAGTATTTATTTAAACGTAGGTCAATATTTTAGTTATTATTTTCAAGTGTAACTTAAAAGTATAAATTCCCTGTATGTTTAGTAATGAAATCAACTTAATTTCGTAATTTAAATATGTCATAACTTTCAAAATCAATGGAAATGGCTATTCTTATGTAAATTATTGAATAAAATACAAGTACTATTTTATTATAAGAGCAAAAGTTATTATTAAAACATCACTTGTAAGGAGACAGAACAAAAACAAAGAAATTAATCTTCCTGGTTGTTATTTTCTAATAGAGTTTATTATGACAAAGTCTGAGATACTTACTATGAATACAATAAGGTTAAAATATCCATAACATCGATGAAATTTGTGTATTTAATCTATTATTCTAGGCAGACTACTAATGTTTAAAAATATATCACGCACTTCTTTTTAAAAATTACTTTTTGTTTCCTTTTCTTCGTTTATTAACGAAATCGTTTCATAGTTTGCGACATTCGCAGTAATCCTTATAAATTGCTGTTTAAATACAAACTCATAAATCTATTACGATAAGAATGTTATCAGCAGGAAAATCAATATGGATAAAACACGGCCATGTTCTTAAGGTAACTGCTAATAAAGGCGTGCTGTAAAAATACGCAATAAATCATTTCTGACACCTCTTCATGACTAATCGAAATATTAAAGTCTCATAAGAAATATATGATAAGTACAATCTGTTATTTATTCAATAGCTTTATAAAGCCTGAATACAATTTAAGAGAAGTATGTATAATTATACATAATAATATTGCAATGAAAAATATACATATATCTTTTTTCTCATAACAAAAAATCCAGCATGATTAAAATTATTCAAAAATTCAATAAAAGTTGCAAAAGGCGACGACGACTTCTTATTGATATTTTGTTACCAAAACACAAAAAAAACTGCCTTGGGACGAGATGACTAGTAATTTTCAATTTTCAAATAATAAAAATTCAAAACAATATCTATCATGTTCTAGTGCTGTAAATAACACGACGATTGAAATTAATACATAAACAAATAATAAAATAACATTTCAGATAATTTAGTCATGAACTAGACTAACAATAAACACAGAGGCGCCTTTCCTAAACAAATACTGAAACTACTACGTTTCTAATTTATAGAAGTGCGCGGGGCCAGCGAGACCCCGAGCTTGCAATAAACATGTTTTTTGTTTCGCGTGTCCGCGCACTGTCAAATATATTACAACCCGGCGGGTTATTTACGACCTCTGTCGTCCGCCCATACGTTATACTTAGTATCTTTGTTTGGACACAATAAGCAATATTTCTAAAGGGTCCCGACGTCGCTCGCAGCTGTTGATATGGGTTCCCAAATTGACATATTTAATTTGATCGCTACGGAGGGTCCGTTTGAAAGAGGCCGTGTTTGACAGGTTTTAGTGTCGGATTAACATTAACGTTATGGACTCAGTGATGTCAATAGTGAGATATATCGTTCCGGATTTTCTGATACGGCCGAAACTAAACACGTAAACCGAGCGTCGACACTTCAAACGGTTTCATAGGAATGCATTCTCATGTAACGGATCAATTTGCCCCTTTGAACCGAGGCTAGAACAAAGGCGACTGTAAAAGAGTAAGTAGTCGCGAATGTGTCAGCGGTGGAGCGCGCCCGACGAGAGCGAAGTCGTCGAAAGTGTAATAAAAGTGACGCGGAGCAAAAAGCTGCGGAGTGTAGCGAAGCGGGCAGGTAGGCGCTGGCTCGCGGCGGCACAAAGCACCCGTCATGGGTGGCTCGCCACCAACGCCATCGCACGTCTCAATCCACACCCGGCTGCCGGCCATGCCGCCTTTCCTTTTTCCCCTACCGCAATGCAGCTATGTGTCGTTTCCGCTTTATTTTTTATTACTGAGCGCTGCAGCGGAGAGATACAGCTTTGCTGCTCTAACAAAGACTTGAGATATCGCCGTCTCCGTCGCGCGGGGTGAGGGGTAAGGTGGCAGCGGCACGTCGAGCGCTGGTGGGGTTCGGGTCTTTCATAGTCGTCTCAACCGCCGCAGTGGACGCACGTGTTCTGTCTACTATATCCCGTGATTCCGAGTTACAGAGTAGTTGTGTTAACAGAACGCTCAGTGTACGCTGTGAAGTTTTAGTGATCGTAAAAGTTTTCTCCAAATGGTCGTGTTGGAAGACGGAGGAATGATGACTACTAATCCCAATCAATACTTGCAACCTGATTATTTAACGCCTCTTCCTTCCTCTGTAAGTATTAATTAAAAATAAATAAATGACTATAATAAAAGTTTCTTTTTTATTTTTTCTTACGGAAGGTAAACATATTTCAAATATATTTACGATGTTTTTTCTTTGTTGCAGTTGGATTCGAAGAAAAGCCCGCTGGCGCTTTTAGCGCAAACTTGCAGCCAAATCGGAGCAGACACTGCGCCCGCTAAGCCGCTTTTGCCGCCGCTTGATAAAAAGAAGCCAGTGAATAGTGTAAACAGTGATGCAGTTAGTCGTTCTTCGCCGAACTCTAACAAACCGGATAAACCGCGCTCCACACCAGAAAACAAACATCTAGCATTCAAGCCTTATGAAACTAATGTGGTTACAAAAAAACCGGAGGAAGCTCGCCCGTCATCAAAGGCAAGCACGGACAGCTCCGATGAGAAAAAATCTGGAAAAAGCACTCCCGGACGTAAATCAACACCGCCTTCCACGGAAAATGGCAAGAACACTCCATCGCATGATCAGAAATCCTCACCAGCGAGTTCATCGGGTACCAGCCCCATTATCCGGTCTGGATTGGAGGTCCTCGGCCACGGAAAAGATCACATGGGTGCTTTTAAAAACATTCCCGGCATGCCCGGATTTAATCCCCTCGCTGGACTTTGCTGCCCACCTGGAATGGAACAACATGCTAACCCCGCGTTTAGACCACCATACGCTGGTGCACCGTTCAGCGCACACCATGCTGCAATGCTTGCAGCCGCCGCGGCCTTCCCCGGATCATCACCGAATCCTTACCTCGGCTATGCTCGAGTGAAGACACCAGCTGGTGGTGAAACACTTGTCCCAGTGTGCAAAGACCCTTATTGCACCGGTTGTCAGTTCTCAGTGAATAACCACCACCTTCTTATGAGCAATGGGTCTTGTCCCGCTGGTTGCACTCAGTGCGAACATCAGAAATACAATTTGGCAATGGCAATGGCCCTGTCACAGCAAGGAGCTGCCGGCGGTATCCCATATGCGCAATTGAGCCGCCCCTACGTTTGCAATTGGATTGTTGGGGAGTCCTACTGTGGGAAACGATTCGGTAACTCTGAAGAACTTCTGCAGCACCTAAGAAGTCACACCACGGACGGTTCGACGCCTGTTTCCGCTACATCCACGCAAGCGTCGCTCCTGAATCCATTGAATCCTCTGTTCACAACTGCGGGACTGCGTGGTGCCTATCCTACAGCTCCGCTTAGCCCGCTTTCGGCGAGTCGGTACCACCCGTATTCGAAAGCAGGTCTTCCTGCTAGTTTGGGTGGTTCACCATATGGTGCGTTCAACCCAGCACTCGGACCCTTCTATTCGCCGTACACGATGTACGGGCAACGACTCGGAGCTGCGGCAGTGCATCAATAGACTGTAGTGTCAGATAAATAGGACTGATATTCTTAATGTCGTATTGTCCAATTTTCTTCTGTGATATCAATAGACTCTAATTCATGTTCTATGGCGCGTTGCGCCTTGAGAGACTTAGTGAATAGTGCAATCTAAATTAGTTATTTATGTAAGCGAACTCTCCGTCGGGTTTGTTTCTACGCGGGTGAAGTCTGATCTATTTGTGGATTATGTACAGCTAATAATGTTCTGTGTAAAAAAAATCTATGTTTAATATTAAATAAAATATTTGAAATATAATATCTACATTATAATTACATTTTTTTTATTATTGCAATCGATCATTTAGATTTCCTAAAAAGTTTTTCTCTACGGATATGACAATTTCTTGAAATAAATTTTTGTACACTACTTTTTACACCACATTACATAAATTATTGATACAAATATACATAATGAAATAAATCATACTATATTATCGAAAGAGACGTAAAGTAACATAAATAGCAATAAATTTACATCTGTCATACATATAAATATTAGAAAGTTAAACACCAACATAAAAATGAATTATGAACCGCTCACAAAAACCCGCTCTATCTCTATGGTTAAAAAGAGGCAATAAACTAGTGTAAATGATTAATGTACCTCTAACGCACATTAGGCATGTCAATCATCACAGAATCGTGGCGGTATAAAACAAGTCTGCAACAACTCAAACATCGTCAGACTACCGCCCACGTAACTGGAATAGAAAAACGTCTAACAAAACAATTTAATACATTAAAAAGCACAATGAAAAAATAAAAGTACATACGAGAAAACGATGTTGAGAGTCATTAATAACCAAGCCGTGAGCTGTCAGCTCCGTGAATGCCGGGTTTTTTAATAAATGCTATTTTGATTAGGCCCATGTCATGTCGAAAATTCAACTGTCAAAAACATAATTGGTCGCATCGAAAGGCTGAAAGGCAGGTGATAGAGTAAAATACAACAGAGACTACAGTCTACACAGTTACTGTTGGAAGTAAAAAATTGTAATTTTATAGTTATAAAATGTTTTTCTTAAAAACATTTTTATGAGTTACAGATTAACTTTACATTACAAACATAATTAAGATTACAGTTTGATCATTTTCTTTTTAAATTAATAACAAAATGTTTATTTTAAAAGTCATAATAGCCGAGTGGTAAGGTGGTCGGAATTTCGAGTCAAGAGACCCGAGTTCGATCCCCAGTTGGCAGGCTCGTATCAATGGGTTTTTCAAAAACTTATGTCCGAATTATATCGTTGGCTTGGACATTAAGACGGTGACGGGCTCACCACCTGTCACGTTGTCCCGAAAATATCTTCGGTGGAAGGTGGGTCGAAGGGACTTAATTGTCTAGACTAGACCTCTGTCTACCCCTGTATTGGGAATTGCGTGAAGATATTTATTTATTTATTTAAATGTTTATTTGAGTCACGATAGCCGAAAGGTTAGGATATTAAAATTTAGTTGAGAGACTTGAGTTCGATCCCCAGTGGTTTAAAAAAAACACGTACGATTTATTCGATTAAAGATGACGATGGGCTCACCACGTCAAAAAAATATTTTCGGTAAAAGGACTTATTTGTCTAGTGTCTGTATACTTATATATCGCATCGCATCGCATATACGCATCGGGAATGGCGTAAATAAAATATTTACTTTATTTTATTTATCTTTATTTGACTGATGATTTGAGAAATTACCTTTCATTTTAATACACAATTGTAGTTGCTTTGCTCTCAATTACGACGATAAGTTTTGATAATATCCATTTGAACTAGTTTTGAATAAATATCGGGAACTGCTTATTACATTGGTTAACAAACAAGTCGATTAACAGTTTTATTACTGGCCCCGCATGCTAGCAATAAATCACGAAATCTATTAAAATTAAATACGATAACGCGACATGACTTTGACATAGTTACGGAACAACATTGTTTTCTTGATACCCTCAGCGCCATCTAGTTTCGAATCGTTGAACTACGTTGATTTGTGTGGCAGGTATTTTTCGTTAATTTGTAAATAATACAAATAGCCAAAATTTTTGATATATGATACATTTTATTAATAGAATATACTTAGATCACTTTGCTAAAAGGAGATATTATTAAGGAATATTTTTATTTATTACGTTTAATATTTATACTACAAAATTATTAGTTTTTCTTTGAATCTGAAACATGGCGAATTTTAAAAATCGAATAAACACAGTTATTTGTAGGAAGATCATTATAGAGACATCTGCACGCTAATATCTTTTCACATTCAACATGATAAATGTCAACGTAATAAAGATCAAAGTCACGTTCATCTTAGACATGTTAATTGAAATAATAATTTACACTTTGTTAATTTACTGGCTGCCACGGAAATATCTCGTAAGACCTCTCCCAGTGAGATTACGTTTGACAGATGCATCCCATAGATTGATGGGTTACAGCGGTATAATCAGTGCAGTGAAATAACCAATTACGATTAGCATAAACATTAGGTGAGGTAAATTAACATATTTCTGAATGAATTATGCATACAGTGTATTATAGACCCGATAGTCGAATTAGAGGGTTAGCTTTGCCTTCGACGTATTGTCGATTGGGTGGAGGATTCTGTTCGTTGTCATGTTAATTCATGTTTTCTACCTGGAGTTTGAAAGGGATAATTTTATTTGTGTCGGCTTAGTCCCCTTCACGATTCACCTTTTATTGGCGCATTAACGTCGTTTAATGGCGGTTCACTGTCGCTTTCAAATGAAGCGTGAACTCTTTTGTGATGGCAATGGACACATGCGTTTTCGCCACAGATATAGATCTATGGTTATGTCGCACCTTGGAATATTAAAGTATATCCATTGTGAAATAACAATGAGCATGTAAGTAGTCGTTCGTTGCAATAGTAGGTGTCATGAATTTTTACGTCCATTCTCTACGTACTATTAACATATAATAGAATTAATAATTCATTATTTACATAAACGTCTATCACATGTGTCATTAAAAATATAAATACTATATGTATTTTAGAATGAATTACATTAATTGTTTCCTTATACGATTCTTTATATGGTACTTCTTGTTTTCTTAATAAATAAATAAAATAAATATCTTCACGCAATTCTCAATAAAGAGGTAGACAGAGGTCTAGTCTAGACAATTGAGTCCCTTTGACCCACCTTCCACCGAAGATATTTTCGGGACAACGTGACAGGTGGTGAGCCCGTCGCCGTCTTTATGTCCAAGCCAACGACATAATTCGTACATAAGTTTTTGAAAACCCATTGGTACGAGCCTGCCAACTGGGGGTCGAACTCGGGTCTCTTGACTCGTAATTCCGACCATTCAACCACTTGGCTATCGTGACTCTTATTATTTTCTTCTTCTTGGTTCATTATTCTTCTTCTTTTTACTAACGTGTACGTCCACTGTGTATTGCTAATGCTATATGCATATTAGATTGGATTACATTACTTGTTTCCTTTTACGTTTCTTTTCATGGTACTTCTTGTCTTTTTTTTTAATCGTTATTCTTATTCTTCTTTTTACTAGCGTGTACGTCTACTGTGTATTACTCCCTTTATCTATAAAACGGGCTGTAGCATTGAAAATCCTTGACCGTCCTCGATCGGTCATTTCTTATTCCAGTATTATACGAGATGAAAGAAAACCTCTAGGCTACATTGTGAGTCATGATTATCCATTCATTTCGTCTAATTCGTTTAGTAGTCACTATAGACGAGTGGTTGGGTGATCGGAATTCGAGTCTGAAGACCCGAGTTCGATCTCCAAGGCTACGTGCCAATGAGTTTTTTTAAAAAACTTATATACGATTTATATCGGTGGATTGGATATAAAAACGGCGACCGGCTTACTGCCTGTTACGTTGTCCCAAAAAATATCTTCGGTGGAAGGTTGGTCTTTAGTGGTAATATTCATCTCTCATCATAACAGTTTATAAATTTATCAACTGCTGAACACTGTAGGCATAATTTTAAAAGGAAGAAATATCATTTATGACATGTATGCATAAATGTTGCATTAAATAAACATTATTATAATATTCCGGACCGATACGACTTATAGACCTTCAAGAAAAGAGCCTAGAAACGCATCTGCTATTCCTCGGGTATTGCAGATATTCATGGACGGCGGTAATCACTTACCATCACGTGAGCCACCTGCTCGTTTGCCTCCTTTTTCTATAAAAAAATCCCACAAAGATGATACAGGACCGTCCTTTGGTACACAGAACGGTCCTGTATCATCTGCACCCATCGTCTCTCTGCAATATTGTGCAAGTGGGCGCTCCATCTTATCGAGAGGTCGTCCTACATTTCGTCGTCTGTACGAGGCAGCAATTAGAGAAGCTGCCATTAGAGAAGCTGTTTTCACAACAGTTGGCAGTTCGACAAGCTGCATGTCCGGCTCATTGCCACTCCAGTGTACTGATCCTTATGGCTATGTTGATTGACCTGGGGTCTGTAGCAGATTTTTTCTATGCGGTTTCAATCTAGAGAGAGTGAGGGCAGAGATACACCGATGATAACCTTTTTACACAGCCTGCTGAGCGACTTGTCTTACGAAGTGGGTTTTAATTGTATATTACATAATTACATACACTTCTTCACTCGGAAATATCTCAAAAACAATTCAATGTTATGCCAATTATTATTAACACAAACGTTTATCTTGGTCATATAAATTATAATGAAGATTTATATAATTGTATCATACTTAAAATACATAAACATAAATCTGTCGAATGGCTTTGATCTAATTAAAATGAAGAAATACTGGGTTATATAAGGTTACTGATACAATAGGTGCGAGTACATAACTAAACGTTGAAAGATATTTAGATTTAATAAACAATAATTTTAAGAAGAGTTACGATAGCCTAGTGGTTGGATGGTAAAAAAAAGTCACGATAGCCGAGTGGAAGGGTGGTCGGAATTTCGAGTCGAGAGACCCGAGTTCGATCCCCAGGTCGCAGGCTTGTACCAATGGGTTTTTTCAAAAACTATGTACGATCCATATCGTTGGCTTGGACATAAAGATGGCGACAGGCTCACCACCGGTCACGTTGTCCCGAAATATCCTCGGCGAAAGGTGGGTCGAAGGGACTTAATTATCTAGACTAGATCTCTGTCTACCCCTGTTTTGGGAATGGCGTGAAGATATTTATTTATATTTTATGTAGTAAAAACAAGTAAAAAATATCTTTACGCCATTATCAAACCTGAAGTAGACAGGTCTAGACAATTAAGTAAGTAAAACCCACCTTTCACCGTAGAAATGTTTGGGACAACGTAACGTGATGGTGAGCCCGACGTCATATTTAAGCCTAAGCCAATGATATAAATCATACTAAAGTTTTAAAAACCCATTAATACGAAGCTACCACCTGGGAATGGAAATCGGGTCTCTTGGCTCGAATTCCTATCACTGGGCTATCGTGACTCATTCAGTATATTAATTTTAGTATTTAGCGCTATGTCACGTTGTCCCAAAAATATCATCGGTGGAAGGTAGGTCATAACGACTTAATTGTCTATACCTCTGTTTACTCCTGTATTGGGAACGGCGTCAAGATATTTTTTTATCTTTAAGCGCTAACTTAATATGCCTTGGATTTGCATATTTTAAAACCACTTTGTGTTTCATATTACAGTATAAAAAGGTATCAATAATTTTTTTAAGTACAGTCGCATTCAACTGTTCCATTTCCGACATATATAATCATGGCGATTGACACTCGCCGTTAATAACTTGTAGATTGTTATCTACGTTATAAAAGGCGAAACTTAATGACACGAGAATTGATAGGGGCACAAATTACAATGCTGAAATAGTGTGCGGCGTAAGTGATGAAATTAAAACTATTTTAAATAAATAAATATATAAATATCTTCACGCAATTCCCAATACAGGGTCTACCCCTGGTCTAGTCTAGACAATTAAGTACCTTCGACCCACCTTCCTGTCACGTTGTCCCGAAATATCCTCGATATTTCGGGACAACGTGACAGGTGGTGAGCCCGTCGCCGTAAAACTATTTTATGCTGTTAAAATTCTCGCTTGGTGACATATTTCTAGTTTTTTCTTTATATACCCACAATACATACAATATTATGTATAATTCTCTTGTCATGTTCTTCCCCACTATGAACTCCGAAACTAACCAATTTTCCCGTTTTTTAGGGGATTTTCCGGTGTGCGTAAGATAGGATAGCTTTTATAGCGTATTCTTTTATTGTAAAGGCAGGACTATGTCTGACTTTCCAGCTGATATACTATTATAACCCATCTTAACATCACATATGTGATCGCCTTGAATCACGTTGTAGATATACCTGTATGTATCAAATATATCCTGCTTAGTATTCATATTGGGTTGCAGTGTTACCTGCAGTGTTTGTTATTATATGAATATCTGTTACATACTACTATCAACACTACGCGTGTTAATTAAGCTCCAACATATTTAGTAATATTGAACAGATTTTATAAATTGAAAGTGTATAGTAATTTAAATAGATGTAACATGACTTATGCATAAATAAAAGATGTTGTACATAGATAGACAATTACAATTCAATGTGTTCAAATATAAAGTGTTACCAAATACAGTTATGAATATAATACATTTATTTTCATCCCATCTACATGTCTAATAATGTACTTACATATATGAATGTAAGTACATTATTCTGTTAGCTTAGGCAATTTGGATAGGCTCATCACCTATCACGTTGTCCCAAATAAGCTGTCACAAGTAAGTCGGAAACTGTATCGAAAGAACTTCATTGTCTAACTCTGCTAGTCGCAATATAGGAAATTGCGTGAAAATATATCACACATTTGTAATATAAGCTTCTAACTTACCCCTCAACGCACCACAAAGTATAAACAATGATTGTTTAATTATCCGCGGCCCCTGACACATGTCTGAAGGTTCCACAACAAATGTAATTGCATCGAGCTGAATTGTTTACATTTTGTCAATAATTAGTTATCGACATGTTATATAAAGTCACGATAGCCGAGTGGTTGGGTGGTCGGAATTTTGAGTCAAAAGACCTGAGTTCGAACCCTAAGTGGCAACATGTACCAATGTTTTTATTTTTTTTATTTTATTTATTTATCTTCACGCACAATCCCTGACGGGGTAGCCAGAGAGAACAGATCGCCAAGTGTCACGATCCCTAAATACTTCTTTCGCTTCTTTCAGATTCATCATCTTCTTCATAGATGCACGTCTAGGTATCCGAGTACTCTTGACCCTCCCCTCTTCGAGCAATTTGCTCACATGGTCTTCGAAAGTTAGTCTCGGTCTACCTCGACACCTTTTAATATTAACTTTCGCGCTATATATTTTCTTCACCATTCGGTCTTCACTCATTCGCTCAACGTGCCCAAACCATCGAAGCACGCCATTTTTGGGACAAGGTCATCTTTCAAACCTGCCATATCCAGCGAATCTCTTCGTTTCGCTTTCGGTCGGCCATGGTAAGGCCGCACATTTTACGAAGAGATCGCATCTCCACTGCATTCAACCTGCTTTTATGCTTCTTCTGGCATACCCAGGTTTCGCTGACATATAACAAAGTCGGTACCAACATGTACCAATGTGTTTTTCATAAACTTATGTACGAATTACATCGTTGGCTTGGACATAAAGACGGCGACGGGCCATCACCTATCACGTTGTCTCGAAAATATCTTCGGTGGAAGGTGGGCCGAAGGGTAAGACCCGGAACTTAATTGTCTAGACTATACCTCTGTTTACCTCTGTATTGGTAATTGCGTGAAGATATTTATTTTATTTACATTCGCCATCTGATACAAGAACTACTTGCATAGATACGACCTCCGTGGACGAGTGGCGTACTCACCGGTTTTCATATCGCCAGCTCTGAAATCCCGGGTTGGATTATCGGCCGTTTCATTGCAGAAAATATTTTTCCACACTTTCTCGGGTCTGGGTACTTGTGTTACCTTCATCCTTTCCGATTTCATAACACAAGTGCTTTAGCTAGTTACTGGGATCAGAGAGTGTATGTGATGTTTTGTTACGGAGTTTCTTTCGCCTATCTCTTCTCCGTTAGAGGAACCTCTTTACGAAACAGTGGTAGGCTAAAAAAAAATAATATCGATAAGCAAATGTACATTCTTATTTCGATAATTAGTTTTTTTTCGAGTTCTTATTATGCAAAAGTAAACTATGATTATTACCTAAAGTTAAAAGCAAACAATAAAAATCAAGGTGTTAGTTGAAAAATAAATACTTCAAATACACAAGGTTGTAGTATTGTTCAAATATAATACAGTCATGTAAAAAATAATTAAAATTGCCACGTGTTTTGTAGTTATAAAAATATCGTTAGCGGTTGCTATTTTCAACAGTCCGGTAGCCTACTTGGAAATAATAGTATTGGGTTCGAATCCAGCGAGTATGTGATAAACATTTGTATGAGGAATATGAATGTTTGTACTACCGTTGACAAATTGTTAAGTAGGTCTAGTTTTCTTTTGCTGAAGAATAAATAAATAAATTAATAAATAAATAAATATCTTTACGCAATTCCCGAGACAGGGGTAAACAGAGGTCTAGTCTAGACAATTAAGTCCCTTCGACCCACCTTCCACCGAAGATATTTTCGGGACAACGTGACAGGTGCTGAGCCCGACGCCGAATTTATGTCCAAGCCGAAGATATAATAAGTTTTTGAAAAACCCATTGGTACGAGCCTGCCACATGGGGATCGAAATCGGGTCTCTCGACTCGAAATTCCGACCACCCAACCACTCGGCTATCGTGACTTTTTCTGAAGAAAATGATGAATTTGAAAGAAGCGAAGCTAGTAAGTTTCAAGAAACTTGGCGATCTGTTTTCTATACCTATACCGTCAGGGACAGTGCACGAAGATATTTATTTATTTTAAGAGATCGTTTTTAAATTCCACTCATTAAGAAACCGTTAAACATAAGTACATAAATAGCGGCATCATACAGTACACAGCAATATACAGGCCTTTCACATATAAAGGATCTGTCAATATATATCTGTATAGAGAATATCACTGTATAAAGAATACACCACCGTTTTTATAGGAGAAGGCGGCAAATGTATGTATCCAATTCACCAGGTGGTAAATGATTAACCATACTATATCAGAGGAGCAGGAGTGTATGTTTCCTTTCTTTAAGAAACGAATAAAGAAATAAAATGAAGTAGTGATAGAGAGACGAGGGGAACAGGGGCGTGCCTTTAACCGGATGACACGCAGACGGTAGTAGAGCCACGCATCAGCTTTTGTTGTTGCATGAATGGGCTGGTTCGATCGGGGAAGTACCACGACTTCACAGAATACCGGCGCGAAGTAGAAGTATAACAAACTTTTGCGTTTCGTTTGGTGAGTGCAGGTAATCGGAGGCCCACACACCCCCCTCCCCCAATTCTGCTATGCCTCTGGTATTGCGGGTGTTCATGGGCGGCGGTAATCACTAACCATCACGTGAGCCACCTGCTCGCTTGCCTCCCTTTTCTATGAAAAAAAAAACAAAGACGCACAAAATGCCCCTATTTTAGACCAGCAAAGTCGTGGTTCTTCTCCGTTCGTTATTGAAGCAGCTGCATATAATATATCTTTATAAATATATAAATAGCTATATATGATAATATATCTATATAAATAGCTGAATACCCTGAAGCAGCTGGTAAGGTCTACCACGTTTAAAAAGTCTTCCGTTGAGGCGACTATATCCCCTGAGTATCGTAAGGCGACCTATAGAAGGTGTGATACCTATTTCTAAGTATATCAGATACAAATCGAGCATACCTTGAACAGCAGCAGAGTGTAAGATGAGAGTGTACTGAGGTCGTCAATCCGCTTGCCAAGCGTGGTGATTGTAAAAAACCCTCCTTATGTAAGAGGCATATATCCTGCGGTGGACTTATTCGGAGTGTAAATACAGTATTGAACAATACAAATCATTGGACCAAGAGGTGGTACGTCCACCTCTTGGTCCAATGATTTGTATTGTTCAATACTAAACCAAACGAAAAAAAATGTTAAAAGCATTCTCTACCGGTTTTTAAAGTTTCTTCTAAAATATTCCTTCTAAAGATACATTTATAAACTTTCTAGGAAACTTTGCAAACATCTTGTAAGCTTCCTTTTATTATACTTTTAAGACCACGTATTAGCACAGCTTTAAGCGTCTTACAATGAGAGTATTTGCCGTAGAGACCACAGTTTAAAGGGGACTCGCGATAGAAGAACGAAAGCTTTTGGTAAAGATTATTTTAAATCTTAAGCCACGATAACTGCGTGGTTGAGTTTTTGTGGCGAAATTGGAATTTGTGGCAAAATTGAAATCACGCCTACAGGACGGAAAATTGTACTAATGAGTTTTTTTTTATTTCTTAGAATTTATGTACAATTCTTATTATTGCGACAGGCGCCACCTGTCACGTTGTTCCGAAAATATCTTCGGTGGAAGGTAGGTCGAAGGGACTTAATTGTCTAGATTATACCACTGACTGCCCCTGTATTGGAAATTGCGTGAAGACATTTAATTTATTATTTTTTGCTTATTATTGATTTGAAAACTAATGTTTACGACAAGAATATTTACTCTTTTGTCGTTCATATTTGGCATTGCTTTGTTCCATGTTTTTTGATTTATCCATGTCATATCTTTAATTAAATAATTACCCGTTGATTACCAAAACAATAGCATAAAATTACAATAAAATATTACAAAATAATTGTTGCAATTTCCTCTCACGGACTTAGTTTAAATACTGTAAGGCAAATATACAAAAACAACGATACAATTATACGGCAATGGTGCTTAAAATTTTAGCATTAATTAAATTCTTTTGTCGAATGTAAAAAAGAAGGTCAAGATCTGTCGCGACATTTGCAATGCGACAATATAGTAAATGTAATTACATTGTTATTTGCGTTATTGTAAACTGTAAAATTTAATGTCATTGAATTACGTGTGTAATAATGGTATAGTTGATAAATTTACAATTTATTGTATATTGTTTTTCGTATTAATAACACTGTTGTGTATATATTTCGTGTCTCTCTATCTTCATCTTTCAATAGACAATCTTTTCGATACATTCGATTGTCACGTATGAGACAAATATTAATAATTGATTCTTATTGTATTTATTTGTTTATCGAGTATAAACGCTAATTTGTAAAAAAAATTAAAAATAAATAAATATCTTTACGCAATTCCCAACATATGGGTAGACAGAGATCTAGTATAGACAATTTATTCCCTTCAACCCATCTTTCACCGAAGATATTTTCTGGACAACGTGACAGGTGTCGCCGTCTTTATGTCCAAGCCAACGATGTAATTTGTTCATAAGTTTTTGAAATAACCCATTGGTGCGAGCCTGTCACCTGGGGATCGAACACGGGTCTCTTGACTCGAAATTCCGACCATCCAACCACTCGGCTATCGTGACTTTTCCACATATTTGTCGTGTGGCTTAAATAAATAAAAACATACATAGACGGAACAACATACATAGACGGGAATCGCACTCGGGACTTCAGAGCTGGCGACTCCAGAAAATTCGGCAGTACGCCGCTCTTCTGCGCAGGATGTTGTGAGATATATGAAAAAAACTTGACCAGAATTAAAAACACCGGTAACTGGCAGTAGCATTTGAGTTCGTACATCGTACCAATGGGTTTTTCAAAAACTTACGAATTAAATCGTAGGCTTGGACATTGAAACGGCGACGGGCTCACCGCCTGTCACGTTGTCAAAAAATATCTTCGGTAGAAGGTGGGTCGAAACGACTTAATTGACTAGAGCTCTATCTACTTCCCAATACAGGGGGTATTGGGAAGTGCGTGAAGATATTTTTTACACAGCATTAAAATAATTAAGAGAGTTAACTTACTTATAGAGTAAATAATTAAGGGGAAACGAAGCTCCCTATCAACTCAGTATATCATCAATTGATTCTATTTATTTGAGAAAAACCTTAACATAATTTTATTTTCTTTCTAATGATTATGATTATAAAATTACCAGCTCTTTAAAGATATAAAAAAAAAGATTTATAAAGAAGTATAAGAAAGCTCCCTGTGTTACTAATAAACAAGTGCATCGATAATTACTTCCACTACTTGTTTCTATTTGCAAAAATAGAATACGTACGCTTAACAAATGTTTGTCATTTGTTTGTGGGAACAATATGTCATTGACGTTCTCTGAAAAAGATTATTTCCAAGATTTTAAGAAGCCATATTGTATTATAATCTTAAACAATCCGTTTGAATTATACACATTCACAATAGTTTCTTGACAAGGCACTGCCAGAAGCCGAGCCAACGGTTTGTCTCCGGATTAACTTCAAAAGACTAATATTTTCGTCGGGCTTACGCGAGAGATATGGGACACTCAGTGGCAGCGCTGATTAAAACTTGTCGTCGCGTAAGTTTGTCTTACTTAAAGTATTTTCTTGAGTACTTATGTACATTGTGAGTTAAGATCATGTTTGGTCAGAAGTTAAGTAACTTTTGGTTTGTTCAACGATAAACTTTTAGAAATGTGATTATGACTGAATGGAAATTTAGAATTTTGAAATACTTAAAATTTATTTTTATTTAAGTAGCGAAGCCGAGTGGCTGGGTAATCGGAATTCCAATTAAGAGACTTGAGTTCAATCCCCAGGCGGTTGGCTAGTATTATTAAGTTTTTCCAAAATTTATGTATGATTTATATCGTTATTTTGGATATTAAGACGGCGACAGGCTCCCTACCTGTCAGGTTGTCTCAAAAAATGTCTCTGGAGATAGGTGAAAAAGTGGTATTCCTAAATTAACCTGACCGGGAATCGAACCCGGGCCCTCGAAATGGCAACACCTTGAAAACCGGTGTTTACCGCACTCGTCCACGGAGGTCGTATTAACATATATAATGTATAATAAATACATAATTAACATGTATAACTCGAATTAACTCTAGTTATAAGTTGGCATAATTTCCGGCAAACGGCAGCAACGCACCTGAACCTTCCAAAGGTATGATACGGTGGTACGAAGATAAGAGCATCACCTCGGTTCTGCGCAGATCAGTGGAGAGCAAAATTCTATCTCATTATCCCATTATAGTTGAATTGGCATTTATGATGGCCTAAATTACATCTCATGAAATTCATTACTTCATCTTCACGCAATTCCTAATACAGGGTAGACAGAGGTCTAGTCTAGACAAAAGTCCCTTCGACCCACCTTCCACCGAAGATATTTTCGGGACAACGTGACAGGTGGTGAGACCGTCGCCGTGTTTATGACCAAGCCAACGATACTAATTCGTACATAAGTTTTTGAAAAACCCATTGGTACGAGCCTGCCACCTGGGGGTCGAACGACTCTCGACTCGAAATCCCAACCACCCAACCACTCGGCTATCGTGACCAATTATGAAATTTATTAGTCTATATTTTTTGGAAAATTTGCCACGAATAATTCGGCAAGTAATTCGATTACAGCAGAACACGGTCAAGTATTTCTCTTTGGTATGTAATTTAGAGATTGTTCCCGTAACCACTGTTAACGCATGCGAAAAAAAGTAACATCAGATTCTTACACCGACACAAAACAATTATTTATAAAGTAAAGTATGTTTGACGAAATTAAAGTAGAAATATAGATATATGTCATTTGTTTTACTTCACCAATTCAATGCTTATTGTATGACATTTATAAGTAGCCACGGAGGTATTGCAATTTCCTCATCTCCAATTTCACACGGAGCGACAAAGATTAATGTGGCAATAGAGGCAGCACAATTTGAACTGCGGCTCCCAACCTCGCAGGATACAATATTTTATGTTGACAGACGTAACAGCGCTTACGACCGTTTATTCTTTGTGTCTCGTATTTTATTCGCTTTATGACGGTCGGTGACAATTTTCTATTTGCCGATTCCTGCATTATTTTCATTCTATTTTAAACTTTATCACTGTTAGTCTAAGCTTTAGTATTTCTTCGTCAGTTGCAAGATTCGTGTGGTTAAAATGTAATAGTCGTGGATGCCGGTTGTGTGTTTGTTAGTATTTTATTTCGGAACGTTGGCGCGTCATAAAATAATGGCGTAATGCAGTGTCGTAAATCAATTTTCCTTTTCAACGATGACGTTTATAATGAATGCAGTGCAGAATTAGTATGTTTTCTCTACCGTGTGATTATTGTCGCCTTCAGTGACTGAATAATATTACAAATAGTCCATAGCTCTTCAATCAAAATTTTAAATTGAATATAAAATTATATATCTTCACACCATTCCCAATACAGAGGTAAACAGAGACAATTAAGTCGTTTCAATTTACCTTCCACCGAAGACATTTTTGGGACAACGCGACAGGTGGTGAGCACGTTGGAATCTTTATGTCCAAGCCAATGATATAAACCATACATAAGTTTTTAAAAAGACCATGGGTACGAGCCTACCATCTGTGGATCGAACTCGGATTTCTTGACTCAAATTCCGATCACTCAACAACTCGGCCGTCGTAACTTCTTTTACTATCTTTTACTTATAGGCAATGAATCTTTTGTTGGTTTTATAATGTTGTACGATATCTGAATCTCGTGTTCTTAATTTTGGAGTTTATAACAGTTTATAACACCAGTAGTAGCATTATTTTAATAAAAAAATCTCTTAATTAATATTTTACAAAATAATTTATAACTCAAAATACTTATTTTTAGTAAATATGCATTTTAATAAGATTCACTAACACTGCTAACAGCTCATGTATCTTTATAGTTGATTCAACAACTCATTACCCTCCCTCAAGCGTGACGTAAATATATATTATAAGGGTGAAATAATTACAGCCGTATATCCCTGTAACAAATAGAATAAAGTATGGACGCTTACCCGAAGGCAAGTTGCTAAATAAAATAATATGGGAAATGTGTACCGCAGAAGGGAGAACGGATGGGGTGCTGTAACGGGGATTGTTCACTGTTACATTATAAATATAAATATTTGTTAATTATCTATTGTTAGATTACTGAGTTAAAGATTTATTTTCAACTAGCTTGCCCCCCGCGGCTTTGCCCGCAATTTAACACTTAACGCGGAACACATAATTATGTTTCTTAAATAAAAGTAGCCTGTTACTCCTTATAACATTAGCTATCTGTCAGTGAAAGTCCTGTTAAAATCGGTCTAGCCGTTTCAGAGATTACACTGAACAAACAAACAAACAGACAGACAGACAGGCAGACCCACCTTCCACCGAAGATATTTTCGAACAACGGGAAGCTATGGCTGGGAATGGCGTGAAGATATATATATTTAATATTAAATTTATTCTAATATGAAATAGATAAACAGATCTAATGGTTGTGGAATGGTCGTTTACAGAGGCATTAAAATTAATATCCTAAGTGTGTAAACTTACTAAATACCGTTTTCAAAGCTTTCGGTTCGTGCGACATGATGAGCTTATCCCGCCCGCCGGCATAAATATGTAACGAGACCCTCTGACAGCCTGCTACCATTATCGTTCGTTACCGCCACGCATTAACAAATATAATAAAATAACTTCACGCCATTCCAAATACTAGTGTAGGCAGAGGATTAGACAATGAAGTCGTTTCGATTGACCTTTTAAAAAAGACATTTTTTTTTTGGGACAACGTGACAGGTGATGAGCCCGTCGCTGTCGTTACGTTGAAGCCAGTTATATAAATTGTACATTAGTTTTGAAAAAAAAAATTTGAAGTGATCCTCTTTTAGTTTTAGCCTTTAGAGTAATTCCCTCTTCTCTAAGAAGTAGTTGGTAGATAGGACTGAGGGATTTATTTCTACTTTCTGTCAAGAAGGAAAGACCTAACTTAAACGTTTTACTTGAGGCGCGTGGTGTTTCAAGCTTCAAGGGCAGTTTCGAGAGAAATTTGCCATTATTAGTGACATTTTATTTACTTAATTCAATCCCTTTTCTTATGTGTTATCCTTGAAATGAGATGGCGATAGTCATCAGTCTATAACGGTAGATAATTACTAAAAGAACAAATGTAGCTTATATTATTATATACATGTACTATATATCTTATTTCCCAAAATAATTTGCCCCAGTTGTCCACTTCAGCATATATGATGTTACGGATACTGACAACCAAAACTATAGATAAACAACAAAGGGAAATAATGTCAGATTTATTTAATATTACTTACAGTTATTTAATAAGCAAAACATTTAGAAATGACCTGTTTGAAACTCATTCAATAAACGTAACTGCGGAAGCTTATGCATGGCTTGTTTCCAAGAAAATAAGCGTTGATCATGTATAAATTCACACCTCAGTCCACGCTCTAACGTGAATGAGATAAAATTGTAATCACCTATGTATGTATATCTACCCGATAGCATGGTGAGTAGTGACCCTGCCTTCGAAGTTGAAAGTTGCGAGTTCATATCTCAAGATGAATATTAATACTTGTATTCGAGTTATGAATGTTTATACGTTTTTATGAATATTTATCTATGTAAGAATACCGCTACGTAACAACGTGTTTCATTGGCTTTGACACTAAGACGGTAATAGGCATACCATTTGACGTTGTCCCAAATAAGCTTCGGTGAAAGGTGAGTCGAAAGGACTTGACTGTCTAGATCTATGTCTCTTAGTGTTCCCATTATTGGAGAAATGAGGGTAGATAAAAAAATTAGCTTCCTTGTACCATTATACCATGACTAACAACAATTTTAATGGTTTTTTTTATAATAACACGTTAAAGAATATTCATGCGAACAGAA
The DNA here is from genome assembly GCA_029286605.1 of Sericinus montela. Classification (NCBI taxonomy): domain Eukaryota; kingdom Metazoa; phylum Arthropoda; class Insecta; order Lepidoptera; family Papilionidae; genus Sericinus; species Sericinus montela. The sequence goes on from JAGSMR010000108.1 coordinate 1,501,509, forward strand.
TAAGTGCAAGTATATGTGACCCGGGATACAGGTCTGTTCATAAATCTTCATTGCGTTCCGATGACACGCCACGACACATCTCGCTACCGCGCTACAAATGCTTTTCACTGTTCTTATGTCCTAAATCACAAACAGCCTTGTTATCTACAATCATATCTACTACAAGGTCATAAAATCCAAATTCGTTGTAACCTCTTCTATTCGAAACTTTGTCACTTGTACCAGCTCGAATAACTTTTCAAATAGCTTCATCGTCATTGCAATCTGAATCTACAACGTTGGTGATAAGGTTATATTTGTTTTGTACTGTTGAAAATGGAACTTGTTCTTTTCACTTGATTTATGATGATAGAATTCGAGAAGGTCGTTTATGCGCGGTAATGTGGAAAGGTGATTGCGACCTTGGTGGTAAAAGATAACGTCCATAATGTAATGCGTGGGCGGTTCGAGTGTGGAAACAACATTATCCCTCTGTGACAAGCCACGTCAGGCTGTCGATCATTATAATATATGTGCCGCACTGTCAGCCGTCTTAACACATGAATGATTCACTCCATGATAAATTTTAGCTTATGATTACCTTTCAGACATGCGTCAATATGTCTGTTTACGTAATTACGACCTCTATATTTAAAGCCTTTCAGACTGTTTTATTATGAAACATTGCACGGAAGCTCGCCTGTTTATTTTGACATGCAAGACTCTGATTTCGGTATTCGTAAATGAGTATGATTAATCATTGTAACAGTTCGAGGAATGATAAATTGAACTCACACAGCTCTGATAGAAACTGGCAGCCTTTAATTTAAAAAAAATGATTAATTATAATGCCTTTTGAGGATAAATATAAAAAGTTTTTTTTAATGACGATGGTTTCTGCTGAATCAAATAACAAAGACCTGTAGAAGAGGGAGGCAAACGAGCAGGTGGCTCACGTGATGGAAAGTGATGACCGCCGCCCATGAATAATACCAGAGGCATAGCAGATGCGTTGCCTCCCTTAGAGTGCCCCCCTCCCCCATAATTGGGGGAGGGGGGCACTCAACAGACTAAACGCAGAAGTTTGTTACATTTTTACTTCACGCCGGTATTGTGTGAGGTCGTGGTACTTCCCCGGTCGAGCCGGCCCATTCATGCAACAACAAAAGCTGATGCGTGGCTCTACCACTGTAAGAACATACATACATACATATCTGCCTATTAAATTCCACTGCAGGATATAGGCCTCTCCTATAGGAGAGATTATGGCAAACCCTCCCTATAGGGAGGATTTACCATAATCGTCTCGCTTGGCAAGCGGATTAGCGATCGCAGTACCAGACCATTCGCACCTCAGACGCTGCTGCCCATCTTCGGTCTGATTATTTTGGTGTGATATATATTTAGAGATGGTTACCCTGCCATCTGTCGGTTTTCATAACGATATTCAAGTCCTTTAGTCGCCTTTTACGAAATCCTCGGGGAGAAAGGGAGAGGTAATATTCTTACGCCGTTACCACACGGGAATTTATTACATTAGTGAAGATATCTTGTCCGCTTCGAAATGAGATAAATAACGATTGATGAATTATTGTAGGTCATAGATACATTTTTGCATACTTTGTAAAAGATAGCTAATTGATTCAGGCGTTACTTTGCGGAAATTCGTTGTAAAGTTGTTATTGAAAAAATTACTGCGCAACACTTCGCATGCAAATAAATATTTGCATTTATTTGCATGCGGAGTGTTGCGAAGTAATTTTTTCAATAAAAACTTTACTTTGTAAAAGCTAAATCTCGGTAAAATCTGTATCGAAATAATTTAATTGGGTATACCTTTGTCTACCCATTATAGTGATAATAAGTAAGTATATAAATAAAAATATAATAATAATAATAATAAATAATGGACATAATAATACGGCAAAATATACAGCTTTCAGCTAGTAGCGATATTGTAATTAAAACGGTACATTCTGTTTTATATTTTTATTTCCTCAAGCATTTTCCACTACGTGGGTAATAGATATAGACAGTTTAATAATTTTAACGCACATTTCAACGGAGCTTATTTGAGACAACGTGATAGATGGTGAGCCTCTCGTTCTTAGTGTCCAAACTAACGGTACAATTTACTTAGACATGAATATATTTACATAGATAAATTTACAAATAATAATACATTGAAAAAATAAAAATACAAATACATTGAATCCTTGCGGGATTTGAACCAACAATCCTTAGCTTCGCAAGGTCATTACCAACTTGGCTATCGAGTCGTTTCTACCTCGTCTTATTTTATAACTCATTGAGAATTATGGAAAACTATTCCGACCTTTTATTATATAAAATATATGTTTAAACATGCCACTGAATTACATCTTTAATTCTATTTAATCCATATAATGATAGAGGTGTGCAGTAGTGCCCGCATTACGGAATTACTCCGAGTAGATTTCTATTTGGTATTTTTTCTTAGACATTTTTTCCCTTTTTTATAAACATATGTAACTTGTGTTAATATTAAGTTTTAAGTAAAGAATGAAATATTTTTTATAAATGTTGTTTCAGAATTTACACTTATCATTGTTAATTGAGCAAATATTCCTTTTAATGCCCGGTTGACAAACCAAAAGCTTAAAGCGAGATAACCACCAATTGTAGTTTTAAGGTCTGTGAAATTATAAAAAGTAATTATGTAATATTATGTGCAATGAAAAATAATCCATCTATCTACCTATAAGCACTACGTGTTCAGTCATGTGTGTTTTCTGTAAGGAGAAGTGGGGCAAGCGGTGTTTCTTCTTTCTCAGCTTCATTTTAAAGTAACCAGTCGCATTTTATTTGCGCGAGCAACCTGATGCTGCTTTTACTTTGATACCAATAGACAATTACATACAATAGACAAGAGCGACTTAAATGTTAAATTGCATTAATCTTTATAGACTTATTTATTCTTTATGCACCTAACAATGTGTGAAGGAACAAAGGCGGACTTAATGCTAAAAGCATCCTCTGCCAGACTTAAGGCAGTGGGAAAACATTGAAGGCGGTTATATAAAAAAAAAAACAAATAAAAATTATATTAATTAAAATAACCACTTAAAAATCAGTACATATAAATTTATATAATTACATACAAATACTTATGAAATATAAATATGTATTAATGGATATAACACAATCCAAACTTATAACAAGATGATGAGACTCAATGTAGCATCTTTAAGAAATAAGCCTGGAATATTCTTTTTGAATGTGAACTTACTGTAAGGTTGTCGCAACAATTCAGGTAGCCCATTCCAAAGACGCGCAAGATGTAAAGAGGAGAAACCAGAGTAGTGAAGTGGAATGAATAGTACCAGGGATTCTGAGGGTCGAAGTTGTCGTTCATGAGTGTCGCGCAAAAACTGAAATTTACTTTTTAAGTAATCTGGAGAATTATTATCATATAGATTGACAAAAGAATGGAAAGTATCCTTATTTCCTCTTCCTTCTTATCCGATCTCAGCTAAAGTTGAGAGCGGAATACAGAAACATATTCAAACTTACAATTGTTATTATTATAGACATACTCTCTAAACTAATGATATCAATAAGTATCCATATACCAAAATAGTAACAAAATAATAATAATATAATATCTTCACGCAATTCCCCATACAGGGGTAGACAGAGGTCAAGTCCAGACAATTAAGTCCCTTTGACCCACCTTCCACCGAAGATATTTTCGGGACAACGTGACAGGTGGTGAACCCGTCGCCGCTTTCTATGTCCAAGCCAACGATGAAATTCGTACATAAGTTTTTGAAAAACTCATTGGTACTGCCACCTGGCGATCGAACTCGGGTCTCTCGACTCGAAATTCCGACCACCCAACAACTCGGCTATCGTGACTACAAAATAGTAACGGAATAAAAAAATATATAAGATTCGATACATAAGAAAATTCGCGAGTGTCAGCTGGTTGGACGTACTCGTAAGAGTCGACATCGATATGTAACAAACACCATCCCTAGCAGCTAAATCCGATTTAATACCAGGCGACGTGACAGATCACGCTCCGTGCACCATCGAGCCGACAAATACGAGGAACAAGATTCTATGAAACATCACATCGTATTAAGCTGTACGACTACCTTGATTTTTTTATATAGAGTAGTCTTAATGTTTCAACATTAATTTATAACATATTCATTTGGATACGTTTACTCTATGTTGTTGACTAATACTCAACTACATAGATAGATAGATAGAGACAACATAACATACATTGCTCCGATAACAAAGTAAGCAGCTAAAGCACTTGTGGTATGAATTCGGAAACAACGAAGGTACCACAAACACACAGACCCGAGTCTGTGTGTTTTTTCTACCTAAACCCGACCGGGAATTGAACCCAGGACCTCAGATATGGCGACGCCACTCGTCCACGGAGGTCGTCCGCTACTACAAAATATCGGTTCTATGATAAATCGAGCATCTGATATTTAATTTTAAAAGAAAACTCTATTGTTTAGCTTCAGTTTAATCGTTCCTTCGTCACTTACTTATCGAACGTCGTCTTCTCTCTCGAAGAACTGCCTCCAAGTCTGTATTCAACAAAGCAGTGATCGCTCCCATAATATTTTTAGTAACGTCTTGACGACCTCCGTGGTCGAATGGCGTTCACACAGGGTTTCAAGCTATCGCCAGCTCTGAGGGTCCAGGTACGATGCCCGAACGGCTCAATTTGGAGAGCCACTTTGCACTGTCTCGGTTCTTGGTGTTTGTGGTACCTTCGGCGTGGCTTAAAAGGTCTTCTAGAGCCTCTAAAACGGGAAAATAAGGAATGTAAAACATTTCTAGACAATGTATTCTTCGATAATGTTAAGGGTGTGTCCAAAATATATTAGATATTTTTCTATCTTCACGCTTCATGTCTTATGAGATAGCCAGAGGGTAATGTTTATCATTTGTCACAATCCGTACGTGTAGGTTTTTTCACGTTTATTAGACTTATCACCTTTTTTACGCGAATATGATGATTTTCGTACACTCTTGATTTTTCCGTATACTCTTCTATCCTTCGAACAATTTGATTGCATGATTTAAGTTATTAAACCCCGGCTTACCTCGATCCCTACTAACCGCAATTATGTTATTCGGTAATAGAATTTCGCAAGTCTGTAAATTTGCGTCAAAAGTCAATTCAATACTTACATTCTAGAGTCCTGTAAGAGTTGTAAATTGGAAAGTGAGAGAGAGAGAGAGAGAGAGAGAGAGATAGAAAGAATACAAAAATAAATGCAAATATTTAACGCAAAATATATTAAACTAAATATTGTACGCTACTAGCATGTCAATGTCACAAAAATCTCTAGGTCTTTATTCGGTACGTTACAAACAATTTCACGATAATTTCGAGGCAGATCATCGAATTATTAAACTGACTACGTCTATCCGAAGCATCTTTACGAGATGTCGAATAAATGGATATAGAATGAATGGTAAAGTAAATACATACCGCGGAATACACACTAAAACCGATCGAGGTAGACCGAGACTAGCTTTTTAAAACTTTGCTAAAAATTACATGAGAACAGTGTAGTTAGATGTGCGAATAAGTAAAATGAATTTGATAGTGCTGTGTTAGGGTTACTGACGTTCTGTTTTCTCTGGTTGCCCTGTTAAAGATGGTGTAAAAAGATATTTTCTTATCTTTATGTACTTTCCCAGAACTGGGGTAGAGAGAGCACTAGACAATTAAGCCTATTTGACCTTCCTTTTACCGAAGGTTATTTGAGAAAACGTGAAAGGTGGTAAGCTTATCGCCGGCATAATAAAGATAAGAATAATAATAATTTATTTTCTGCTACGATATCTTCTATACAAATCAATCGGTATTGTCACTCGTACATTTTCCATTCAATGTGTTTCAACCCTGGCGGAAATTGGATTTCGGATGTAAAGGATCGAAATCAATCCTCGCGGTGCAAACAGGAATTGGTTTAGCCTCTGAGCAGACGGCATCGACTGACGGCGTATGGCGTATGCTTGCAGCGGCGGGCGCAAACGTCCATCAAGATCCGAGGCGAGCATACATCAAAGTCAGACAGGTCTTATCGGGAAGCAAGGGCCGCATTTACAACGTTACGTCGTTAATTTAAGTAGTCTGCACATAGAATGCATATGTTTTTATTCATTTCCAAAGCATGTAAGTTATGTTGGTGGTTTTGTTATTAAATTAATGTTTAATCAAAGCAATATGTTAATAGTTCGACAAAATGACATAATTGTCTAGTTTAAACTAACCTCTATTTAAAGCTCTGAGTACCCCAAATCTGGGACAATGCATAAAGTTAAAAAATATCTACGCCATTGTTTTGCATTTAAGCTATGCTTACTTTTTGTGATAAAATTAATGAGAAATTAATTTCACATTAATTCAATAATGAAAATCTCGCTTGTGTAACTTGATTTATTTAATATTTTTGGACTATGAAAAATACATCCTAAATGTTTTTAATGAAATAGTTTTATTCTATTTACAAAAAAAAATTACTTCTATATTCACAACAATATGTATTGTAAGTATAACGATAATTAAACTGAAGAGTAATATAATCTAATTATTTTTCTCTTTACTTTAATAATAAAAAGTTTAGCATAACTTCTATGCTTAAAAATCAATACAATATTGAGTAGAATAAATGTAATTTTATTTTGAAACTAGAAATCGGTGGCTGCATTTCAACTTTGAATAGTTTACTTTAACATTTCAGCGAAAAACCATCCTTTTTGTCATCAGCGGCTCAAACCAGATACAGATTCAATTTCTTATTATCTCCACAGCACGAAGACCCCCGAAAAGATTGATTTTACGACATACATTCATAACGTGCTGTAACAGTTCACTCCTGGACAATATCTCCTCTGCGGGAGAGTTTGCCACAATCGACGCTCGTCTTGCAGATTGTATTTTGCAGTCTTAATCACCTTGAACTTTGATAGTGTTTTCGACCCACCTTCCACCGAAAACATTTTCGGGACAACAATACAGGTGGTGAGCCCGTCGCCGTCTTTATGTCCAAGCCATCGACACAATTCGTATATAAGTTTTTGAAAAACCCATTGGTCAGGTGGCTCGTACCAATGGGTTTTTCAAAAACTCGATCGAACTCGGGTCTCTCGACTAGAAATTCCGTCCATCCAACCACTCGGCTATCGTGACCTTATTTTGGGCTTATTTTGGTCTGGTAATTTCCGGGATGGTACCACCGCATCTGTCGGTAGTAATATTGTCGAGGCTTAGCTCATAGATGCCTTTTGCGTCACCCACTGAAACAAAGGGAATGGCATATTCTTAAACCTCCACTACTACGGCACATTTAACAATACATACAATTATTTAAATTTTATATGTGTGTTCGTCCCCTATCTAATTCGGCATTTTCTTATGCTGCTTCGGCTCAAATAAAAAAAAAACCTAACGAGATTTTATTTACCTCAGTCTTTTTTCACAATAACAACAATAAAGTTAATAATAAAACTTCTAATAATCTTGTACTTCAGTGTCCCTCTCATAGTTCAGATTTCGTTCATTCTTCCTTTACTATCCAATCAATTCTTTTATGGAACGCCCTCCCACTCGAGATTAGGACTGCCACGAATCGTCACTCCTTCAAGGTGAAAGTAAAAAATCTGTTTTTAAATAAATTTAATAAAAATTTTTAAATAGACTAATCTTACTATTCATTGTATATAACATATTAATATATTACAAAATATATTAGTGTGTATATATGTACATATAAATTTGCTGTATATAAGTATTATATTATTATTTATGTATTATTGCATACATAGTCATTTAAATATTAATTTTGGTCTATATTTTCTGTCTGCACCTACTTCTTCTTTTCTCTGCATCACCCTTTAGGTAGACTGGCAGAGAATGCCTCAGGCATTAAGTCCGCTTATAAGTATAGTTCATTTATGTGTATGAAGTGTTATTAAATAAATAAAATAAATTAGTAAATAAAGCTAGATGCATTTTGATTTATTGTGGTATATTTATTTTACTGAGTATGTTAATTTGTATTGCTCATTTGAGAGATAACAATTGTATGCTATCAGTAATAATATTTCATTCCATAGTGCCGGTGTTAATGCGATGAATTCACTTTCACTCAATATCATAATATTATGAAACGATTCTAAACTCCATTCATTGCGGTGTAAAAGCAGCCGTTTTACACAAGAAAACATGAGAAACATGTTGTAAGTGATGAGAGCATTGTCTGTCTGTACTCTGTACTCATGACTACTGAACGCAGATGGTACTCGATGTGAATAAAGCTACACAAAAAGATCAGCCAGAAGCATTCTGCGTGGCCATTAAGCCAGCTAAAGACAGATCTAAAGATTGCCATAAATATTATTGTACTCTCATTGCTTCACGTTTTTGATCCTAAATCTCTTACTTATAAAGGAGAATATCGCATTATCGCGGTATTTTATCGTTTACCACAATGATAAACAGAACACGAAATTACCAGTAAACCATTCATTACTTATTCAATTTTATTTCATTATACCTTTGCCGTATTTATGTAACTTCACATTGAAAATTCCTTGAATTGAATTTGTAACGGATGTAATCTAGTTTTATTTATTCAACAATTTGGCGTGAGCGTCGACATTGCAACAAAATGACCCATTTACGATAACGAGCAGCTCTTAATCATTGTAAATTATAGACTAGAACTATTCATTCAAAATGGTACCACTATAGTTTAATCTACTATCGAAACATTATCTCTTACAGGTGAAGTACAATTTAAGACTCTTTAATCACATTAGAAAGATAAATCCTCTAGAGTGGCTGTTAAGACATCGCACAAATCAACGCCACATAACAAATGCAGCGATCAGGAAACAAATGATGTCAATATAAAATACTATCCCAATTATTTGGGACAATTCATTAGAGAGACCCTCGACGCTTTCCGATTGCGGCGATCAGTCACAAGGCTCGCGACAGATGGGGATCTATCCCGCATGGAGTGCCAGGAAGAAATGGGCGCTGTAAATCAAGTGACGGTCGACAATCCCGCGCAGTCGCCGTCGATACATCAAATGTAATGCCTCGGATACCGCAGCTAGATAATCGAATGTGAGCATCGACTCGTTACGCTGGATATAAGATGAGGTTTGCGACTGCACGTCGTCTAAAACGCCGCAAATTGCTATGCCATAACATCTATTTTGATCATTGTATATTTCTGTTGATCTGATGAACAAATAAAACCAGAAATGATTTACATTTATGTATTAAAAATGAAAATAGGTGACTGAATTTGAGGTTAAGGTTCAAATTGCTATAAAGGCTGAAGTCTGTTGTCGTTGAATAGTAAACGCTGATAGATCTGTAAAGTTTGCCGCGGACAGGGATATATCGAGTGGCTGCCTCCGTTCGGCTTTATTTATACATAACATCTGTTTGAAGTTGAATCTACCGGCGCGGACGGGGAGCGCATTACCGGAGATTTATTCCGCGTCTTAATTGTGAATCGATGGGTTAATGAAGATAAAACCCGTGGCTGTGTTGTAAATTAGCTCGCGTGTCGACTCGTGGCTCCGATAAAGGCCTTCTTTATTGCTCTGTTTGTTTTCTCGGACCGTACTTCAAAGTGAACGGAGATAAAATTTAGTTTTATGCGAATGTATTATTGGCGCGTTTTAAAATGTAAGTTTAATTTTATGTTGCTTTAAAACAGGATCTTTTGTGTACTTCGTGAAGCAAGATGACCATAAGTGTCAGTGGATAGATAAAGGGAAAACGGAGACAAATTGACGGTGTACCGACATCGGTTGTAATTAATCAGGCCACTTATAAATCAGCCGCAACGTCATTAGTAGCTCCGGAGGAAAAGTAAGATAAATCGTTGGGACAGGTCTAGTAACATTACACTATTGACTGAGGTTATTCGCTAATGCATGTTCAAATTGAGACACTTTATTGTTCGATACAAAATATACAAGACTAATAAAACATTTCCTTTAAACAACTGGTGTTCTGATAACAGTCTGAGTATTAAACTTCTCTAGTCTGTGTCACTATGAAGATAAGCGTCTAAGTAGTAACGACGAGCAACCCCCATGCGGTTACACACTCGGATCTAATGGCCGTGATTCGACAAGTACAAATGGCCTCCCTGACAAATGGCCTGCGGACGACCCCATGTCAGACGATGCGACGTAAGTTCAAACAACAGACATGGCAATTTCGGACTTATAGCAATCTATTGAATATTTCATCCTTATTGAAATATGAATAATAATACTAACATTAATACTTAACGAATTTTGTATACGTTTAGCGTAAATGCATTTGACATTTATTGTTTATTTAATATTAGCCACAAACATTTAAGGTCGAATATTGACTGGCAGAAACCAGCAAAAAACATGTAAGCGAAGAATGATAAGTGGATAAAGTGTGCGTCGATCGCTTTCTCAGTTTCCAATGCGATTCCCATCAAAGCTTTTATTCAGAGTCGATTCGCAAAAAGGTCTACGAATATTACAGGCACAAATGGGAATGTATTAAGAATGGAGATTTTCCTTACACGATTTCATAGAGAATCAAATCCTGTCGTCACAGAAACCCTTGGCTTATGAAACACTGGTGATTTATGAGTTCCATTGAAAATTGCCGAGGCTTGACCTCGACATGATACAATATTGCTCTACAACTCATTTGATTGATGATGTCAGGATGATAGATCTCACTCAATAAGTTTTGGCGCAGTATTAACTTAATGATTACATTTTAGATTTGGAATAACACTAACTATTGTTAGACCATTAGAAGCGTTGAGGTTATAAATCTCATGGAAACGTAGATGCGGACGATCCGTCTTCTAATGAAGAAAAGTGCGCCCCCAGGATGGTTTATCGTCGATCTGTGTAATTAAAACGTTACCCAGAGGAAATGTGCGGTAATAACAATAAATCTAAAGCGCTCGTAACTCCGGAGCGGTGTCGAGACGCGACGTTAGTAATTGCGCCATTCGAGAGTTGGACGGGTATGCGGTGTGTTGGTGAATATTTGATGACGGCTAATGAATCAAAGGTCCTTTCCCTTCTCCCGCGCTAAATGAATCCTCGGACCGTCCGTCCGTTGATGACGGAGGCTGAAATTTTGAATAACAAAGTGACAAGTGAAGGGAGTAAATGTTAACTAATAGGTTTAATTTGATTCTCTTTAGCAGAGAGATGTGGAGAGACATAAACCAAGCTTTCAAGGGACCTGGATTCCAAAACTGGTCAATCAACTAAGTGGTAACCATTTTTTCTAAATTATCTCCGGTCTGGATGTTTGCAGTACATGCGATGTTTTTTGATTTCATAATATAAGTATACCGAGTGAGAAAACACACTTTTTCACTTAAATCTCTACATATATTTCTACTTCCTTACCATGCACCGAAGTCTAAACTGGTAGAATTTATCATCTTTTTGAAAAGTTTGGAAAAAAAAATATCTTCACGCAATTCCCAATACAGGGGTAGACAGAGGTCGAGTCTAGACAATTAAGTCCCTTCGACCCACCTTCCATCGAAGATATTTTCGGGACAACGTGACAGGTGGTGAGCCCGTCGCCGTCTTTATGTCCAAGCCAACGATATTCGTACATAAGTTTTTGACAAACCCATTGATACTACCAACTGGGGATCGAACTCGGGTCTATTGACTCGAAATTCCGACCACCCAACCACTCGGCTATCGTAACTTTTTGAAAAAATTTGTGAGTGTAAGAAATGAAAACGAAACCCTTATTTTTCACACATTTGTTTATTATAAATTTACGAATGTATAGCAAAAATAAACTTTTTTAATGTGTAATAGTTTTTTTTATTAATTACAGATATATAATATAAAAAGTGATATTTTAAATACATCATAATGGACGACGTTGGTAGTTATAAGAATACATTATACCAATGGATATAATATACGGCGCATTAAACTGATTTTTTTATTTACACTCTTTAGTGTATCCGATCTTAAAAATATCAAATAATTTATAACAATTTGACGTTAGAAACTAAAAAAGTTAAGTTATGTATGTGTGAAAAAAAAGTGCTATATTTTTTTTTCATACGTACATAACTTAACGGTCTTTACCTCCACTTTAGGATTAAGCCTTCTCCGATAAAGGAGGTTTGACCTTAGTCGCCATGCTTGGCAAGCGGATTGACGATCACAGTACCAGATACCTCGCTGCTACCCAAAGCTCGCTGTTAAATTTTTGTCTGATATTTCTCGTGATATTACATTTCCCGCCATCTGTAGGTAGCCAAAAAAATATTGAAGGCTTTAGTCGGTAGTATATTCTTGGGCCGATATCACGCGTACCTTTGGCTTGGACATAAAGACAGTGACATGCTCACCACTGGCCTCGTTATCCCAAAACATATCCTCGGTGAAACCCTGTCTGCCTCACTATTATATAGTATCCCGACCGATTTCGGCCACAGCAACTTGTACTATTGCGAGCGTCATTCGTGTGCTCGGAGATGACTAACGTAACCGATTTTTGCGCTGAACTTGCGAGCATATTGAGCGCAAGTCAGCACCCCTCCGACATAATTGTAGGTGATGGCTGGATTGGCATGAAGATATTTTTATGTCGATACGGCCTGTTTTTGCTTACTGCTTTTTGGACAACGTGACAGACAGTGAGCCAGTCGCCGTCTCTGTATCTAAACCGTAGATATAAATTGTCCATAAATTTAAGTACATAAAAACCTCATTGGTACTAGCCTACCATCTAGAGATAGAACTCGGGTCTCTTGACTCCAATTTCGATCACCGAACCACTCCCGGCTATCGGGACTATAATAAATAACAATATTTAAATAATAACATATTTATATGTTATATAAATATGTTATTATATAACATATAAATATTATATATTCTTGACATATGTAATCATTACTAATACCATTATTATAAATTGATATCGATTAATTGTCGATTCATGGATATTTCAACTAATCGTAGTATTCACGTTACTATTGAGTACACGTGATAAATTGAACATAAATTATAGTACAATTCTACTGTTCGATAAACACGAGGAGTGAGTTTTGATATAGCCTTGTTTATTATTGAGAGCTTTATCTTAAATCGGTTAATAATAACGTGGAGACCATTGAAAGGTGTATGAAGCGAATCTAAATAAATACAATAGTGTAGACACGGCAAAATGTGTTATTTCCATTACTTTACGATTGCCGAGTGATCGGGATTTAAGTCAAGAGAGTCAAGAGAGATATAGAGATCTTGAGAGTTCGATTCCCAGATGGCAGTCTCGTACAAATGTTTTTTTTTTATTAAAAACTAAAGTACGAATGATGTATTTGGCTTGGACAAAAAGACAGCGACGGGCTCACCGCTTGTCACGGTGTCCCGATAAAAGTCGTCGGTGGAAGGCGAGTCAAAAAGAACCTCTTTTTACCCTTGTATTGGGAATGGCGTGAACATATTTTTTTCTATTAGTTCTGCGTGGTCCAATCTATGGCCGGATGTATTTATGCAAAAGAGCCATCATATCATAACCTAATGAGCTTGTAAAAGTCGAAAGGATTGGCCATAATCTCAATATATACATACTAAATACATTTGACGGTGTTGCCCGTCATCTGCTAAATCTTAATCTAGTACTTTTTGAGATGGTGACCCGCCATCTGTAGGTAGCATTTTCAAGGCTTTCCTCTTAGTCGCCTGCTACGACGATCACGGGGTTGAAGCATTCTTATACCGAAACCACACAAACAGGAAATTGTGCAAATCAAATCATCGATATAAGTATTATACAAAAAAAATATTCTCTCGCAATTCCCAATACAGGGATTCCCTTCCACCGAAGATATTTTCGGGTATTAATATAAGTATTATACAATTACATTTATCGATTTTCATGGAGTGAAGAGTAAGGACTTCTTGTTACTCCATCCACTGATGAACTGGTGTCCTAAGAGCATATGATTTCGTGCAGCAATAGAAACCGTTTCCTCATTGGACCTCTGTTGACGAATGGCGTATACATGGGTTTTCATAGTGTCACCAGGTTTGGGGTTTGATTCCCGGACGGGTCGTTGTAGAAAACAGCTTTTCTACATTGCCTTGAGGCTGGGTGTTTGTGGTACCTTCGTTGTTTCTGATTCCATAACACAACTGCTCTAGTTATTTACTTTGGGATCTGAGTAATGTAAGTGATATTGTCCCATATCTATGTAAGTATTTTTAGTAGACCTACCTTGCACTGAAGATATATTTGGGACAACGTGACAGGTGATGAGCCCTTCACCGATGTCAAAGCCAACGATATAGTTCGTACATAAGTTTTTGAAAAAGCATTGACACGAGGCTGCCATCTGGGGATCGAAATGGGGTCTCTCGACTCGAAATTCCGACCACGTTACCACACGGCTATCGTGACTTATAACCTAGTATGATAGCACATAAGAAATTAAGCAAATTTTTAGTTATAATTAACTGGTAATCAACATTCTGTGGATAGTACAGCCTTACTGCCTAGCATATTAATGTGTATACATTTGTCAAAGGTTGAATATGACAAAATGTATTTGAGTAAATTTAATTATTTATTTAATCTATGAAAAAACTTCTATGTAAGGAGCTAGACGCTTACAAAGCAATCACACACCATGTGTTTTGTGTGTCAAACTCTATGTATGTGTGTATGTGTTCGACATAACAACTGTTAAAAATAAAATAAAATTATAAGTTAGATGTGATTCAATTTTTTCTATGAAACATTTCTAAACACTACTCTAAATCATTCATTGCTCTATGGTCCAAAGTTTATTGCTAGATGCATACTGTTATCGCCAAGATTGTGGGTGTTGCTGTAGTTCATTAATTCCACAATGATGCAATGAAGTTCACTGTTCACTTACCTCGAGCCGTTGCTGATTTACAAGCCAAGATAAGCAACATTATTATTCTCTATACAATTTAAAGGCGTAACAGGGCAGAGAAGTAATTATTTCAATTAAGTACTACAAGTGGTAATAACAGTTTGCAGTTGAATTAATGTCGGCTGTACACATTAGGAGATTCGAAGGTAGAGATAACGTCTATCTTAGACGGCCTCAGTGGATAAGGGTCGTACACCTTTTCATAGTGTCGCTAGCTATGAGGTTTCGGGTTCAATTTCTGGTTGGGTCAAGAAAATACTTTTTCTATATTTTCTCGGATCTAGAAAATTAAGTGACAGGTGGTTAGCCTGTCACCGTCTTTATGTCTAAGCCATCGACACAATTCGTACATAAGTTTTTGAAAAACCCATTAGTAAGAGCCTGCCACCTGGGGATCGAACTCAGGTCTCTTGATTCGATCGCGATCAGAGCTATGTATAAGATGTTGTACCTAGCTATGTATGTATTTATTATTATATTACAACAAGCATACTATTGAGCGGAGTCGTGCAAACCCTCGACTCCGGAGAGCTTAAAATAAAACAAACTGGCACGCCATACGGACCATTAGTAAGAACATTTGTTCCCGGACTGCGCACGCGATAGCATCTCCGTCTTCAACCAACTAATGAGCATGTCTTCCACTGACGCTTTCAACGTATACCAGGCTATCTCTGATTCTATTGGCGGTGATGTGTTAAAATGATTACTAATTGAGAATGTATTTCGTTTTCATTAACATGATTGGACAGTCACGATAGTTGAGTTGTTGGGTGGTCGGAATGTCGAGACGAGAGACTCGAGTTCGATCCCCAGGTGGCAGTACCAATGAGTTTTTCAAAACTTATGTACGAATTTTATCGTTGGCTTGGACATAAAGGCGGCGACGGGGTCACCACCTGTCACGTTGTCCCGAAAATATCTTCGGTGGAAGGTGGGTCAAAGGGACTTAATTGTCTAGACTTGTCCCCTGTCTACCCCTGTATAGGGAATTGCGTGAAGATATTTATATATTTTATGATTGGACAGTGAAGTGAATTTATATCATTATCATCATCATAATAGCAGCTAAAAGTCAGCAAGATATAGGCTTTTCCCGTATGGAGAAAAAAAAAGAAAATATTTATACGCTGTTCCTAATCCTGGGGTAGACAGAGGTCCAGATAATAAAGTCCTTGCATCGGGGACATTATTTTGTTTTCCAAGATATTTCCTTTCGCCGTCTGTCGATCTCCAAGTCAAAAAATCGTATATAAGTTTTGAAAAAAAAAAAACTTATTGGTACAAGCCTGGATATCAAACTCGGATCTTTCGACTCGAGTTCCGATCACCCAACTACTCGGCTACAGTGACTTGGCATTGGGATGGATATGTCTCACACGTATGGAAATGTTTGATTTTTATTTATACTTTAATTGAACCAACCGGTTCGCCTTATGGCAGCATCAGGTTCAAGTCACCGAGATGATACGATTTCAATGAAATATTTAATCGTCCGGTAAGATTTATAAGAAATAAATACCAACCTATCACTCCTAAGTAGCATTGAAACAGTGGTGTAACAAAGATGTCGCTCACCTCAGAACAGCCATTTATCCGCGCAAGTACCCAGTAAACTAGGTACATAAATTATTTTGTCTGCTTCGCCAAGTGTAAGGAACTTCTCAGGAATTTATTACCAAAGTGTGGTCCAAGCTATAAACAACAGCGGCATCTAACGTTATAAGATAAGCTAGATAGACAAAATTATAGATAGACTTTTCTTCTTAAATATAAAACATGAGCGTATATTGTACATTAAACAAAGGTAATTTTCTGGTTATTAAGTAAGTTTTTTGGAAGAGAGAAAACTTATATTTATCAAAAACGTTATGCTTATAATATACTTCTTTCCATCAGTGGCTTCGCGCGCGTGGTTGCTCGGTTTCAGTAGTACAATTATTTTGGCATATGTTTAAGTATAAACATTTTTCAGTTACTTTTTTATTATTTTAAAAATGTAATGTTAAAAGTTTCACCATTACCTACTCCAATGTATAAGTTCGAAAATGACATGAACCCATACAAACTTTTACACCACTATTGTTACCCTTTACTGGAGTATACTAAAATATACAATCTATCTCCGTATTAAAGTTTATCAATGTAGGAGATCACATCTATAACATTGGATCGGGTATGGATAATTGTGGTACTTCGTTTTATCCGATTTCATGACACATGTCTAACTCGAGGGCAATTAGGTCCTTTCGACCCCCCTTACACCGAATGCTTTTTTGAAACACGTGACAGGTGGTGAGCCCGTCGCCGTCAATATGCCCAAGCCAACAATATAAATCGTACATACGAATAAATTTTTCAAAAACGCATTACGAGCTTTGGGGGTCGAACACGAGTTTCTTGACTCGAATTCCGATCAACCAACCACTCGGCTTAAATATCTTCAAGTAATTCCCAATACAGGGCTAGACAGAGGTCTCGTCTGAACAATTAAGTCCCTTCGACCCACGTTCCACCGAAGATATTTTCGGGACAATATGAGCCCGTCGCCGTATATCTTACATCCATCGATTTAATTCCTATATAAGTTTTCAGAGTCAAGAGAGAGTCAAGAGACCCGAGTTCGATCCCCAGGTGGCAGGCTCGTACCAATGGGTTTTAAAAAAACTTAAGTATGAATTACATCGTTGGCTTGGATATAAAGACGGCGACGGGCTCACCACCGGTCACGTTGTCCCGAAAATATGTTCGGTGGAAGGTGGGTCAAAGGGACTTAATTGTCGATACTAAACCTCTGTCTACCTCTGTATTGGGAATTGCGTGAAGATATTTATTTATTTAATGTTTATTATTATTATTATATTTTATTTATTTATTACTATATTATTTTGAGATATTTTATTTGTAGCTATTTTGGTTAACTTGTACCATACTTCAAAGGAAAAATAGTAGAGAGCGCCGACAGCCATTTTGTATAAAGTAAGGGGATGTTTTAAAATATTACATGTCTTGAGGAAATGTATTTTTTGCGGAAGGTGCAGGGGCCAAGTTTATTTATGAAGGATGACAGAACTTATTTCTCTTACAGTCATATACGCATAAGGTATAATATGAAGGTAACAAGGAAAGCTATGACTGATGTTCATGTGATCCGAGTGAATATTTATCTTCACGGAATTTCCCATAACGAACTAGGCAGAGGTTTATATGGAAGTTATTCATCATAGTATAAGTAATTAATTATAAATGAAACATAGACGCTGTGATTGTTGATTCTCATATGAGATTTCATGACCGCCGAGGAAGAGTGGCGTACACACCGGTTTTCATCGTGTCGTGAGCTCTAAGATCCCGGGTTCGATTCCCGGACGGTTAAATGTAGAAAAACAATTTTTTTACATTTTCTCGGATCTTTGTGGTACTTTGATTGTGTCCTATTCAATAACACAAGTGCTTTACCTATTTACTTTAAGACTAGAGGAATGTACCATGTGATGTTGTTCCTATTTATGGATGTATTTATACAATTATCTTAACACCGTTCCCAATACAGAGGTAGACAGAGTTCTAGACATTTAAGTCGTTTTGACCCTCCTTTCATCGAAGACATTTGTTACGACAACGTGACAGGTGGTAAGCCTGTCGCTAGCTTTTCTCTAAGCCAATGATATAAATCGTAAATCAGTTTTTTTTATTGAAAATCATTGGTACGAGCTTTGGGGGTTCAAACTCGTATAAAACTTATTTTGTGGTTCAAATTGAACAACAAAATAAACTGGATAATAAACATAGTCAATAAACTGTGTTACGTATAACATATTCATTTCTCACGGTGTTTCTCTATGAGTCACGATCACATTATTACGCGGTATTTGCATTATCTGTGTAGTAAAGCGTAAAGAGGAAACAAGCTTCCTTATTCCGACATAAAAAAGGT
Source organism: Sericinus montela (assembly GCA_029286605.1). NCBI lineage: Eukaryota > Metazoa > Arthropoda > Insecta > Lepidoptera > Papilionidae > Sericinus > Sericinus montela. The sequence continues at coordinate 1,520,424 of JAGSMR010000108.1, forward strand.
TGTCATAACGGTAAAAAAGGCAATATGACTCGACAGCCTATGACTCGACATTAGAAGCAGTTATTAAGACGCGTTCACATTAAGCGTACTAACTGATATGAGTGAGACCCTACGAAAACCCGTGTGTACGCCACTCGCAACTTACTTGGTCTTATAAAGAGGATTCACCAAAATCGTCTGTTTGGCGGATTCGCGATCGCAGTATTTTCATTATCTGCTGTAAACATCACGGTGAGGCAGAAGTTAATAAAGACTTCATGAACCCACTGTTCATCGAAGCGTATCTTGGACTATGTTACAAGTGATGAGCTTGTCGCCGTCTTAATGTCCAAGCTAACGGCTAACGACATATTTTGACATGAATATATATTCACCGTTGGTAATTATTTATAAATATATACGTTCATGTTCATTACACAAATATTTCTTCGAAGGCAGGGTCACTACCAAGCAGGCTGTAACATGACTTTAATATTTCGACAAAATTTTGTTAGAATCTACAAAAACTCTTTGAAATACTCAGAGATGCCTTTTGACTTGTCGACGGTCATTTGCAGACTGTTCTACTAAAATGTACCTTGTTGTTACCACAAGAATCTACCACTCACTTTCATCCCGTACGTTTCGCGAGATGTGACTTAGGGAAAAGCCTCAAAATGCCATTAGCAACCAAGAGATTGCGGTTGAACACAATTGAAATATACCTCAACAAAATACAGCAGACCAGTGATGGGCAGCAACGTCTAATATGCTAGATATCTGGTGCTGCAATCTCCTTCCCTGATAAAACTTTCCTCACGGGAGAGGTCTAATTCCTGTAATGGAACTTTATAGGCCGTTAAGTACGTTTGTATATAAACATTTGGAAAGCTCAGGAATCTGCATGGGAAAGTAAACACACAATTTAGAGCTTAGCGATAACTGTTGCGAGAACTGAAGGCATATAATTTGCTCGAAGAGCAAGTTTTTACTAGGACGCGCCGCTGGTTTCCGCAGGAGCAATAAATTCTAGCCCATCGCATAAATATCGCGTTGCGCTAGCGGCCGGAATCACTTTGGATAGATAAGGTGATGCCAGTCCGCGGGCGGCTTTGCTTTGATGCTGCACGGTACAAAAAAAGTTGAATTTGCAGTCCTTTGCAGGACTTACGTTTATAGTAAGAAGGAAAGAAACTTGTTTATTCGTAGCGCAATTACAGCACGATGATTTACAAATACTACAAAAGATATGAAAAAATTGTACTATATTATAAATGTTAACATAATTTTGTTTCTGTAAATAAAGTAATTTAACATTAAAAATAATTAAAACAGAAACAATTAGTAAACTTAAATAAATAACTCTTTCGTGTTTTATTTGTTATTTGTAACGTTGTATAATTTTGAATTTAATAATTGTATTGTTTGTGAAATCACAGTAATTAGTCGTTTTCAAAATAGATTTTTTAACCTTTGAGTATTTCTCGATAAGAAGAAAAAGCATTTTAGTCATTCCGATACACATTTCAAAGCAGTTCCGAATAACCATCAACCAACCATTTCGCTGTTGCTGATATATCTATAATAGGAATAAATATCAATGATACGTACACAATACATTGATAGAGACCACGTCACGTACATGGCCCTGATCTAAAGTATAAAGCTGATGCATTTGTGCTTAAGGAGTCAGAAACAACGAAGGTTTCACAACCATAAAATGTATCTAAAGTGTTTTCTACAGTAACTCATACTGGAACCTCATTACTAATGACACCATGGAAACCGGCGTGAACGCCACTCAACCATACAACTCTTTAAAAATGAATTATACAAGGTTAAAACATACAATTATTGCAATAAATGGCGTTCGTTTAGATACGTCTGTTGATAAATCTGACGTATTTTATCATTATAAAAGCAAAGTCTGCTTTATTCGTGTACCGAGTAGCCCATATCTTTGAGTTATTTCGCACGGATGAAATATATGGCAATTCCTTTGAATAATACATACGCCATATTTCAGTTCGCTACGCGGCTACGGTCTACGCGCGTAGGTGCGCACTTTGTTCCGGAATTTCAGTTTTTTAATATAATAATAACAAAGGTGTTCAGTATTTCTCACATATTAATACTTAAAAATTACATTTAAAATAAAATGATTTTCGGATTTTATAGCGTTTTTAATTAGTTTTTACAAACTTTTTTTATTTCCCAACGTTTCGGAAGCTTTACAGCATCCGTGATCACGGGGGGACACAGTCCCTCCGTTTGTAAAAACCCCAGTTTGAATCCGAAAATCGTTTTATTTTAAATGTGTAGTGTTCGGGTAAATACAAGAAATCATTAAAAATTACAATTTTCTTATTTTAATAAAAAGTCTTAAATGATAGGTCTTTGTTTTAAAAAGCGACAGGCTCAACATCTGACACGTTGTCCCATAATGTCTTTAGTGAAAGATGAGTAGAATGGTATGGAGATATATTTTTAAATTCTTTGTTTTAATAAAAAATCGTATTATAGATGACTTACAAGGGCATGCGTTTTACATTTTTAAATTTATAGTTAATTTTAGAATTCTGTGACAGTTTTTCTCGTACTTAATAGTAAGATATGTTATAGCATTATATTGCAATCGATGTTATTTGCCTTAAGTGTAAAATATAGTTAAAATACAATATATTTAAAATACAAATACGTGACTGACAAAGTTTTGTATTTGATGTCACTATTATAGCTTTAGTATATTTATCTATTAAAATGTCAGATATTACTTATTTTACACTTATACCTTGTAGAAAAAATTACACTTAAAAACATTTCAATTATATATATACTTTAAAGGCAAAATAAGAATATAAGATAAAATCCAAATATATTAAAAAAAATTAAAATATCATCACGCAATTCCCAATACAGGGGTAGACAGAGGTCGAGTCTAGACAATTAAGTCTCTTCGACCCACCTTCCACCGAAGATATTTTCGGGACAACGTGACAGGTGGTGAGCCCGTCGCCGTCTTTATGTCCAAGCCAACGATAGTCGTACATAAGTTTTTAAAAAACCCATTGGTACGAGCCTATCAACTGGGGATCGAACACGGGTCTATTGACTCGGAATTCCGACCACCCAACCACTCGGCTATCGTGACTTTTTACATAATATTGGCAATACAAATCCCAAATTATGAAATATCTACACGCCATTCCCAATACGGTAGACGGAGGTCTAGACAATTAAGTCCTTTCGACCGACCTTCCACCGAAGATAATTTTGGGACAACGTGACAGGTGGTAAGCCCGTCACCGTATCGTGTCGTAGAAATAAATATTTATTACTACTAAATTTTTTTATTATTAAGTCACGATAGCCGAGTTGTTGGGTGGTCGGAATTTCGAGTCGAGGGACCCGAGTTCGATCCCCAGGTGGCAGTACCAATGAGTTTTTCAAAAACTTATGTACGAATTTCATCGTTGGCTTGGACATAAAGGCGGCGACGGACTCACCACCTGTCACGTTGTCCCGAAAATATCTTCGGTGGAAGGTGGGTCAAAGGGACTTAATTGTGTAGACTTGACCTCTGTCTACCCTTGTATTGGGAATTGCGTGAAGATATTTTATATTTTGTTTTATTTATTTTATTTTTACAATTTTTTAAAACAAAATACAACTCCATTAAAAAAGGTAAGAACTTTCAACTCAGGAAACTTATAAAATTACATTTAACTTCTTCTATTAAATTAAACCCATAATTCAAAAACATCTTATTTAAATTTAAAACGATAAAATTTAAAAACGATGCGCTCTGTAAAACATTTTATGGGTGAACTTAGCTAAATTGCTATCATTAAATATTAAACAAAATTATTTCATCGTAACCGCCGTACCAATTGACAATTATAAATTTACAAGCGTTTAAAGAAAAAAAAACCTCACCTGGCCGTTTTTGTGCCATTCAACATGTGCCATTCGACAAAAGATACCATAGCACGCCAATTTATCACACAGGTCTTGGCCTTTTTAGACAGATAATATATTGGGACATTAGAGTATAATAGACGATCCATTCAGCCATTTATCATGTTTTTGCGACTAACTTACGTTTGCAGGTCTCTTTGCTGTATGACAAGCACTTAAGGGTGATAATCGAATGTATGCTGATAGAAGTAATCGTGTTTAACTTTCACCCGACACGTAGACTGTAAAAGCGCGTGTGTTTCGATTATTTCTTTGAAATCACTTAATGGCATTGTTTGCGGGTCGCGGCCATATTTGTTTGAGAGAACGTGAAAATCGCATAGTCATTACGGTGATGTTACTTTGTATTCGTTGTAATGTTACACGAAGTTACTATAAAATGTTTTTTCTTCAAGACATTTTTCGAATATTTTCTCACGAATAAATCGTCGAAATACGTAAATAAGCAAGTAAGTAATTTTGTACATCTTTTTGTATTTTCCTAATACTGTGGTAGGCAGAGTTTCAGACAATTAAGTCCTTTCGACCCACTTTTCACTGAATATATTTTTGAGATTACGTCACAGATGGTCAGTTTATCACCGTATTTATGTCCAAGCCAATAATATAAATCATAGATAAGTTTTTGTAAAAACTTGTTGGTACGAGACTATGATATCCCCAGGTGTGATCGAACTCGGGTCTTTCGAATCGATTCCCGATCACCCAACCACTCGCCTATCGTGACTATTAAAGGCGCCTGTTGTCTTTTACGACACACACGACGAGGAAAGGATATTTTCTTGGTATATTCTTAAGCTGTTACCACTCTACACTAATTAACATTGGCAACTGCAATTTTCAAGACATTTTCCTTAAAAACCTCTTTCCACATCCGTAGGAGAAAGGTGACGTAATATTTCGCCGTTACACAGCCAATGGGTTCCATTAAGGTTCACTAAATACGTATTATACTATAAAGGTACGTGTACATTGCTGTGTAATTTGTTAAATTATATTTGCATGTTCATGACAGCACGTAGTCGAAATTGTGTACTTGTTTCAACACGTTTCAAAACGTGTCACATAAAGAGGCGCACATTAGAGCTCGTCTGAGTTGAGTGCACCTCTTAAAACTCGTAAAAGGCGCCATAAGGTTGAGTTATGGTCTCCACGCGACCCGTTGTAATGAATATGGTCGTCGGTATATTTCAATTTAGCTTTGAGGTGGAAATGTTACAGTGTAAATAGCTGAATTTCACCCGTACATGCTATTTAGAACCTTATATGTTTACTGTAATGGTTATTATTGTATGGCTCGTAGTGTTATAAAGTTTAAAGAGCGTAGTTTAGCAGCCGAAAATATTCTTTATTTGAATGTGACATTGCGGGTAATGTCAAGCGTAAATTTGACGTTGTCATAATTATTACGGTTACTAAAATTTGAATACGACTTTAATAACAAGTCACGACAGCCGAGTGCTTAGGTGATGGAAATTCGAGTCAAGATACTCGAGTTCGATCCCCAGGCAATCTCGTACCTGTATTGGAAATTAGGAAAAGACATTTTTTCATTTTTAAAACGTTAAAATAATTCACGCATAATTTGAAGTTGATAAATGGAATCTTGCTATATGGTGTCAGCCTAAAAATAAACCAGCTCCTATCTTCCCGCAGACGTTACCTGAGGTACCTGAGGATAACGTTAAATCGTCCTGAGGGAGATACTTTTATATATTCTTAAAACGACACTGGATCAGATACCAGCCCCCTTCTCTTCGTTGTCGTATGAGGTAGTTCAGGAAAAAACCCTTTTACATTGCAAACAACAAATGGTGGAATAACCATATCGTAAAATATCAGACTAAAATTCAGCAGATCGGTGACGGACAGTAGCGCCTTAGATCTGAGGTTTCTGGTGCTACGATTGCCAATCCGCTTACCAAGGGTGATGATCGTGGATCGGACCAAATACTCCTTAAAGGAGAGTCCTTTACCCAGCATTGGACATTTACAGTACGAGACTGAAGTAAATTAAAAGACTTTAAAGATCTTCACTCTTTAAAGGTCTAGTTGAAAAAACACTACACTTATAATTAAAAACGTCCACAGCCTTTTTTTTCTTTACGGCCAGTCAAAGTAGGACATAGATCCTTTCTGCAATACTTGATAGAGGGAAGCAATGAGCTCTGCCAAAATGTCGCCTATAACTCTTTGAATTTTAAAGTTACTTAAGTGATCTTAAAGGCCTGTAAAAGTATATTGCAGGAAACGTTTCTCCGATGTAAGAAGGATTTACCAGAATATTTTTTCATTTCATTGCACTTAAACAACAAATAGTATGGCTATATTACTACAAAGTGATCTTTTGCACTGCTGCTATGATAACTTGGTAAAGTATTATTTTATAATATCTTTACATATTAACTACACTTGAGAGCAATCAATCCGGGTCACCTAAAGAAACCTATAAGTCTTGGAAACTAAGAATTTAATTTCATTTTTATATTTATAGGTCATATTATTTATTAAAAATTACATAAAGAAATGCTAATATCGCCTCAAAACAAAAACATGTCATTTTTGTACAACAAATTTTTCTTCAATTTTAACACTTTGTATTGCCTCCTCGAGCTTCCATTGCTATGTTTACGTAGTTTGGCATGCTGTAAAACGTGTATCTTATACGATTTTGGTAAATATTCTCCCATTCCTCTATGAGGTCAATTTTGAGCTCACTTACCGTGAGTGGGGGAAGGTTTCGTTGTTTTATGCATCTCCCTAGCTCGTCACATGCATGCTCGATCGGGTTGTTATCCGGTCTGCGTACTGGAAACTCCATATGAGTAATTTTCATCTCTTGTAGGTAGTCATTCACAATGAAACCTGTATGAGGTCGGGAATTGTCATGCATAAAAATAGCATCCTCACCCAAATTGACCATAAATGTTCGTTAAGGATTTCTTCCAAATATCTTACGCGCAGAATTTCATTTGTCAGAATTCAGTCGCATAGAACTGTTGTTGTATGACGACGGTCAACAGAGACCGTATAGCTGAGTGGTTGGGTGATCGGAATTAGAATAAGTCGTCTTGGATTAGAACCCCATAGAGTAAGCTTGGAAAGTAACAAACCAAAACTCAACACACCGGTGACAGGCAACAGCGTCTAAATGCAAGGTGTCTGATATTGGGATCCTCTTGTTGACTTTTGTTATGATAACCCAAATAGGCTTCGAAAGTGGGTTAACAAGTTCATTTATTGTTAAGACTTCTGTCTACCCCAGTATTGAGAATATGAATAAATTTATTTATTAACTTCCTTCTCAAAAGTCGCAGCATCGACTGTATGTTTGCGCAATAAAAATGAAACATATACAGGAGGCTAATTTACCGACACCATTTAGCATTAGGGCGCGGTCGGGATCGTGATATACAGGCTGTTTCATTACGTTCGTATGCGTCGTAACCGTGCTATAATTCAAAATTATTGCCAGCTTTACGAGGCGGCCCGTTGCGCCACGGGGGTGGGATGCGACAGTCATTTCAGCTTAGGTGTGTGAGTGTATTTTTTTTCTCTAAACGCTACGGTTTTCTGTCATTTATTTATCGCTTACGTAAAGACGACATAAAGACACAAAGACGGCGACTTCCAATAAGTGAATATGGGCCGACAATTTATTATTCAATCAAATGTAACATCAGCTGCTTCTATTTCTTTGAGAAAAATCAATGTATAAATTTTATTTACCTTCTAATGATAATAATTACAACTTTGCGAATCAACGTGAGCGAATTAACGAATAAGAGCTCTTATTTCATAAACTATAAACGATTTATCATTTTACATGATTTTCACGCGGTTTATGCATGACGTCTACGGTCAGGTCGTGTAAGTGGTATGTTTTTTTTAAAGTTAAGAGTACTAAAATTTTGCACTTATGCATTAAGATTAATTAGTGAGATGACCGGAGCCACTCCGCTATCCCCTCCTCTGCTCCTATACTTTTCTTCTCTTAAGTACCTCCAGAAAAACCACTAACAAAACCGTATCAATGTACTTTACGCTGACCGTTACGGTATTATCTCAATTTTTTCAAGCAATTATCTTCAACCACCTTTCGTCACAGAGAAAAAAGAGTACATTTGATGGAGAAAAAAAATTGCTTTTCGAAAATGTTTTATTCCCATTTATAAAATGAAACTTGCAATAAATTATCCTATCTACAAATCTAACGATGTGATTCATCAAATAAATTTATAACTCAACCGTGACATTCAATTAATTCAAACGCAATACGTGTCGTACAAAAAAGAAATATTTACACGCTTTCATCGTCGGATGAGGCCAATATTTCTACCAACAATATTTATTTAAAGTCATAAATTTCCCTTCAGCCTACCGCGTTCGATCCCCCAGAATCGCAACAAAGGCAGAGCGTTTATCATCACCGCAGAAAAAACCTTACACACCACGACACCGCTTATTTATTTATGAGCTCAATTCATACTCGAAACCCTCTTCACTACAGGCATAATATTGAGGGATCGATATCATCTCGTTTCACTGTACAGCACACTGCGCGAATACAAAGGGAAGTGTCAAAAAAACCGGTCCAAGTGTCAGCTCAACTGTGACGTATGACAGCTGCGGGGTCCTGACAATACGAGTAACTTCAATTCATCAAATCGTCGACAATGACGCTTTCTGGGGCGTTTGCCCTACACTCGATGCCACAGTGTAGTTTAATTCTACAGTTATTTTATTTCAACTGTAAGATTTTTATGTTTTACATGTATAGGATTAAAACAGTCTGTTTTAAGTAGGGTGGCGATAGGTTATGGTGTGAGCGGAATAGACGGCCGTGGTAAATCGACAATAGTGGTGATTTAGAAGGGCAATAAATGGTGTAAGAACCGTAAAAGCTCTAATGACAAACACACATTTCACGCTACGGAAAAAGATGAGGTGATTGTAGTAAATTTGATACAGGTTTCCTGTTTAATGTATTGAGGGACGGAGGTAAACAGTTTTTTAATTTGTGATTTATGAATTTTAAAGATTTTTGAATTAATGTCTTTGAAATTAATGTTTTTTTTCGTTTTACGAAAGTTTACAGTTTGTATGAAGTATATAATAGAGGATACAATGCAAAATATATGAATATTTTTATATTCTATACAAAATATATTATATTTTTACAAAATCTTATTTTATTATTTTTTTAGGTTTTTAACCTGATTTTCTGAATCTCAGTCCTGTTTTATTTAAACTTTGTCATGATTCCGTGACCTCCGTGGATGAGTGGCGTAGACGAAGGTTTACATGGTGTCGCCAGCTCTGAGGTCCCGGGTTCGATTTTCGGTCGGGTCAATGTAGGGAACACTTTTTCTACATTTTCTCAGGCCTGGGTGTTTGTGGTATCTTCGTTTTTTTTTTTTATTCCATAATAGGAATTCTTAAGTTGCTTACTTTGGGATCAGAGCAATGTACATTGATGGTGTCCCTATCTATGTAAGTATTTATTTATTAATTGGTTTTAGTGGGTCAAAGGGACTTAATTGACTAGACTCTATAATGACTAGACCTCTGTCTACCCCTGTATTGGGAATTGCGTGAAGATATTGATTTCTTTCTTAATTAATATTTACACTTCACACCAATACTTCTAGATCTTTTCAAAGTCAACTTTATATTCTTACTTTAATAAAAATTACTACTAACCATAATATCATTGTACTTAGACGGCTACGCCAATAATGTTTTTTATTTGTATATATGTGACCCAGAGTTAATGCCTTCGAATCAACGGGGTTGCGTGTTCATCTGGCAAATATTTGTGTGATGAATTTGAATGTTTGTACTCGATTGTGTCGAAAAAATCATGATTGCTGATTGGTTGGGTGGGGTCGGAATTTCGAGTCATGAGACCCGAGTTCGATCCCCTGGTGGCAGGCTCGTACCTATGGGTTTTTCAAACTTATGTGCGAATTATATCGTTGACTTGGACATGATGATGACGGGTTCGCCACCTGTCACGTTATGCCGAAAATATCTTCGGTGGAAGGTCGGTCGAAACGGCTTCATTGTCTAGACCTCTGTCTGCCCCTCAGGGGAATCTGCCCTTTACGCCATTCTCAATACAGATTGGGAATGGCGTGAAGATATTATTATTATTATATTGTAATTTTGTTTAATAAAGACATAATAAAGACTTTCCTTAAAGAACAAAAACTTACCTCGAAAAAAAATAAACATTCTTGCAAGATTGCTTATAATTTCTTTAAGCGCTATAATCTTTATTAAAATAAAACTGGCAATAGTGTATAAAGCTTTTTATATATCCTTTGTATTCTTTTATAGCTTATACAATTGGCGTCAAATGACCACCCAAAGCCACTGTGCTGACAACAATCGACCAATCCATTACTTGCTCACACTTCAACTAAATTGACTCTAGGTAGACTCTACATTTTGTTTTACAATGAATTATCGACTTTAACTCTTTGATATAAGATTGAAGTTCAGTTTCATGTTATTGTAAGTTACGACACATTTAAAGGGATATGAGTGATGTTTACACAATTCCGAAATTTTGAATGCGCAGGAAGCAGACCTCACAGTCTGCTTATTCCTATTGGGGACTACAATATGGCCGACGCGTAATGCCTTTTGTAAGATAAATTTATTGGATTTCGTCTGCTATAGGATTTTGTTAACATCTCCTGTCACGATATCATAGTGTTTGAGCAATATAAAATTATTACAGAAGTTTCGAGTTTTATTCCGAAAAGAAGACAAGTAAACGAAGAAGTATCTAAGTTTCAAAAAATCTAAACGGTTTACATCAACATTTAGATTGTTTGCAACTAATGGAACTGTATTTATAAAATTTTATTAAAATTTAGAAATTTATTTATTAAAATTTTATTTAATATAAAAACTTTTTAGACGTTTGTATAAAAAAGAAGACGTTTGTTAAGATGTCCATTAAGAAGAAGAAGCCAACTGTTTGTGTGAGCGATCCCCAGGTGGCAGGCACGTACCAATGGGTTTTTTTTTTCAAAAACTTATGTACTATTTAGATCGTTAGCCTGGATATAAAGACGGCGAAGGGCTCACCACCTGATACAAGGGTTTTGGTAAAAGTTTATTCTTTTAAAATAAAATGATTATTTACGAATTATATTGCGTTTTTATTTATTTTTTTAAAACATCCCAATTTTAATAGGGAAGGTTCTTAGGTGCAACCAACTGCTATATCATCTATATATAAATAACTGCTGCATCTATATATAAATAACATTAAGTCCAATAACAAGGATACCACTGCAGGAGCTCAAGACAAACTGAACGCGTTCTACATAAATCATATCTAAATTAATGAATTGAAGAGTAAAAATGTTTAAAATTTCAACTGAAACGGGCGGGATACGAACCCGCGACCGCGCAATATACATCAGCATGTAGGACATAGGGGCTCTGAGGTAAGAGAATTGCCATGGTACGGCAAAGGTCGCGGCTTCGAATCCCACCCATGTCAGTTGAAATCTTAAACATTGTTCTCTCTAATTTAACAACAAAAAGTTCAGCATAACTGTTATGCTTTAAAATCGATAAAAATTACTTAATGAATTAAATTGACGGTAGCCCAAGACAATGGTGACAGCAGGATGTTCAAAACTTCAGTCCCCCGTGAAACGTTGGGAAGTTTAAAAAACTAAATAAAAATGCGATAAAATCCCTAAACTCGAGACCTACCAGACACCTCGGACCTGGAGATGGTTACGTCGCCATTTGTCGCTATTACCACAATATTTGGGGACTAGAGATATCTCATGAGTCACAGTAGCCGAGTGGTTGGGTGATCGGGATTCGAGTCAAAATCCCGTGTTCGTACTCCTGGAGGCAGTCTCGTATAAATGGGCTTTAACAAACACTTAAGTACGAATTATGTCGCTTGGACATTAAGACAGCGACGGGCTCACCCCTGTCACTTTGTTCCAAAATCTACGGTTTAAGGAGGGTCGAAAGGACTTGATTGTCTAAACTTCTGTCTACACTTGAATTGGGAATGGCGTGAAGATATTTATGATATCCCTAATGTGGCATAATTGTTAAAGCCGTTGCTATATAAAAAGTGGCACAAATTACACGAAAATACTGTACAAAAATGTGAACTTGTTAAAAAAAATAAAAGCATATTAGGCCCAGCCGTCAGAATTAATTTTATTATCATATTTACGCGTAGCATTTATTAGAACACTTAAGGGAAAATACCACCACAAAAGTCATTACGCTCCTGCCACCGAGTGCCTACGGACAATAAAAATAAAATATGCTTATCGCAAAGGCCATAACGACGCCTTAAGTCAGTTGTGTTTGAACAGAAATGTGTGACAAATAAAAGCGTTGATGGCGGTTGGTTATTTGTTTACCGGCTACGTGCCACGTCTCTGTATTTGTACTTTAAAATGGGAAACAATCATTTGTGCGTTAAATTTAACAACTGTGTTCATTTAACTTCAAATGGATAGGGCCTTTCGATATTTGTGCACAACGTAAATTGTGTGTGTGTTTTGAAGTGAAAACTTCTTTAAAGGTCTTGGGCGGTTTTAGGGCACGTCCGGATCTGGCGAATGTGCCGCACGCGCGCCGCATGCGTGCTGCTCGCGCGCTCACTCGTGCATTTAGTGTAGCTTTTTGGCGTGCTCCTTTAGCGCAACTTACGTAAAGCTCGCACATGTGTAAGTTGTTCCTTTCTGTTTATTAATATTATTTTTTTAGGCAGGCTCGTACCAATGGGTTTTTCAAAACTTATGTACGAATTATATCGTGAAGATGTGTATTTATTTATATTTCCACTCCACGATGATACGTATTCAGCCTTCGGTAATAAGAAGCGTACTGAGCGGGTGAACAGACAAGAAGCCCGTGAGGCGTGCAAGGGGAGGGACGCGTGGACGACGTAAGATAACTTAAAATGCGCGCACAGGTCTCGCGCAGATTGCAAGCGGCGCGCGGACGGCGTGTTCGCGGCGCATTCGCCACATCTGGACGCACCCTTAGATATTTAACTCCATGGTCTAATAAATAACTTTAATACTCTATATTTTTTACACTACTCATATTAAAGGCTACTTGTAAGTGGGTACTGTAGCACACATACATATACAACACTTATAAACTATTTAAATAGAAAGTTTCTGGTTTGTTTTGACCCTTAAGAACTAAAATGGCCTCGTAGCAGATAATTGCAATGGTTCTCTGTACCCTTTTCCCGGAACAATACTTCTTCTATTGCTATTTGCAGATAGAAATTTGTAAGTTTGGTAACCAACCAACTGCTATGCAGAAGAAGTTCTCTGCCACTTTAAAAAATATATAGTATAGTTGATATAACATATTTTTGAAATTAGAATTTTCGTCTTTAAATCCATTAGGGCCTTAAGGAACCACAAATATCGTTGTATGCAAAAATAAATGGCATGTGTTATCGTGTTCCCATAGTTAAGCACACTAACTCTTCTAAATGCTCTACCACCATTATACAGGTACTAAACTCGACACTACATAGCACAGCACCACCAATAATAACATAAAGCGACATGTGCTTTGCCTCCGAAGAAGGCCTCATCAAGACTATGACGTTGCACAGCATACTGTCAGTAACTCTATTTCATTATAACATCTCTATTATAATGAATTCCCGCAAATAAACGCTCGAATCTATTAATTAGTATCTTTCTCGAAAATAGTGCTTTGTCCTTTGATGCAAATATCATTGTTATGAAAGGAACCGAAACTCTATCAAAAGAAACAACTATTCCTCTCAATCATCTGTCACACGATTGATAATTTTAAGTCCTAGTTGAACCATAATCACTAGAGAACTTCTAACTTATCGAAACTTCATACGGATTTGCATAAAAAAGACATCAACTGTAGACATTGTTTCTTAGACGCACCTGAAATGTCCACGACATTTTTAAATGCATAAAATCAAATACCCTGAGCGTATAAAACATATAAAAAAGCAAACATCAAGAGGGCAGCAGTTTTCACCTTAATTTACCAGTCATAACAGATAAAGTCAGCGCTTCTTGTTAAAATACACAGTGAGAAATAAAACGAGACGACGTTGAAATACGATCCGAGATAATGGACTGACAGCCGGACAGACCGCGGCGGCCGTTTTGATATCTATATAAAGCCTTTTAAAATTACACCTGTAATGTGAAAATATTTTTTTTTTGAGTACGCGGTAATTTATTATAAAAATATGCCGTTTTGCATGTTTACGAAATTTCAAAAAACCAGTTTCCGATGTTGGTGCGCAATGAAACGCTATCTTCATGCGAATGAATCAGCGAGGAAGTAAGAATTGAGCTACTTAAAAAAAGTTATTTTTATAATGAAAACTTTTAAGGAGCATTTATATGTCCTCAGTCAATCTCTACTGACTGCTATTTTTTGTAGCACGTAAGATATGATGACTGACCTGTCTGTTTGTATCACTCTGACTAAAGAAGGAAAATCTTATAATACAAAACGTAGACCTAAACGTACATTTTCATTCAAAAGTCTTTTCCTCACAGGAAGCTCATACTGGCTGGAGAAAATTAAGTTAAATAAAATGACCGAATAAAAAGAAAATAAATTCACCGAAGACTAATTAGCAAAACGTGACTGGTGGTGAGCCCAGCGATGTATTGATGTATTAATTACATTAGCAGACATATTTTAATAAATAAATAAATATATTCACGCAATTCCCAATTCAGAGGTGGACAGAGGTCTAGTCTAGACAATTAAGTCCCATTGACCCACCTTCCACCGAAGTTATTTTCGGGACATAGTGACAGGTAGTAAGCCCGTCGCCGTCTTTATGTCCAAGTCGAAAATATAATTTGTACATAACTTTTAGAAAAACCCATTGGTACGGCCACTTGAGGATTGAACTTGGGTCTCTTGTCTCGAAATTCCAACCACCCAACCATACGGCTATCGAGACTTATAAGGCAAATAAAAATATGGTAAATAGTAAAACAAATAAAATAGAAACGAACTTAATACTATATAGAATATGTATTCATTAGGCTAGTTTTTATCCTGAATAAATTCTTCAAAGTGTGGGCAATGTGGAGTCCAGGTGAATAAATATATATTTTAATGTAATAATTATCTTGGTATTTTAAGGTAGGTACTATTATGAAGTTAATTTATTTTAATTACTTACAAAATAAAATTTAAAATTTACGATTTCATTTACGATATAACTTTTTGAACACGATTAGGTTATAAAGTAACCGCGCCCTTAATAAAGCAATTAGTTCTATGACTTATGATTGCAGATCACGAAAGGGTAAAGTTACAGCCAACATTAAAACTTAGAAAATTATACTTTTTTATGAAAAGGAAAGGCTATAGAGCTATTTAGGACTTAGAATATCAAAATAGTTTCCAGTAAGTTTTAAATCTTGCAATACAATATTAGGGGGGACATACAAGGAGAAGAGAGCATCACTATTAAACAAGATTTGAAAAGAGTTTCTATTTTATTCCCAAGCATATCCCTATATTGGCATATTCAGAGGTCTAAACAATTCTCCTCTTCAATTTTTAGTTCTTTTTATCCTCGTTTAATTAGTGCTTATTTTTGGACAACGTGTCAGGTGGTTACCTTGTCGACGAACAGTAAAAATCATACATAACCGTCAATTGTATTCAATTGTACAATAACGAGATCGGCCCGAGCCTTATTCCTGGGAAACGATATCGATTCATCCGACCACCCAACAATTCGGCTACCGTAAATGAAAAATTTTATGTAACAATGCGTATCTTCGTTCAAAGATCAAATTTCAGTTGTCAAAAGACATCAGGTATTAACTATCTTTCTAATCTCCAATGCAATCATTTTAGATTTATTATTCCATTGATCTTCATACAAAATGATCAGAAGTCTAGATAATGTCTTTTCGACCTACTTCTCGTCAATCTTATTTGCGACAACGTGACAGTTGTTAGGCCTATCGCCATCATAAATTACAAGCTAAAGATGCAATATATATACATACACATTTTCACACATAAATATATATTAATACATATAAACGTGACTCGAATACAAACATTCATAATTTGCATCCAGCGGGATTCGAACGCGCAACCCTTAGCTCCGAAGGCAGTGTCACTACCAAACCACTACGGGTCGTCAAAATATTTTTATCATCAATTTATAATATTTATTTAAAAATCATCAATAACATGTCAACGTATTATCTTATCCGTGGAAATGCCGCATCAATAAATTATTACTAAGTGAAACATAAACGATAATGTCAATCGGATAAACGTGAGGCACCATTTACAATTGTACAAACACTGACCTGCCGGTTATTAGGGCCAACTTTCTGTTACGAACCCTAATTCATAACAATATCACGACAAGCGAAATAGCACGTAATACCAACGGTATTGGGATTAAATTCTCATGTGTTGTATAAAGAACTGTGGCCTTTTAGGCTTTAAAGATAAAGAAAACGAATACATCCATCATTGGTAAGTGATCGATGAGGTTGGCCCAAATATTTGAATTATTTGATGTTTGAGTAAGGCGGGAACGACAAGACACTTGCCACTGTTAGGGGGAATAAAATTACGAATTGATTATCTTATTACCAAGCTTTCGTTATTATTATTTCGCATTGACGATCTCCGTGAACGAGTGGCGTACACATCGGTTTTCATGGTGTTGCCAGATATGAGGTCCCAGGTTCAATTCCCGAACGACTCAATGTAGAAAAATGCTTTTCTTTTTCTTCAATTCTAGGGTCTGGGTGTTTGTGGTAACGGTCTTATTTCACAATACAAGTGCTTAAGCTGCTTACTTTGGGATCAGAACAATATAGTTTTCCCTATCTATGCATATATTATTTCACACAGTCGTTTTAAAAACAACATTATGATGATACAGAACTAATGTATAAAACCCTGTATATGCTAAAAAGCCTTAAAAGTACAAATGGTGTGACAACTTGCGGGATCAACATCTCGATGAATACCAGGCCGAAATGTAGCAAATTGGTGACGGGCAGCAGTTATGAGGTACAATGTACAGACTGTCCACGGACGTATACAGACCACAGATGTTTAATACACAGTTATTTATTTTCTATATATTAGGGATAACAAACAGTTACACGTTACAAATAATACAATAACATTTATGAACGGGCTTATAAACCGTCATAGTACACATAACTTAATAAACAATGTTTCAGCGTACAACTTTGAGATGTAGTCCATCTCATAAAGTATATTAAAGACATATTAAAATAGATACAACTAAAAAAAAAAGTGGCCAGTTAATTAAACAATAAGCAATCTGTATTATTTATTAAGTAATTCTCGAATTCCGAATCGAAAAAATAACAATGAAAATAAATGAGTGATAATAAATGTCAAGTATACTTTGAAATTATGATCGAACGCCATTTCTTATCATCATCTAGTCACCTTACCATGAAATAAGAAGTTAATACAACTATCTAATAGAAAAGTGTATGAAGTTGATATATTACTGTCAATTTAAGCAAATAAAATAACTTTTATCGCTCACCGCCCGAGTCCCGAGCAAACAGAGGTGCGCAGGCAAATATGCATCTGTCACCGCACCAATATTTGTATTGAGTACAGTTTTATCAACGAACTAACTGAATTGTCCTGTTAATATCATTACAAGCGAGAAAGCCCACACCTTTAAATAAAAAATAAATACACATACAGATAGAGACAAAAACACATACAATACTCTCATTCCAAAATAAGTAGCTAATGCACTTGTGTAAATCGGAAACAACAACATATCACAAACACCCAGACCCCATAAAATGTAGAAAAAGTGTTCGTCGGCGATAGGTTATAGGAAAACGTGACAGGCGTTACAGTCACGTTTTCCCGGTATAAAATATCATCGGTAAAAAGTCCCAACCTTATAAGGAGAAAGGTATTAATTATCAGGATCTCTGTCTACCATAGTATTGGGAAGTAGACTAGAAAAAGAATTAAAATCGCATCCCGTTCTATTAACATAACTCACGGTACCTCACGAACGGGGTCTATTGAAATTGAAAACTCAGTGTTGCTTTACATTGCGCCCTCCCCTCTCCCCGTGACGGTGAATGATGACCCGACGCCGCAGTGATTAACGAGCCCCCCATCCATCATGCCGCGCCGCGGCGTCGGTGACGTGTCGGTGACGTGTCGGCGCGGCGAGATTCCGCCGTGACGTATTAATTTGATTGACAGCTTTAATATAACTGTTTCGGTTTCGGATTTTGATTATAACTTTGATTTTCAGTTTGTTTGTATCCTTCTTAGTTGCAGTTTCCATAATACAAGTGCTTTAGCTACTTATTTTTGGATCGGAGCAGTCATACATTGCTCTTTTCCCAAAGTGGCTAAAGCCAAGTGTAATGAATGATTAAATGAAAGTATTATTCACGATAGCCGAGTGGTAGGGTGGTTGGAATTTCGAGTCAAGAGACCCGAGTTCGATCCCCAGGTGGCAGGCTCGTACCAATGGGTTTTTCAAAAACTTACGTACGAATATCGTTAGCCTGGACATAAAGACGGTGACGGGCTCACCACCTGTCACGGTGTCCCAAAAATATCTTCGGTGGAAGGAGGGTCAAAGGGACTTAACTGTCTAGACTAGACCTTTGTCTACCCCTGTATTGGGAATTGCGTGAAGATATTAATTTATTTATTATTATTATTCCACAAAATACTCCACAGGACAATACATGATGGATAACACTGTACCGCTTAGACTTCTACCAAGGAAATACATACATAAATAGGGATAAAGTCACATACATTGCTCTAATCCGAAAGTAAGCAGTGGAAGCACTTGTGTTATGAAATCATAAATAACGAAGATACCACAAACACCCAGAGCCGAGAAACTGTAGAAAAAGTGTTTTTATACATTGACCCGATTAGGAATCCAACCCGGGATATTGGATGAAATAGACGGTTAAAATGTGGTTAAATGTGTATGAAAGTTACTTGGGTTAAATACATAAGATACATGTACAACCTGTAAAAGAATTTACATTCCTAACATTTTTCAGTCTACGCTCTATTTACTGTTTTGACTTTCACTGTTTATGATGCATTTTTTTTATTTCTAAAGCATGTAAGCATCGCTGCATGCGGCGCAGATGGCGCTAATGCCCCTAAGCGGCGTAAGAAAAAGAGATACTTGAGATTTCAACTAATGCGTGGGAGATACGGTGGCTCGGAGGTTAGAGCGTTACCATGATACAGCAGAGGTCTTGAATTGGAATCCCCCGCCTGTGTCTGTTAAATTTTAAAATTTGTCATTCGTTTATCCCTCATCGTTATTACTGAAATCTCATGGAAAAATTTTATCTTTGCGTTAATCCCAATACTTGGGTAGACAGATCTCTGCTCGTCGGCGTCTCTCGTGGTTCCTTTTGACCCACCTTCCACCGAAGACATTTTATGGGACAACGTGACAACTGGTGAGTCCGTCGCGGTGTTAATATCCAAGCCAACAATATAAACGTACTTAAGTTTTTTTTTTTAAATACAATTGGTATGTGCAAACCCTGGGATCAAACTCGAATCTCTCGGCTCGACTTCCGATCACCCAAACACTAAGATATCTTGATTTTTGGTCTTGAATTGTATAAAATTGTCGTGAAATTAATGTAACATTCGTTTGTACCACAATACCCTGCGTTACAAATGGAACCCCAAAATAAATTAAATTATAATTAAATCTTACATCTTTACGTTTTATTCTGTGTTACCCTCGACATGAGCGATGGATCCCGGGCAAGTGATTAACGGTCTCTCACCTCATCCATCATCTGCCGTGACGGACGGACAGATGCGGAGACTACTCCGGATTTTATTGCCTCGGAAACTTGGTTAAATTTGAATTGTCTGGATATGTTTTCATGTTGCAGCCACTTTTACTTACATACTCGTACGACAAGTAGGGATTGTTGACTTCCTAAGGCCAATTGACAATATAATTGTTAGTTCATTAAATATTTTCTATCTTCACGCATTCCCCCAATATTGGTGTAGACAGATGTCTAGAAAATCAAGATGTACCATATGGATGGATGTAGATGTATTCAAAGTGTACCATATGGTAACGGTGCATGAATATTGCCACTGCCATTGATAACCATCTCTTAAAAATATCAGACCAAAATAATCAGACCGAAGACGGGCAGCAGCGTCTGAGGTGGGATCGGTCTAGTACTGCGATCGCCAATCCGCTTGCCGAACGTAGCGATTATGCCAAATCATTCCTATCGGAGAGGCCTCTGTCCTGCAGTGGACTTTAACCGGCCGTTAAGTATGTAAATGTGTATGAATATTCAAAATAATTTATTTAATATAATTTTTTCGTTGCTATCTCAGAAACTACCAGAAATTACATGTTATGATACCTATTATGTTATCTTTATTTTATTATTAAATATATTTATATTTAGTATATTTGATAAGAATCATCAAGACGTTCATTAATAAGGATAATGTCATATTATTATCATAGCAATAAATCTTGTTATAAATGATTTACAATCTAGATCTCATAAATAATTTCGTAAGTTAAATTAAAAAATCCCGATTAGGGTATAACCTAAATTATAAACGGAAAATGGTTAGTTATGATAAGTATACTATTATCTTTAATTCTAATCTTTATAAACCTCTTATGTTCGACAGATGTTTTATATTCTTATAAAACTATTTCACAATAAATAATAGTTTAAAAAATCTAGTATTGACACAATGCACCCCACGCTTTTTATTCATATCATATTTCATTTATATTTTTTTTATTCACACTATTATTAATTTAGATTTATTGATTTTTTTAACGCTATTCTTAATTTAAATTTATTAAAATTTATTTTCTATTTTATAGTTTGGTTTTCTATAAAAAGCGTGTTTTTTTAGTTTTTTTTAACTATTATTTATTTATTACTTTTGAGTTTTTTTTAATAAATTAGTGTATTGTCATCGGTTTTCGATAAATCTACAAAGTTTGAACGAAATCTGACCGTTTAAAGTGGGTCAAAATCGCGCCCAGAGAAGTCGGTTACAAACATACAAACATACAGGTAAAGCTAATAAAAGCGTGTTAAAAATGACAAAGAATATGAGTGATGAGTTGAAATGTTTGTACATCGAGTAATATATGTTTAAATGTATATATAAAAATGAAATTAAATATCTTCACGTAAAGATCTTTTATTTTAATATTTATATACGTTCAATAAATGTATATGTGTATATATATGTATGTAATAATATTTTAACGGTATCTTGAACACTAAGATAGCAAAAGGCTCACCACCTGACACGTTGTCCCCAATAAACCTCGGTGAAATATGCATCGAAAGAACATTACTGTTTAGATGGAAGACCTACCGCTATGGAAAATTACGTGAACAAACAACTATAGTGTATTTGAAATACGTAGCGATGTTTATGTGTATATGTGAATATTTAGTTCAGTAAATGTATTTGTGTGTCATAATACTTTGCCGTTACTGCAGACGGACATACAGTCGGCTATAGAATAACCACCTTTCACGATGTCTCAAATAAATTTCGGTGAAAAATGGATCGAACATCGCTGTCTAGACCTCTGCCTACCCCAGTATGGGAAACTGAGATAGTAAAATAAAATAAATTCACACTTCAGTTTTAGAAACAAAAAGTCCCATTGGTACGAACCCGCCACCTGATCGAACTCGACCTCTTGGCTCAATTTCCTATCACCCAACCACTCGGCTATCGTGAATTCAAACTATAGTATATTTGAAATATGGGCGAAGCTCGCACATTGATTAACATCCAGGAAACACTGAACGTGTCGCGTTGTAGTCGCGTCACGGACTGGCCACAATCGCGCCGCAGTCGCGCAGACTTGACAGCGCGCCATTGCTTCCGCCTACAGTTTCCGCTGTCACCTGGTGATGCACGATAGTGTTGAGAGCGAAATCGTTTATCGAGTATACAATATTGTAAAATAAATACTGTTTTTGGGGCTTCGTGTACTAATACTGGATGTTGTTATTTAGTACAAATTTTTGGAGCGGCGTGTACTAATACTGGATGTTGTAATTTGTGACTCATACTTATACTCATAATATACGATACTGTTATAACGATAGCCCAGTGGTTGAGTGATAGGAATTCGAGTAGAGACCCGAATTCAATCTCCTGGTGGCAGGCTCGTAGCAATGGGTTCTTTCTAAACGAAACATACGATTTATATCGCTGGGCCTGTTAGGTTGTACCAAAAATATCTTCTGTGGAAGGTGAGTTGAAAGGACTTAATTGTTTAAACTTCTATCTGTGCCAATGTTGGGAATGGCGTAAAGATATTTTTATTAGACTAGACTAGACTAGATATTTATGAATATAAATTGAATGTTAAAGATATTAATCAAACATAAGTTTTTGAAAAACCTTATTGGTACAAGCCTGGCGATCGAACCGTTCGAATTCCGATCACCCTACCACTCGGCTATCGTGACGTTTTCCACACTAAATATCAGACCTAAAAATTTAGCAGCGTATAAGGTGCAACGTGTTTGGTAGTGGGATCGCGATGACAGGTATCCCATAATCGCCACGTTTGGCATACGGGAGAGGTCTATATCCTACAGTGGACACTTACTGCCGTTATGATAATGATAAAAAAGGTATACGATAATGATGCTAGATTATATAAAAAAATATTGGTAAAATCGATATATTGAGAAAGCTCAACCCAGCTTTATTCGCTGACAGCACGCGTCAATTAGAAGACGTGTGGCGGACTGCACCGCGCCGTATCTGCAACTGTATTGCGCTTTTCATTGTGTTCCTTCTGTAGTTACAACACACTCTTATCTGCAGTAGCTTCACCTTTGCTCATTTATCATTATATATAAGAAGATTCTTCTTGCAAAATTATGTTTTTAATATATTATAGTATACTATACTATATTATACTAATAGTCACGATAGCCCAGTTGGGTGGTCGGAATTTCTAGTCAAGAGACCCTAGTGCAATCCCCAGGTGACAGGCTCGTACCAATGGGTTTTTCAAAAACTTATGAACGAATTACATCGTTGGCTTGGACATAAAGACGGCGACGGGCTCACCACCTGTATCGGCTTAAGATTGTATAAAAAAAGAAGAAAAATATTTTCAGGCTATTCCCAATACTGGAGTCAATAGAGGTCCAGAGGTCAGATAGAGGACAAGTGGTGAGCCTGTCTCCATCTTTATGTCCAAGCCAACGATATACATAAGATGTTAAAAAAACTCATTGGTACCATATGGGGATCGAACTCGGGTCTCTCGACTGGTATTTGTTTTTTGGTGGGTATTTTTCCTGTTTTTTATACAGATATGGAATGAATTATATAGACATGGAATGTTGTTACTTATGTCTTACTCTCTAATATCTTTTTTTAAATGAAAGTTGTTTCCGGACGCGTGAGAAGGGGAGTAAGCTGGTGAAAATAATGATCTGGGAAGGCTGACGGAAGTAGAGAGGGAGATATGTTAGTGAAGTTTCGTATATTTCGCATATATTCATTTACTAAAGAACACCAGTATAAACTAAAATATTTGTAGAAAAAGGGCCAAAAACTACACGCAAAAAAAAACAATCCGTTTTTTTTTCGCTGTGATTAGTCTGCGTGTAGTTTTTCGCTATTTTTCTACCAGCACGTATCCGTGCTAGACGAGGCACTTACTTCTGTTACCTTTTCCTATAAAAAAGGCACAATTGTGTTTTACGTTTTTATTTTATTTAATCTTTTTATATCGTTGGGATATAAGGATTATTGGCTTAAATTACATCATAATATTACTAATAATTAGTTATACTACAACGTAATATTCTTAACTTGTTGCTATGATCGGTACAACCACCTGTAATATCAGCAATTATCCGCGATTATGATACTGAGGCTCGTCGTTACATCATGAAATTAAGATTGTGATAACATATTTATCTTCACGCATTTCCTAATACAGAGATAATCAGAGGTCTAGAAAATAAAGACTTTTTTGACCAAACCACCGAAGCCTATTATTGATAATGTGAAAGTTGGTGTCCCAGTGTCTAAGCCAACGACATAAGATACTTTAATAAGTATTCCTACATCTATAAATCTATAGAAAAGTCACAATAGCCGAGTGGTTAGGAGGTCGGAATTTCTAGTCAATAGATCCGAGTTCGATCCCCAGTTGGCAGGCTCGTACCAATGGGTTTTCAAAAACTTATGAACGAATTACATCGTTGGCTTGGACATAAAGACGGCGACGGGCTCACCACCTGTATCGGCTTAAGATTGTATAAAAAAAGAAGAAAAATATTTTCAGGCTATTCCCAATACTGGAGTCAATAGAGGTCCAGAGGTCAGATAGAGGACAAGTGGTGAGCCTGTCTCCATCTTTATGTCCAAGCCAACGATATACATAAGATGTTAAAAAAACTCATTGGTACCATATGGGGATCGAACTCGGGTCTCTCGACTGGTATTTGTTTTTTGGTGGGTATTTTTCCTGTTTTTTATACAGATATGGAATGAATTATATAGACATGGAATGTTGTTACTTATGTCTTACTCTCTAATATCTTTTTTTAAATGAAAGTTGTTTCCGGACGCGTGAGAAGGGGAGTAAGCTGGTGAAAATAATGATCTGGGAAGGCTGACGGAAGTAGAGAGGGAGATATGTTAGTGAAGTTTCGTATATTTCGCATATATTCATTTACTAAAGAACACCAGTATAAACTAAAATATTTGTAGAAAAAGGGCCAAAAACTACACGCAAAAAAAAACAATCCGTTTTTTTTTCGCTGTGATTAGTCTGCGTGTAGTTTTTCGCTATTTTTCTACCAGCACGTATCCGTGCTAGACGAGGCACTTACTTCTGTTACCTTTTCCTATAAAATAGGCACAATTGTGTTTTACGTTTTTATTGTATTTAATCTTTTTATATCGTTGGGATATAAGGATTATTGGCTTAAATTACATCATAATATAAATAATAATTAGTTATACTACAACGTAATATTCTTAACTTGTTGCTATGATCGGTACAACCACCTGTAATATCAGCAATTATCCGCGATTATGATACTGAGGCTCGTCGTTACATCATGAAATTAAGATTGTGATAACATTTTTATCTTCACGCATTTCCTAATACAGAGATAATCAGAGGTCTATAAAATAAAGACTTTTGACCAAACCACCGAAGCCTATTATTGATAATGTGAAAGTTGGTGTCCCAGTGTCTAAGCCAACGACATAAGATACTTTAATAAGTATTCCTACATCTATATATCTATAGAAAAAGTCACAATAGCCGAGTGGTTAGGAGGTCGGAATTTCTAGTCAATAGATCCGAGTTCGATCCCCAGTTGGCAGGCTCGTACCAATGGGGTTTTCAAAAACTTATTTACGAATCACATCGTTGGCTTGGACATAAAGACGGCGACGGGCTCACCACCTGTCACGTTGTCCCGAAAATATATTCGGTGGAAGGTGGGTCGATAGGACCTAATTGTCTAGACTAGACCCCTCGATTGGGAATTGCGTGAAGATATTTTATTTATTTATTTATCTATAGCTCATCATACAAATTTTGCCCTAGCGGTATATGAATTCACGACCCGTAGCTTCGAAGGCAGGTTCCCGCTACTAAATAAGCTATCGGTTCAATAAGTGATATAAAATTATAATGATCATTTTGATAAAAATAATAGGAAATAGTTCTTTATGTATTCTGAACCAACGTTCTGCCATCTGGAATCCCACTAGTATGTTCTTGTGTGAGCCTTAAGAGGCAGCTAAAGTAAAAAACTTAATGATAGCAATTGGTGCCGGCAGATGGAGGGTGTTAGTATCCTTCTTCTCCAATAATTAGTAGTGTGTCACCAATTTTTAAAAGCAATACTAAGTAACATTATTAAGAGTCACGATGTCCGAGTGGTTGAGTGATCGGCATTCGAGTCGAGTGACCAGAGTTCGATTCCCTGGTGTTAGGTTCGTGACAATGAGTTTTGTTTTCAAAAGTTGCGTACGATTTGCTTCGTTGGCATATACATAAAGATGGCGACGGGCACTTCACCTGTTTTCGTCAGTCGTTGTCCCAAAAAAATGTCTTCGTTTAAAGGTGGGTCGAAAGTACTCAATTTTCTGGGCCTCGGTCTACCCAGTGCTGGGAATAGAGTGAAGATATTTTAATACTAATTTATCTATAAAACACTAAAACTAAGCTGCAATGCTTGTCGGGAGGGGTTTACGACAATAGTCGAAGCCGAGCTTAATCCTATGACGTTATATTTCGCAGCGCGCACTTAAATCTAGCTAACATAAATATTTAGAAACAACTATCAATAATAATGTGTTTTTTTATCGAGCTTAGTGGTTGCCGCATGTTATTTTATAGATAAAACAATGCTAAAATACGCAACGGATTTATAAATCACTATCTCGCCAGCCGTGCTTGATGTCACGTCGCTGTCACGTCGCTCGGTCGATCTGTCACGGGGGAGACATCTCACCCGCCCGCGAGATATTTAACTTTTCCACTATGAAGTTTACATCAAGTCAAAATTACGCAACAATTTGCAGTTTGTTAAAATTTATAAAGATTGTAAATAAGTATTTACACTACACCATTACGCGTTTATAATTATGAATTTCCGCAAAGTAACGCCAGAGTACATTCATCAACTTACAGATTATTCGAAGAAGACTGTAACCTGTCGAATGAGACCATTCATGGGGGTCCAAGCCGCGGTTACTAAGTCCTACTGGATCTTAAGGCAAGGAACCCGTTCTGGGTCACATTTGCTTCGTTTAAAACACATCTTTTATTTATTTAATTTTTCCTCATACAAACAATCCTAAAGTCGATGTAATACATATATACATACTTAACGTCTACTTAAGGGGAAAGGACCTTAAATTGGTCTATTGTCTTAGTAACCTGGCATGGCTTTAGATGCTGTCCTTCACCAGTCTGCTGAATTTTGATATGGTACTTTTAGAAATAGGTACATAGCCAACTTACGGTTGTCAATGACGATTTTAAAGACCCTTAGTCCAAATTTATCTATCTTAGCTGTAACCACTAACCTTAAGAAAAAAGCTCAGGTAATAAATAATAATAATGTATGTATATAATCCAAAGTTTAAAACAAGTTTTCCAGTCCTTCTCAAATTACTCTTTTTCGGCCTGCTTCTGTTAAGTTTCGTGAAGTTGTGAAGCACCTTCTCATATATTATACTTCGCCTGTAATATTTGCCAGATGTCGCGTATCAGGAAATATTCGAGCAACTATGTTTTCTAATACTACCATTCTTGCAATGTATGCTAAAACATTGTATTCGACGATAACTTGTTGTCACTCCCATGACTGACATGACATTGTTAGAGCTCTGAAAGAGCTCTGATGATCTAAATAAATTCCAAACAAAGGATATCAAAATATTTATCAGAATTTGAAATCGTGAAAAATTATCATCAAAATGTTTTAAACTCAATCCCATTCTCCGACATTCAACTTAACGTATAAAATATGGAGGAAAAGTAAAAAAAATGAGCAGCTTCTCGTAAATATTCTGCATGGCTGGAGTACAGAACAGTAGGTTACATTATGTAACATGGGAAGGAAATAAAAATCCGTTTAGTTATTATAGACAAGTTATTAGATACGAAAACGTATATGCCACTAATAAATGTAAAAAACGCCTCATTTGAAAGAAAAAAATATTATTATGTTATAAGTATCAGTAATTTAACCTCAATGATACATAATTAATGATTTCGCAAAACCGACGATTAGTAGTGTCGATAATAGTGATGTATATTTATTAGCGACAGGCTCATCACCTGTCACGTTGTCCCGAAAATATCTTCGGTGGAAGGTGGGTCAAAGGGACTTAATTGTCTAGACTTGACCTCTGTCTACCCCTGTATTGGGAATTGCGTGAAGATATTTATTTTATTTATTTATTTATATTTATTAGTTTTGAACGTGATGGAATTATAATATTTTAGTTAATCGTAAATAATACGTGAAGTCATAGTCATAAAGAAATAGTACTGTCACTCTTTTTAACTAATCACCATCACGGAGAAGTGTTAGATTTGTTCTACTTTATTTAAATTAAGAGTTCACAAACATAAAATTAACATTTAAAATCTGTTTTAAAAATATTACACTAAATAAAATTAAACATTTCGCAGCTACAAACATTATATTATGCCAATGACAAATTCAAAGAGTATATAAGCACTGTATATAAATAGAAGTAGAGAGAAACAGAGTCGATTAATTATTTTCAGATGTTGCAACCTTATAATAAGTTAATTATATAGCCTGAAAGTTAATATTTAAAGGTCTCAAAGTATGTGAGCAAAGTTATAAAATTTTATAGTTTATTTGTCTCAGATTTTTGTACGCAAAAAATACTGGAAAAATTAAAAAAAATACCTAGCAAAAAATAACAACTGTTATTGTAATAAATAACCGCCGTTCAAGAACAAATTAAATCATTAGAATTTACGACATTATTAAGAACACGCTTTTCACGCAGACAGAGAATAATGGCATGAGATTTATTCATTCCATTGAAATGTTTTTTTCTTCTAATGCCTTAAATTTCCCTGACTATTTTCAAGCGATAGGCGATATCGTATAATAATAGATCTATAAATCAGTACTCGCGAGACAATAAATGTCAACACATCACTAACACGAACGTCTTAATGTTCGCATTTCATGCTTGATTTACTAGTAACGTGCGAGCAATCCACCTAAATTATCTAAAAGCCAATTGATCGAAGCACCTTGTTCATTCGTGGATAAGCGACTGTGATTACTATGCTCAAAGTAATAAGAGATACTCTAAACATATAAATCGGCAAAATAAAAAGCTGTCAATGCCGACAAAGATCAATTAATTTATATTTATCGAAAGTGATTGTATCGTTCGTTAGCTTTTATTCTTTGTACCCAATCGTGACATTCTGATTTATTCTACAAATTTACATAACACTCAATTTCTATTGTATTCGATTAAATATCTACTGCCGTTTAAAATTTAAAGTAAAGTAAACAGTAAAATCTACTTCGTTTGCATTCTCTGAAACAATTTAAAAGAAATATTTGAGTATATTTTGAGGGAAATTCTGGCCAGGCTCCTAGTTTATGAGAAGGAGAAATAGAGAGGGGGACAGAGAAAAACTCACATAAACCTTCAGAGCGTTAACGCTATTATTAGACGTCTAATTTTGTAAGGAAATTAGTTTTTCTAGTCATCTTTTTTAGTTTATTTACCGCAGACTTCGTAGTAAAGTTAGCATACATAATCACTATTATATTTGTGTTTTTTTATCTTCAAAACATTTTTTTTATCTTCAATCATTTTCTATGTAGTCCTAATACCCTATCCCATAAGCCATAGTTAATGTCAGAGATCAAAACTATATGGTCGTAAGCCAGTCACTGTTTTAGTGTCCAAGCCAGCGATACAATTCGTACATAATTGTCGTGGGTCAAAAATTTAGAACGCATATACTACACTAGAGATTTTCGAAGAATAAACATATACGTTGTGTTTTATTTATTAACAAAAAAAATTTTATGAAGTTGAAAAAAAATAAGAAATCTAATTCGAGTCCCTTAGGCCGTTCTTTGTGAACGATTTGCTCAATTCTTTTTAAAAGTTAAGGTCATTTACTCAATAGATGTGTCACCAAGTATTGGAAAGTAAGCAACTTTCATCATTCTCATTTGAGTTTGAGTATTATTCAAACGAGATTTTTTTTCTGCATATATGTTTTTTTCTATACATAATTAAATAATGCAATTAAAATCCGAGACTAACTTTCGAAGACCACGTGTGCAAATTGCTCGAAGAGGGGAAGGTTAAGAGTACTCGAATACCTAGACGTGTAATGTACAAAGGAAATGATGAATCTAAAAGAAGCGAAAGAGGTATGTGATCTGTTCTCTCTGGCTACCCCGTCATGCACTGGGCGTGAAGATAAATTAATAATAAATAAATATTGCAAAAACCATACGAGTACAATACAGGCCACTGTTTTGAACCGACTTGCATGATTATTTATAAAGGAATTTATTAATGCACAGGTTTGTCATAAAGCATTGAAATCAACCAACTTTCATTGTACTCAGGTTATACTCAAAGTATATTTGTTCCCATAAATTTCTCGTGCTTTTGAGATACTTAAATAAATGTCTTCACGCCATTTCCAATACAGGGGTGGGCAGAGGTCTAGACAATTAAGCCCTTCCGACCTTCCTTCTAGCGAAGGCATCTTTTAGGACAACATGACAGGTGGTACATCTGGCGCCGTCTTTACGTCCATTGGTACAAGCCATGAAGATAGAACTCGGGTCTCTTGACTCGCATTTGGATTACCCAACCTCTCGGCTATCGCCACGATGTCGTACCATTGGGTTTTTCTGAAACCACACCACCACTACCAGTCACATTGTCCCACAATCAGCTCCATTGTAATGTGGATCGAAAGTACTAATATTTCAATACCTCTAGCTAACCCTGTATTGGGAAATGTTAAAAAAAATAAAAACATTAATATTAAATCATAATTATCGTCTCATTCTTCTCAGCCTTACACGAGAACAAAGAAAAAGCATGCAATATAATCGCTCATTAATCCACTGGATCGCGTGTGCTAATGTCAGTCAAGTGCACGTCAGATTAGAACGTGGAACGATTTATGATACGGGCGGGCAACAACATTACACGGCATGTCAAAATAACGGGTGACGAACAGTGGTATTAAAATTAACAACCGATAAAAACTAATGCACAAATACTTTTGATTTTTAGCTAAAATTAATGTACTCAAGAACTCGATAGCCCAGTTGGTAGTGACCGAAGTTAAAAGCTAACAATTGAGGGTTCGAATCACGTAGTGGCAACGATTTGCGTGATGATTATAAATGTTTGCACTCGAGTCATGTATGTTGTATAACATGTTTGTAAGTATATTTATCTATATAAATATATTAACTTGGACACTGATACGGCGATGGGCTCACCACATGTCACGTAGTTCCAAATATGCTACGGTGAAAGGACTAATTGTCTAGAACTATAGAGATAAGTTTTACAGTTTTTTATTTCTAGAAGATGTCTACTATGGAGTAGATAGCTACTCCAGTTCTGGAAAAAAACGGTTTTAAAAAGTTTAATATGTATTGCATCAAGAATTATTTAACATTACTATAGTAATATTAAGAGAGAAAAAATATTATAAATAAAATAAATATAATAAATATCTTCACGCAATTCCCAATACAGGGGTAGACAGAGGTCTAGTTTAGACAATTATGACCCTTCGACCCATCTTCCACCGAAGATATTTTCGGGACAACGTGACAGGTGGTGAGCCCGTCGCCGCTTTTATGTCCAAGCTAACGATATTCGTACATAAGGTTTTGAAAAACCCATTGGTACGAGCCAGCCACTTGGGGATCGAACTCGGGTCTCTTGACTCGGAATTCCGACCACCCAACCACTCGGCAATCGTGACTTTTTAAATATTTTTTAAAAAATATTCAATCAAATATACTTTCCTACTAAACAGGAAAACTATAACGTGTATAACAGAACAAGGCCACAAAATTTATATCCCGCGGAAAGTAGAATGCGATTAAATGACAGAAAGCTTTGCTGGAACCGCGTTGATGTTTATTTCCTAGGTATAAGGTTCATAGTTGCATACAGGTCGTTACTTGCGGCGGCAATTAGCTAATTACCCGAGCAGCTTGACGTGATATCAGTGTCACGCCGCGTGACAAGCCGCGGACGTTAGAGCGACAACTTTCGACGCTGTCTGTTGTCGGGTCGTGAATGATGCACTTAAATAGGGTTGGCAATGTTGCGGAAATGTAATACGATTTCACGAATACTACGGATATCTTGCGACGAACAAATGTAATTTATGTACATAGATACATAAATAAGAACAACATAACATGTATTAGCTCTGATATCAATGTAAGTAGTTAAAGCACTTGTGTTTTGGAATCGGACACTAGATACAAAGATAGTGTCAACGTCACACGCGTCGCTCTGATATCAAAGTAAGTAGTTAAAGCGCTTTGGAATCGAAACAAAGAACGTACCACAACCAGTCAGATCCGAGACATAATAGAAAAAGTTGTTTCTAGATAGACCCGTTCGGAAATCGAACCCAGGACCTTAAAGCTGGCCACGAAATTCTCGCATATTCGCGGAAGACTTAATTTCACATTTCATCAATTCACATTTAGTGAGACATGTTTATCGATTGATATAATGAATTCGATCACGTCCGGATTTAATCTAGCTGTCAACGCAGCACTTTTCTCGTGTGTGTAAACGACCCGTGTCGCGACTTGTCTATGTCGTTTTGCACTCATTCATTCACAGCGGTTTCCATTGTGTCGCCAACACTGAGATCCCCGGTTCGAGTCTCAATCGGTTTTAAGTAGAAAACACTTTTTCTACAAAAGTCTCGATAGCCGAGTGGTTGGGTGGTCGGAATTTCGAGTCAAGAGACCAGAGTTCGATCCCCAGGTGGCAGGCTCGTACCTATAGGTTTTTCAAAAACTTATGTACGAATTACATTGTTGGCTTGAACATAAAGACGGCGACGGGCTTACCACCTCTCACAGACATTATTGTCTAGACTAGACTTCCGTCTACCCCTGTATTGGGAATTGCGTGAATATATATAAAAAAATATCTTCACGCAATTCCCAGTTCAGGGGTAGACAGAGGTCGAGTCTAGACAATTAAGTCCCTTCGACCCACCTTCCACCGAAGATATTTTCGGGACAACGTGACAGGTGGTGAGCCCGTCGCGTCTTTATGTCCAAGCCAACGATATTCGTACATAAGTTTTTTATAACATTTTTGTATATAAGAATTGCGTGAAGATATTTATTTATTTATTATTAATTATTGTCTCTGGTCTGCGTGCTTGTGGTAGCATCGTGGTTTCCGATTCCATAACACGTGTGCTTTAGCTACCTACTTTGGGATCAGAGTATATGGTGTTGTCTCTATCTGTATACATATTTATGTAATTAATTCAACTTCATTAAAAGCTTAAAAGTCACGATAGCCGAGTGGTTGGGTGGTCGGAATTTCGAGTCGAGAGACCCGAGTTCGATCCCCAGGTGGCGGGCTCGTACCAATGGGTTTTTCAAAAACTTATGTAAGAATTTCATCGTTGGCTTGGACATAAAGGCGGCGACGGGCTCACCACCCGTCACGTTGTCCCGAAAATATCTTCGGTGGAAGGTGGGTCGAAGGGACTTAATTGTCTAGACTAGGCCTCTGTCTACCCCTGTATTGGGAATTGCGTGAAGGTATTTATTTACATTATATTTATAATTCAACTTCATCCAGATTTAATCTAGCTGTCAGCTCAACACTACGATGCCCGCGTACTCACTGCAACGTCGAGACTTGTATATGTCGTTTTGCATTCAAAACAAGACTGCGTTTTGTTCGCGCCTGGCGCGTCTGATTTACAAGTACTCTCTTATGTAATAACATGTTATATTTCTTAGCAGTTTCCTTTCAGTTGTACCGCAGTTGCTAATGTTAATTAATGTTATGACATAATCATGATGCTTACTACCTAAAAATAAAAGAACTATCTTCACTGTAACCATTGTTTGGAACCATGTTTGGAATTCTCTTTACTTGTATATTAAACAATCTTAATCTCCTTTTATCTTTATAACTAAATTAAAACTGTATTACCTATCCACTTAATTGTCTGTCGTCTATTGCTTATAGAAAAAATATTTTCCATTTACCTTCCAATCCTTTATATATAACTTCTTTAGTTTTAAGTGGTATATGTATTATATATTATATTATTTGTACTATTTAGTACACCCTTTCCGCTTTCTTTAGATGCTTTTCCCTAAGATTGCCAGGAAGAGATCGATGATTAAGCGATAAGGCCGCCTTTTGTACTGATGTCCGTTTTAATTCTAATTACTTTGTCACTGTTGGTGTACAATAAAGCAAATTTTACTTTTACATTCCTTTATGTTAATACTTGTATCAGGTTCTTTCATTACATTAAAAAAAATGTTACGTCATATTTACAAGAGAAAAATAAAATGTTGGCCTTGGTGGTATCAGCTTAAGCATATGCCAACCCCTTTATTGACGTGGATGTCGTAAGAGGCGACTAAATTCTATAATTATGTAAGTTCTATAAATTAACAAAAGTGGTCGAAATTTCGAGTCAAGAGACCCCAGTTCGATCCCCATGTGGCTCCAGGAGGCTCGTACCAATGTGTTTTTTAAATAAACTTATGTACGAATTATATCGTTGGCTTAGCCATTAAGACGGGCTCACCACCGGTCAAGTTGTCCTGAAAATATCTTCGGTGGAAGGTGGGTCGAAGGGACTTAAATTGTCTAAACTAGAACTCTGCCTACCTGTATTGGGAATTGCGTGAAGATATATTTTTTTGTATTTGTATACGACACTAAGCAATTAACATTAACAGCATTATTAACAATTCATAGCACAATTAAAAAATCACAGCGATCTCATTCCTGTTTGAAATATTAATTCGATCACGATTATGTATTCTTCGTCTGTATCTAAAACACCGATACCCTTGTCAGAACAATTTACCTCGTTCATGCTTAATCCTTGATATCGTCTCGCTCTATTAACTTGGTCGTTGTTCGTCACGCGACTCTGCTTGGTATTTATCGCACGCCTTACAATTTACTTTATTCAACTTAATATACCGCAATTTAGATACGGATCTCGATTTCGACAACGAGGTGAGAATTTTTCACAATATGCCCCTAGCGTTGTTTGTAACAGGTGCTTTTGTATTTTTTAAGTTGGTGTTGATAACATTTCGACCTTCACGTGTAAGTTTTACGTTTGTTACTTTGTTTATATTCGATTCTTTTATTTACTTACTTATCTTAGTATTTAGTAGCAAGGTGTCACGATCCTTATATAACTCTTTCGCTTATTGAAATTAATGTGCACGTCTTAGTATTCGAGTACTTTTGAGCCTCTCCTCTTCGAGCAGTTTGCTTATATCGTATCTTCGCAAGTTAGTCTCGGCCTACCACGACATTTTTTTAATATTGACTTTGCACTATATATTTTCTTCCCCCGTGGTCTTCATACATTCGCTCAACGTGCCCAAATCATTGAACTACGTCCTTATCGTTATTTTAGTATTCGAGTACTTTTGAGCCTCTCCTCTTCGAGCAGTTTGCTTATATCGTATCTTCGCAAGTTAGTCTCGGCCTACCACGACATTTTTTTAATATTGACTTTGCACTATATATTTTCTTCCCCCTTGGTCTTCATACATTCGCTCAACGTGCCCAAATCATTGAACTACGTCCTTATCGTTATTTTAGCGATAAAGTTAATTTCTATAAAATAAAACAAAAAGTATCAACACGCCATTCCCACTATTTTGGTGACAACGTAAGCTTATAGCTAAATGTCCAAGCCAACGATATAAATCGAACATAACTTTTGGGAAAAAAAAAAAACGCATTCGAACGAGCCCACTACTACTACTCGAGTCCCTTTAATTCCGATCTTACCACTCGGCAGTCATTACTAAATGACAACGTATCAAAACCTGGTAAGATTTAAATTTGATATTAAGTTCTAAACAATAATAGTCTACATTGACCATTAGAGCTACGCCGACGCAACGCAAATCGTCCATCATCTGCACGCATTAATCTTGTGCAGACAACTTGATACCTCATCGCTTCCCAACCACAGAGAGCGAATTTTTCCTTATTGGATATGGTATATTTAATATTTATTAGTTTATTGTACGTAAAACTAAAATTGAACGTTTGGTATCGTCGTAAGAATTTACCAATCTCTTTCTTCCCGTGGGTGTTGTAAGACGCGACTAAGGGAAATGCCTTCAGTATGTTTTTGGCTTGAGACAAAAAATCGAAACACCTGATTTCGAACCTCGAAAACAAATCTTAGGAATTTCTTTCTCTTCATCACACCGTAATATTTTAGTTCTCTATCACATTATAATCTTTTTCTGATTATATCTTCACGCATATAATTATTTCCCAACACTGGTGTAGTCAGTAGTATAAGGTGAGCTCTTTCAACACGAAACGTAATGACCTGCGAATATTGATGCCATAATCCAAAAACGTGAAAACGTGTATCGAATGACAAAATTATTTAAACCTCTGTAAATGCTGTGGTAGGCATTTGGAAATTAATGAAAATAAAAAATGAGTAGTTGTATTAGTTACTTGGCCTACTCGTCTTATACCAGCAAGGAACATCACTATAAAATATTACATATGCAATGTCACTTTAAAAGATGAACTTTCGTGATCGTATTTATTTCGCCTAGTACAACTTAGACGTGTCCTTTTAGAATTTTTTCATTAAATATTTAAATAAATGGACATTATTAAATTAAAGATACATACATACACACACACACACACACACACACACACACACACTCACCTCATATGATAATTAAATTGTTAACTTTTT
The DNA here is from genome assembly GCA_029286605.1 of Sericinus montela. Lineage (NCBI taxonomy): Eukaryota > Metazoa > Arthropoda > Insecta > Lepidoptera > Papilionidae > Sericinus > Sericinus montela. The sequence goes on from JAGSMR010000108.1 coordinate 1,557,040, forward strand.
ATTCTGTGTCAATTCGATTTTAAATCAATGATAGGGAAGTCACTGCAACCTGTAACACAGTTTTTACTATATCGGGTTGCAGCGGTTCAATGTTAATGTAATGACCGTGTTCTTCACTATAAATAAACAATTTATTATTGTTATTATTATTAAAGAGAAAAAAGTTACAATTTCAACTGACATGGGCGGGATTCGAACCCGCGACCTTCGCCGATATTCGCCGATAGACCTGTCCGGTTATTGACCCCGGGACTCGAGAGCTGGCGACTCTATGAAGATCAGTGGATACGCCTTTCTTCCATGGATGTCCTCCTTTAATCACTATGAACTATGCATAGACATTTGAAGTCACGATAGCCAAGTGGTTGGGTGATCGGAATTTCGAGTCAAGAGACCCCCAGTTGACAGAGAGGGTTCGATCCCCAGTTGACCGACCCGTACCAATGGATTTTTCAAATAAACTAATGTACGAATTATAATCGTCGGCTTGGACATAAAGACGGCGACGTTGTCCCGAAAATATCTTCGGTGGAAGGTGGGTCAAATGGACTTAATTGTCTAGACTAGACCGCTGTCTACCCCTGTATTGGGGACGGCGTGAAGGTATTTTTTATTTTATTTTATAAATTAATTTTAACACGAAAATTGATAAAGGGGAACTTCAATGGTTTAGGCAAGTTGAATGAAGACCGAATGGTGTAGAAAATATAAAGCGCGAAAGTTAACATTAAATTATGTAAATATATAAATAATTTATTTATAGATATTGTTCTTTCTGTCTTATATAGCCTAGATATTGACTTTGACATTTTATTTCTATCCGTCGCTTAATTATGTAAATAATTATTATGAATATTTATTAGAATTTATAAGTACAATTAAGAATATAAGCAATCTCACCGTATGTGAGTTGATATTTCTATAAATAGAAAAGGCTATGTATTATTAATATTATTCCCATAGCACACAGACAAATCATTAGTAGACCGGATTTTGATACGGAAATTATAAATAGCAAACTCATTTTACCTTTATTTTACATCGGAATTCGAGTCAAGAGACCCGACTAATGGGTTTTTCAAAAACTTATGTACGATTTTCATATGCTTGGACATAAAGACGGCGGCCGACTCTTTTTTTTTATAGAAGAGGGAGGCAAACGAGCAGGTGGCACACGTGATGGTAAGTGATTACCGCGGCCCATGAACATCTGCAATACCGGAGGAATAGCGGATGCGTTGCCGGCTTTTGAGAAAGGTATAGGCTCTTTTCTTGAAGGTCCCTAAGTCGTATCGGTCCGGAAAAACCGCTGACGGCAGCTTATTCCACAAAGTGCAAGTGGCAGAAAATTCCGCGATAAACGCACTGTGATGTAATGCCAAGCATCAAGGTGGTGTTGATGAAGTCTTTGGTTATGCCGTAAGGTATGGGTGAAATTCAGCGGCTGGGATTAATCCGAACAATTCCTTGGAGAACTCCCCGTAGTAGATTTTATAGAAAATGCAAAGAGATGCAACATCTCTTCGCAAAGCCAGGGGATCTAGCCGATGAGATAGAGTATGGTCGTCGACAATTCGAGCAGCTCTTCTTTGGATACGGTCAAATGGAAGGAGCTGACACTGGGGTGCCCCCGCCCAGAGATGAGAACAGTACTCCATGTGCGGCCGAACCTGCGCCTTATAAAGTTGCAAGCGGTGGGCCGGCATGAAGTACTGTCGCGCTCTACCTGAGCACGCCAAGCTTTTTAGAGGCCAATTTAGCCTTCCCTTCCAAATGACCGCGAAACTGAACGCTACTCGATATGTCGTCGCCAAGGATTCCTATGCTGGCTGAGGCAACTAGGGGAGTGCTCTCAAAACGAGGTGATACGACGAAGGGTTTCTTTTTTGCGGTAAACGCGCAAACTTGTGTCTTTTTAGGGTTGAACTGGACTAAATTTAGTCGGCCCCAGTCCGAGATTTTGTCTAACAAAATCTCGACTTCAGACACAAGTTTGTTCTTACACTCGTCGACGTGTTACATTGATGACTCTCCTGTTACATTGTCCTAAAAATATCTTCACTTCTGTTGTGTCTCTGTTCACCTGTATTGAGAATGTCGTGAAGATATTTTACCTTTAGAAAGCACAACAGATTCAATCAATATTTACTTTTACTTAATTCTCTTCTATATTTATAAACATAATTTATTACATTGTTGTTTGTTTATCGTAAATATTACCTTTTCGCAGCACAATAGCAAACCTCACCTCCATACGTTACTATGTTCTTAGTAGCGGACGTGGAGCCTTCGCTCGCGGATCGCAGGTAATAAATTGTGTTAAACAAGTAGGTTGAGCCGTTTTATCAAAGTCAATCGGTATTGCTCCGACGCTGTTGAGTAATTACTAGTGCCGACGGTTGTTTGGCGTTACATAGATGTGTGTGATGCATTGTGTATCGCATGCTAGTGATGCCGTTGTCCTATTTATGATTAATACCAATCGTTTTGCTTAGCACGTAGGCGATGGAATGAATAGGAAAATATGTCTTAGTTTTATATTAGGATGTGGGTGAATAAAGAGGAGCAAAACGTTTTTCTTGCAAATAAATAAAACAGTTTAGAAATGAGCAACGTCCGCTAAGTTGCTTCAATGTTTGTATATCCGTAAATATTCGGCACATATAGCCGAGTGCGTGGATGATCAAAATTCGAGTCGAAAGATCCTAGTTCGTTCCCCTGTTAGGCTCGCACCGATGTTTTTTTTTTTTTTCAAAATCTTGTACGATTGCTATCGTTGGCTTAGACATACGGCATACCTTAGACTCTTAAATATATTTTTAAATGATTGCACAGTCTAGCAGATTTCTTCACGTTATTTTAATTAACTAACAAACTTATTAAATAAAAGAAAAAATGTTTTCTAAAATTTCAACTGACAGTGGGCGGAATGGAAACCGCGATCTTTTTCGAACCGTGGCTACGCTTTTACCTTGCCTCTTTGAGCGAACATTTTTTGTATTTAATTTAATAACAAAAAGTTCAGCATATAAAAGATGCATAATTACCACTAGGCTGCTTCGGTCTAGGCTCACTTTTGAAGACTGAAGACGTGAGGCAATTGCTCGAAGATGTGAAATACAAGAGTTCGGATACCACGACGTGCGTAGACCCCAGCTAATAAAATGATGATTGTGTAAGTAGCGAAAGAGATGTAAAACATTCGAGACTCTTCTATCAATGATAATGCTACAAAATTGTATGTACGTATATGATTCACAATTAATAACTATTTCAAAGAGTAGTTAATCAATACTTTATAACTATTGTATTACATTTGTATATAATACTGGCAGTACACGACTTGAACGTGATAAGTGGAAAATTTAAAAATATATTTATATTACAATTGTTTCGGATATTTCGGGTCACGATCCTTGTAATTCGATGAAAAAAGTAAAATAAAAACTGGCCAGTAACAATTGTCGTTCTTTAATTTAAGCCTTGTACCGTTCTAATAAATATAAAAGATTAAATGGCGAAATCGTTAAGGCGTTGAGTTTGGATAGAAACGTCAATCAACATGTTTTTTTTTGGTTATTTCCTCGCGCAAATACTTCTGTCGACATGTCACACCAGTTCAAAGGTGTTCATTGAAGTCTGTTTTTTTCTAATCATTCTTAAACAAACATTAGAGACGAGTTTTTTTTCGGAATAAGAGTGACATGTTGTTATTACATTCTAACATCAGGCTTAATGATGGTCCCGTAGAATTCTACGGATATATATTTTATTATTTATTTAATTAAATAAATAATAAAATATATATCTTCACGACGTTCCCAATACGCCGGTAGACAGAGGTCTAGTCTAGACAATTAAGTCCCTTCGACCCACCTTCCACCGAAGACATTTTTGGGACAACGTGACAGATGGTGGGCCCGACGGCATCTTTGTGCCCAAGCCAACGATATAAATCGTACACAAGTTTTTGAAAAACATTGGCAGATAAAGACGGCGACGTTGTCCCAAAAATATTTTTAGTGGAAGGATGGTTGAAAGATCTTAAATGTCTGACCTCTGTCTAGAAATTAAAGATCTTTCCCTGTATTGAGTATGGCATGAAGATATTTTACCTTTAGAAAGCTGAAACGCTTGTCACGTTGTCTCAAATAAGCTCTAGTGAAATGTCAGCCGGAAGGCCTAAATTGTCTAGACCTCTGACTACTTCAATATTTGAAAATGTGTGAGTATTAAAGAATAATCATCTGTCAAACTGTAATCAAGAAATTCCGAATTGCAGCAAACAAATATCCGTATACGTTAAGTCGTACCCTGCCAGTGGCTAAACTGATTGATGACTTCAGCGGAACATGAGCCGCAATCACCAGTCTAAAATAACCCTTATTCTTCTAGCAAAAGCTACATTTCAGCATGCTGGTGATAGTAGAGCGGGGGACGCGCAGTGTCATTTATAACTGGACCAAGGAAGCGATGATAAATGACTAGGAAGATAAACATTGCTACTTTATTACAAGGAAGGTTTGTGATTTATTCATGCTCTTGTCAGTTCTGAGAGGTTGCACTCGGCAATGGAAGTTGTATTGTATGCTTTTGACATTTTATGTATCCTCCTATGTATGTGAATTACTTTATTATAACTGGCCATTATGATGTTGATGAGCAGCGGTTTGTGGATAATTAAAAATAATAAATAATAATACGATAGCCCAATTGGTACTGACTGTGTTTCGAAGCTAAGGGTTGCAAGTTCGGGAAACATCTGTGTGATGAATATGAATGTCTGTACTTCAGTCATAGACATGACATACACATATCTATTACATAAATATGTATCCACGTAAGTACCGATAGCTGAGTGGTTGGGTGGTCGGAATTTCGAGTCAAGAGACCCGAGTCCGATCCCAAGGTGGAAAGCTCGTACCAATGGGTTTTTCGAAAACCTATGTACGAATAATATCGGCTTGGAATTATGTTCAAGCCGACGATATAACGACGATATGTGGAGAGCCGTCTATAGGACCTAGCCCGTCGCCGTCTTTATAGATGGCGACGGGCTCTCCACCTGTCATGTTGTCCCGAAAATATCTTCGGTGGAAGGTGGGTCGAAGGGACTAAAATGTCTAGACTAGACCTCTGTCTACCCCTATATTGTGAATTGTCTGAAGATATTTAAATGTTTTATTTATTATCCACGAAGTACCTTAGTACCGTAGTCTCTTGCCTTTAGATCTGGTGTTTTTCGACATTATTATTCCATAGCTAAAAGTCACGATAGCCGAGTTGCTGGGTGGCCGGAATTTCGAGTCGATAGACCCGAGTTCGATCCCCAGGTGGCAGTACCAATGAGTTTTTCAAAAACTTATGTACGAATATCGTTGGCTTGGACATAAAGGCGGCGACGGGCTCACCACCTGTCACGTGGTCCCGAAAATATCTTCGGTGGAAGGTGGGTCAAAGGGACTTAATTGTCTATACTTGATCTCTGTCTACCCCTGTATTGGGAATTGCGTGAAGATATTTATTTATTTTTATTTTATAGCTAATGGCATTTCGAAGTATTTTTCATTGTTTGCCTTGACCAACGATGGGTGGAAAGGGAGTAGTATATTCTTAGGTTCTAATCTCATGCCGTTAATACATAAGCTTCTAATAATGAAAACACCTTGAATAAATTTCTAACATCTACATTATTTATATTATCAATTTTATTTAGAAATTATATTTCTTCTTGCTAAGCAAGAAATTAATAAAACCTAATTTCATTCGCGATAAGCTTTGCTAATATCTTATCACTTAAATCTTAATTATAAATTTAAATATTAATATAATTATAGCTATATTATTAAGTAATTAAGTAAGCAAATTAATTAATAGAATTGTAGTGGCCTCATAATTAGTATGATGTATTTTATTAACGTTTTAATATTATTAAAAGAATTGAATATTTATGCAACTACTTGCGTATGCGCAAATTAAGTATACTAATGTTATTAATTTATTTCAGACCATCGTTTGAAGAATGCGCCGCCTCACCAAATTCTACTTCATAAGTTCGGGCTTCTTTGGAATGAAAGGTTCTTATGAAAGACTTACGATGGATATTCGATACGTTGGAAATGAAGAAAAGCTCACCATCGAAAATGCAATGACCGCGTCCTCTAGGTGGCGATTATTATATTCTCCAAAGAAGTGATGAAAGGACAACATCGGTGCAATCAGAACATTTAGACAATGTTTTTGATATGTGTTTCATTATAAGATTATGCGAAGGGGTACTCTATCCGGGAAAAAAGTCCGTAACGTAAGGTTTTTATTATTTATAAATCATTGTAAATAAAATAAAGTTGATAACATTTTAAAGTAGTTTATTTTTATCAATAAAAAATCATAATAAAAAATGTATACCCGAATAATAATTTTCTTTATACCTCGAAGTCACGATAGCCGAGTAGTTGGGTTATCGGAATTTCGAATCAAGAGACCCGAGTTCGATCCCCAGGTGGCAGGCTCGTACCAATTGGGTTTTAAAAAATACTTATTGTATGAATTATATCGTTGGCTTGGGCATAAAAACGGTGACGGGCCTGTCATGTTGTCCCGTAAATATCTTCGGTGGAAGGTTGATCGAATGGATTGTCTATTGGGAAAGGCGTGAAGATACTTTATACCTCGAATAGAACCCCCCCCCCCCACCCCAATTCTTCCCGTGGGTGTCGTAAGTAGCGTCTAAGGGGCCTAGAAAATTTCATCGGATCCCATAACCATTTGTAAAAAATACCAGACCAAAACTTAGAAGACCGGAGACGGGCAGCAGCATCTTAGCATCTAAGGCGAGATCGCTTCTAATATTCATTGTATTAACAGGCGTTACCTTTTTTTAACGATTGGGAGAAAAACTATACGTTGGGTATCGTCTAGGTGACGAAGCTATGAAAGATTCGTTGGGGTAAAGGTGGTATACGCCCACGCCATTGTGACATCGTGACCTTTGAGTAACAGTCACAGGCTTCTGTCACCAAAATCTGGTAGACTAAGATTTTTCCTATAAGGATACATACATACATAACGGCCTGTTAAAGTCCCAGGAGATAGGCCTCTTCTATGGGGCGGATTTGCCATAATCGCCACGCTTGCCAGGCGGATTGGTGATCGCAGAATCAGACCACTCGCAACTCAGACGCTGTTGGGTCTGATTATTTTGGTCTGATACTTTTAGAGATGGTTTTCCCTCCATCTATCGGTTGCCATAACGATATTCAAGGCTGATTCCCTTAGTTACCTCTTGCGACACCCACGGGAAGAAAGGGAGTGGCAATATCCTTTCACCATTACCACACGGTAACCTATAAAAATGATTTTCCATAATCACCACTTTTCAGGCATTGGCCGTCACAGCAACGAACATTTTTTCATTGAATTTTTTGCTTGATAAATCGTGATAATTATCCGTCATTCCCTTAGTCGCCTCTTCAGATCACAAACACGGGAAGAAAACGGGTCATAAACTCTTACACCGATGACACAAAATTGGTCAAAAATGTACACTTATGCTTCATCATAACCTACTAACTTATCGAAAATCTCACAATCGATCAAAATTTAATCCGTTCCAATTAACGCATTTCAATTATCAGCATTGATCAAAGTAAAACGTGATGACAATAACTCATTTATTATTTGGATAATCAATTTGAATCAATATTTAATGCCAAATAATCAGCTTATTGCGCACCGTGACAGTTATTGATAGATCTGAATTATATTTGTACTTGTATCTGGAATATCTTATCTTTAGATATAAATTAAATCGTTTTTTTTTTTTTGAGTTTATAAAACTTTTCTTGATATTTCGAACATTAGCATCGTTTATCCTATAATAATTAGTAATCTATTAACTCAACACACACGCTCATCTGCAGTAGCTCTGAATACTAATCTTACACATGGTTAAAGAACTTTTACTATAGCATATATTGCTAATTTAATGTTTTGAAGTTAAACTGTAGATTATTTCTAAAGTTAAAGTTAAAAGTTAAAGGGAAGGCTCAATAGAAAAGTTAGTTACGACCCTGTATTCTAGTTCTAAACACGCATAATCAATCGAATTATACAAACATTTGCCATAATTGTATTATGAATATGAAATGTTTGTAAACGACTTGTTAATGTTTAAAGAAATATTTGTTTATGTATCTATCTTGTAGATGTACGGTCAGATTGCACACATATATTGTGTTGTATGTATTGTACAGCATATAAATTGTAACTTTTAAGAAAATGTGTATGCTAAATTTGAAGTAAATTGTTTATTTATTTAGACAAGGATAACATCGTAGCAATAAACACAATACTGAAGTATTAAAGATTTTAGGTAAATGTATCCTTAATTAAAAGTAAACACAACATTCATAAATGTACGGACTTAGGAGACTTTAATATATATACACATACATATTAACAGTGGTAGAGCCACACATCAGCTTTTGTTGTTGCATGAATATCAGCGTGAAGTAGAAGTCTAACAAACTTCTGCGTTTCGTCTGGTGAGTGCAGGTAACCCGAGCCCCCTCCCCCCCCCCTTACTCATATCAGGGGGGGGAGGCACTCTAAGGCCGGCAACGCATCTGCTATGCCTCTGGGATTGCGCCCTCACTGTCAACACTTGTCACGTTGTCCGGAAAATATCTCCGATGGAAGGTGGGTCGAAGGGACTTAATTGTCTAGACTAGAGGTCTTCCTCTGTCTACCCTTGTATTGGGAATGGCGTGAAGATATTTAATTTATTTTATTTTACAGCCCTCATTTTAAGGTGTCAAACTATAAATAAATTAATCAACAGGATGACCGTGAATGAATCTTCCGTGAATTAGTAACATTGTATGGTCTACAATCATTTGCATACTAATTATTAAGCATTCATTATTTGCATATTAATTATTCAGTCCCCCTGGCAAACCCAATTCATTTCTAAACTTATGTAGGTCCAGGTTTTACTAAAACTAACAGACATTCTAAAAAACGTCGTGAATCAATATAATAAAATACATACATGTAAAAATTGCTATGTGGTACACGCCGTTTCTTACCTCGGATGTCGTAAGAGGTGACTATGGCTAAAATGGCGAAAATTGCTATTGGCTACTGATAGATGGCGGCATTCACTTCACTCATTTAACTTCACTGCACGGTTGGCCTCTCAAAGTTTGGTCAAAAGGACTTAATAGTCTTGACCTCTGTCCACCACAGTATTAGGAATGTGTCATGAAAAATGCTTGATTCTATTTATTTTATTAATCTATTATAAAAGTTGCTTTCTGTGGGAACAAGAGGCGACTAAGGGAAAGGCCTTGAAAATATTATTGACTACCAACCGATGGCAGGATAGCCAACTTGTAAAATACTAGACCAAAGTTCACTAGACCGATCAGAAGCGTCTAAATTACGAAGTATCTGGTTTGACACTAAGGAACATCAAAGCCGTTATGATAATGTCGATGATAAATTGCTTGTATCAACATTTCAAACATTAAATTACATTTAACATCTTATCGTTTACGGATTTTTCTAACACTACACACTACACACACAGCACTAGAGATATGCGATTGGTAGAAAGCTGTACAGCGGGGGTCATAAACCATGTCGCCGGTCGTCATAAATTATGGACATTAGACCTACCGTCAGGTTTCTCACCGGCAATAGCGAGCAGCAGGGCGCCTCATTATGATCTCACTACTGATTCGCTAATGTTACAGTCTGAAATATTACTAACAGGATTGATGGTTCTTCTTAGGGTTGTTTGTTTGCTATCTCATGTTTAGTCATGTGAATATTGAAATTATTGTTATCACAATTAATACTAGTAATAATATTTTGAATATTAGCAATTATATAACGACCTGACAGCCTACCATAATGACATAATTCGGCATTCTAAGCTATGTTGTATGTATCTCAGTATATGTTGTACGGCTGACTTGGACACTAAGAAAGCGATATGCGGAATCGAAAACGGAGTAGATAGAGGTCTAAACTTTTAAGTTCTACTGACCTACGTTTCGGCGAAGACTATTTGGGTCAATATGTGGTGAGCCTATAACCGTATTAGTGCCTAAGTTAATGATTTAATACAATCTGAGATACATATTTAAATTGATAAATATTCATAACTGGTCTTATACATATATAATGAAGATTAGCTCAATTAAATTAATAATAAAATATATGAGGTAAACATAGAGTCACGATGACCGAGTGGTTGAGTGATCGGAATTCGAGCCAAGAGACCTGAGTTCGATCCACAAGGTAACACTTATGTACAATTATATCGTTGGCTTGGACATAAAGACGGGACGGTGGACGAGCGACAGGCTCACCACCGGTCACGTTGTAAATGTCTTCGGCGAAAGGTGGGTCGAGACGACTTAACTATCTAGACCTATGTCTACTTCTGTATTGGGTATACGGTGAGGATTTTTTTTTAATTAATAATAATTTTTTTCCATTTATTGGTTAAGATAATACACCATCGCGACATAATAAACCATCTGCTTTAATGTCACAAACTAACTTAAATATCTATATCATTAAATATTGTAAAATGACATGCTCACTATAATTTAATATCATTAAGCACTGCCCCACTGACACGCTCAACTTATAATCAACAGTCATTATCCCAACAAAACGCGACGGAGTAATGACACTAAGAATAATTTTCCAGTGTCTTGCTCCTGAAGAAATTACAAGTATTGTAGCCCTACATTAAGTTGTGACAATAATGTCTTTGTTTTCTGAAATGGATCGAAAAATGCCTTGTATTTGATATGAAACCTTAGAGCATATGAGAAATGATTAGATAATTTTTTTAAGTCATTCTAGTTTGAGGTAATTTTTTTTTATGGATCGTTTTATGGATAGAAACAATTTTTTCGTTCTTGTGTTAGTGACATTCGTGTATTTGATTGACTTTTAATTAACTGCGATTTAAACCTAATCAAGTCCCTCGCAGAGAAAACATCCATAAGAAACTCCGTAAGTTTCCTTCGTTTTGACAATTTTTTTCAATAACACATTAAAAAAAATAGTATTAGTAATAGAAGCAATAAAGTAAATAAGCCGTCAAAAGCGATACGATTGACTGATGAAGGTAACGATATCCAGTAAGACAATTTCAATTCACGTCAACTTCGTTACGTGCCAGTTGAAATTACAGTTTAAATAGCAGGTTTCGTTGGCGGGGCGTTGGTGTACGGAACGGTTAGCGTTAATGCTGGGGCAACGTTTCTTTAAAGCTATCGTGTCAGTAGTGCTGTCCCGCCAGGTATGTTTACAATGGAGCGTAATAAGCTGGTTTAATACAAAGTGACATGTAACTGCTCTGTATATGTTTGTAAGAGCACTTAACATAGTGCACTCGAATGCCGAGTAAAGTGTCATATAGTCAATGAAAATTATTTTTTTTCTTTACAGCCCAAAAGATGCCACTGCTGAACATAGGCTTCTCCCGAAGCTTTCCGAAGCTTTCAACTTTCCGAAATTCACTTGTCATTAATGATAAAATCCTGTAGGGATAGTGTAGTCACCTAACAGTTTGTGTGAACATGATTGCTTTTTTGATAACCAAGGGGGAAAATGCTATACCCATGCCCCATTTCTTTCCAGGAGGCCACCGTGACAGATCTGGAGTCGAATCTCAGAAAGACAAATGTACCAACTAAGACCATTCACGAACCTATTGTCCCGGAGACCTTTACAGTTTCATCTGTAGATTATGGTGAAGGTGTACTATCGGTACTTGTGGATATGGTTTAAATCGGAGAAACTACGACGGCGCGATGTAGGATCTTGTTGTTGTTCCTGAATTGTCCCCCATTAGCGAGCTTCTAATGTGGAGACACCGATGACGTTCATTTTTAATAACAATTAATAGTAATTTTGACATTATCTGTATGCCGTGTGGTATCGGCATATTAATAATACCACTTACACTTCCAGTGAGTGTTGTTAGATGCGACTATGGGAAAAGATAAAAATAAACAAGCTTGACAGTAACAATATTTCGCAAAGTATCCTACGTAAAGCAGCGTAATGTGGGTTATATCTGGTGGTTTTGCCGCCAATACGGTGGCGGTGGCGGCATTAGTACCAGATATCTTCCAAGCATGGCAATCTTTCATACAGGAGATGAAAGCTGTGAACTGGGCACTAAGTAAGTTCTAGGTTTGAATTACTTTAGTGTAAATAACTGAATTCAATTATTTCATAACTTTCGTGGTTGAGTCGGTCACACACATCGGTTGAAAACCGGGTCGGGTCCCGGGTTCGATTCCCCAGAGGCCTGCTCAGAGATCCCGGGTTCGGTTCCCGGACAATCTAGAAAACCACTTTTTCTACTGCCTCGTAGCCTTCTACTGCCTCAGGTCTTTGTTGTGTATAACACAAGTGCTTTCGCTACTATGGAATCAGAGCGCTGTATGTGATGTCATTCCTATCTATTTCTTTATTTATTGAAAAATAAAATTAAAATGAATTGAAAGTCAAAACTTATCAATCATTAATTATAATTTGAACATATCCATTATTATCATTCATGAAAACCTCCAAGAGCCTTATGACATGTAACCGAGTTTAATGAATTCGCTCATCGATAAATCATTTATATGCGCAGTTAAACGCCAAATTGTCGATATAATTCGTATTTATGCCTTCCCTCTAGACCGTGATGTGCCGGTGAAAATCACTCCGCGCTTGCGGCGATAACGTGTACCAACCTGACTACGGCAATTGTTTTAATGTTGGCTTCACTTGTTGAGAGATTAATGCCGATAAATTTTAATAAGTGACAGTATGTTTCTATGCGTTATGATTAATGTTTATTTATAGCATAACCAATGATTAACAGGTTTCAATTCAACTTTGATATCGTTATTCATATTGTTATCTATCATTTCTTTTGCAGACTTTTATATTTCATTTGTAATTTTATGACTTACTGCTTTTTTGTTTAGATATAACTTGGCGTTTGTTTTATATGCTGATGAAATATCTCGATCACCAACACCAATGAAATTGTTGAATGACGAAATTACCTACAGCTCGGCGGGATATAACTTGGAGCAAATATTTGTACGATGAATGTTTTTACTCGAGAGCGAGATGGATTTTATATGTACATATGATTATTATGTAATATCTATGCAAATATATATCTAAGTAAGTATGTGGGACCTTGGCTTGGGCACGGAGGCGGAAATAGACTCACCATCTGGCACGTTATTCTAAATAGACTTCGGTGAAAGATGGGTCGAAGTGACTTTTTAAAAGGGGAGGGTCAAGAGCTACCCTAGGTAGACGTGAGAGTATAAAGAAAATTATTAATTCGATAGAATCTAAAGAGATTATGTTAGAATAGTAACTCTTGAAACACTTTTCTCGATGGCTACGCCGACAGGCACTATGCGTGAAGATATTTATTTATTTACATTTAACTATTCTTTATCTAGTGGTACTTTTACCGTCCAATTTAAAGTTGGTCCATGTTAAATCACTTTCCTAGGTTGCTTCCACCACCGTGATATCACTTTCATCCCATTTTTATTTTACCTTTTCTTTTACACATTGTTCATTTGCCAATATCTTCTTTTCTATGATCTAATTTGCTACTAAGCAATTTACAATCTGGTTTTCTACCAAGCCATAGTACTCAATAGGAGTCACGACACTTCGAAAAATCACAAATGATCTTCGCTGAGATATGGAGACCAATAAATTACCATTACTGGATATCAGCAATGCTTCTTCCTTCGCTGGTTTTGATGTCTTACTGGGAGTTCTTCAATCTGATAATGTCTTATCTTCTACCACTATTTAATGGTCTCATTATGAGTTTATTTTTCAGAGACTAATTGTACGAGTATAATGATAGGTACAAAAAGATGTATTCATATACTGTAAACAATTTTTTTAAAAGATCTTTACACATATTTGCCTCTAGCACTTTATGTATTAAATAAACGACCCTTTTCGAAAAATTATGAATTTTTAAAAGTTTATTTTTAACAAATCAAATCATTTATCATAACCCACACTTCTATGAATGTGATAATATAATTGAACTTTCAAAACTAAAACAAGTAATAAAAATGCCATTGTTATGTAATTCCTTTCCGTTAAATTTTTATGACATTAATAATGTAATTACTTTATGGTTATTTAAGTGTGGAACTGAGCATTCAAAAGTTGTTAACCTCGTTCCGTACCATAGATAATATAGTCAATAAAATGATAAAATATCAGTCACCCGCGGCGATAGCATCGTTGTCTCCGACCACACAGGACGCCCGTTCATTTTCCAAACCGGCGCATTAATCTGTCGCTTTGTACCGTCCGTCTGTTCATTGCCGATACGTCATTGATGTTAAGTAAATGGTATCATGGCAGGCGCGTAGGCGACTCGTTGTGTTTCATCCGTTTTCTCAGCTAAAATTTAACTAAAGCATTACCTAATGAATAAATGTACAGGTAGAGACAATATCACATACATAGATACTCTGATCCCAAAGTAAATAGCTAAAGCACTTGTGTCATGGAGTCAGTGACAACGACGGTATCACGAATATGAAGTCAAGATAGCCGAGTGGTTGGGTGGTCGGAATTTCGAGTCAAGAGACCAGAGTTCGATCCCCAGATGGCAGGCTCGTACCAATGGGTTTTTCAAAAACTTATGTACGAATTACATCGCTGGCTTGGACATAAAGACGGGGACGCGCTCACTACCTGTCACGTTTTCCCGAAAATATCTTAGGTGGAAGGTGGGTCGAAGGGACATAATTGTCTAGACTAGACCTCTGTCTACCCCTGTATTGGGAATTGCGTGAAGATATTTATTTGTTTTACATATCACAAATAACGAGACTAGAGAAAACGTAGAAAATGTGGTATTCTACATTTACCCGTTCGAGAATCTAAACCGGGTCCTCCAATGACCCGGTTTCTCTAGGTCCTCGATGTATCCAGCAACACCAGAGAAACCGGTGCGCGGATGCCGTTGACCATAAAAGTGGGGCAAAAATAAATATCTTGACGCAATTCCCAATATAGGGGTAGACAGAGGTCTAAACAATTAACCCGACCGACCTTCCATCGAAGAAATTTTTCGGGACCAGGACAGGTGGTGAGCCCGTTGCCGTCTTAATGTACAGGCCAACGATATAATTCGTACTTAAGTTTTAGGAAAAACCCATTGGTACGAGACTGCAACCTGGGGATCGAACTCGGGTCTCTTATTTCCGAATCCCGATAACCCAGCTCGGCTATCGTGACTTTTTTATAAAAATAAAGGTCGAGGTAATATTCGTTTTGCGGAGTGTGCTGAAGCATTGTCGTGGTTAAGGAGGATCCTGCTTCGAAGGAACTGTCGAAGATTTCCGACGACAACTTACACCACATGCGAGAAAGCTGCGACTGCTCAAAGCTGTCGACATGAAAACCGGTGTATACCCCACTCTTTAACGGAGATCGTCATACATATATTCACAAATGACGGCCACAACACAAGGAGGATTCTTAATAATAGCAATCGTAGTCATGAGGTTTGGCAATAGCAAAACTAAACACTTCGCTCTTTACACGCTGCTGCATATCACTTTACGCCATTCCCAATGCAGGGGTAGACAGAAGTCAAGACAGTTTGCTCCGTTTGACTCACCGAAGACACTTTTGGGACACGGTATAATTCGATGGAGTTTAATTATTATTTAATAAATTGAATGAGCCTCTAAAATTTCGAAATTTTTGAATGTAAAATGATGTTAAATGTACTTGTAGCTTCCTTATATTACACTTTAGTTGTTACTCAGATTTCCTAAACTCTATTTATTATGATTCAAATTTTCATTTTAAATCAGCACTCAAATCAACAGTAGTGACACCTTGAAAGGTTTAAGACAGTGCGAGAGGTATGGCACATGAAAACGTGTGTATCTACAAATTTATATCATATATACTTTTACAAATAACCTTAATTTTATAGTAATGAATGAGATTATGAGGCGTGCACTTTTGGATTTTCCAACTATTTCTACATTTTCTGAAGTCTTGATGTTTGTGGAGCTTCATTGTTTCTCAGGCCATAGTACAATAGCTTAAGCTACTCATTTTTTAATCAGAACAATCTATGTGATGCTGTCTCTATCTATGTATGCACCAATGTATTCTTCAAGATAGTTATCTCGCTATTTAAAGGAATGGGTGTAAATAAAAATTGAATTTCAACACTGCAAAATGGTCACATTGGTAAATTTATTACAAAATATATTTTTTATGACTTCACATTTATAAATCAGTCTATGATTTAAATTTTGGTTTTTAACTTACACTCACTGATCATTCTGACATTTCTAATCAGAATAAATTTTGCCTTGATGATATCGTTATGCAGTTTAATAGATAAAGCTTCACTTTTTGGCGAATTTATAGACGAGTGATAATAATTAAAACACGATTTAAAAATAAAATTAAGAACTGACACAAGCACATTTTCATTTCAAAATGGAGCCATTCTGCTGCCATATGTGATGTGATGTGAGGAATCTAGAGGTACATGCAAATCTGTTCAGGAATTTAGAATGTTAGAATAAAAAAAACTCGCTTATTTACCGCCACCTCATACATGTACTGTGCCTGTTGATTAAAAAAGTTATAAATAATAAAATAAATAAATGAATATCTTCACGCAATTCCCAATACAGGGGTAGACAGAGGTCTAGTCTAGGCCTAGTCTTAAGACCCTTTGACCCCCCTTCCACCGAAGATATTTCGGGACAACGTGACAGGTGGTGAGCCCATCGCCGTCTTTATGTCCAAGCCAACGACATAATTGAAAGAAAGAAAGAAAACCTTATTTGTTGCATCATAACAATCAATAAAATATAAATACATGATATTTAAAAATTAAATGAAAACAACAAAAAGGTCAAGGCTCAGCATACGTTACGGGTATCCCTGCAACACTGATTTTCAGCGCAGTCCATGGTCCATCTTGGGCTGGTAGTAGTTATACTACTAGAACTTAAAAAAAAAGAAAAACACACACACAATTTGACACATATGACTATTTTAAAATATTAACAATTTTATAAATAATAACGTATACAAAATGAAAATAATAATAATAAAAAAACAAAGGAAAACTGATTGCAAGAAATTGATAAAGTATCATAGTAACATTTAATGGTATATACACCACTTACGGATATAAACAGCACATACCTATATATAAAATTAACACATATATTTTTAATGCTAAAAACGAGTTACTGGAACAATCAGAACAAATATACGAAACTAATAAACATTGAACTGTACTAAAAACTCTCATCAATAAACTTAATATTGTTTTTGTAACTTTAAAAGCCACAATTTATATTTTTTCTTAAATGAAGTGACCGTATCAAGATTTCTCAACGGTAGGTTGTTCCAGCATTTCGTCGTACTGTACTTAAAACTGCCTCGGAAAGCAGCCGAACAGTAGGAAGGAAAAGCCAACTTAAATGCACAAGCCCTTGTTACATACCTATCATTATTTTCACTTATCCAGTGTAATTTGTACATAAGAGTTTTTGAAAAACCCATTGGTACGAGTCTGCCACCTGGGAATCGAACTCGGATCTCTTGACTCGAAATTCTGACCACCCAACCACTTGGCTATCTTGACTTAACTATAAAAAAAATATAAAATATCTTCACGCAATTCCCAATACAGGGGTAGACAGAGGTCGAGTCTAGACAATCAAGTCCCTTTGACCCCCCTTCCACCGAAGATATTTCGGGACAACGTGACCGGTGGTGAGCCCATCGCCGTCTTTATGTCCAAGCCAACGACATAATTGAAAGAAAGAAAGAAGACTTTATTTTTTGCACCATAAAAATCAATAAAATATAAATATATGATATTTCAAAATTAAATAAAAACAACGAAAAGGTCAACGCTCTGCATACGTTACGGGTATCCCCGCAACACTGATTTTCAGCGCAGCCTATGGTCCATCTTGGGTTGGTAGTAGTTATAAATACTAAAACTTTAAAAAAACACACACACAATTTGAGACATATGACTATTTTAAAATATTGACTAATTTCTAAATAATAACGTATATAAAATGAAAATTAAAAAAAAAACCAAGGAAAACTGATTGCAAGAAATTGATAAAGTATCACAGTAACATTAAATGGTAACATTAATAAACAGGACATACCTATATATAAAATTTACACACATATTTTTATTGCTAAAAACGAGTTACTGGAACAATCAGAAAAAATATACGAAACTAATAAACATTGAACTGTACTAAAAAAAACTCTCATCAATAAACTTAATATTGTTTTTGTAACTTTAAAAGCCACAATTTAAATTTTTTCTTAAATGAAGTGACCGTATCAAGATTTCTCAACGGTAGGTTGTTCCAGCATTTCGTCGTACTGTACTTAAAAAGCAGCCTAACAGTAGGAAGGAAAAGCCAACTTAAATGCACAAGCCCTTGTTACATACCTATCATTATTTTCACTTATCCAGTGTAATTTGTACATAAGAGTTTTTGAAAAACCCATTGGTACGAGTCTGCCACCTGGGAATCGAACTCGGATCTCTTGACTCGAAATTCTGACCACCCAACCACTTGGCTATCTTGACTTAACTATAAAAAAAATATAAAATATCTTCACGCAATTCCCAATACAGGGGTAGACAGAGGTCGAGTCTAGACAATCAAGTCCCTTCGACCCACCTTCCACCGAAGATATTTTCGGGACAACGTGACAGGTGGTGAGCCCGTCGCCGTCTTTATGTCCAAGCCATCGATATTCGTATATAAGTTTTTGAAAAACCCATTGGTACGAGCCTACCAACTGGGGATCGAACTCGGGTCTATTGACTCGAAATTCCGACCACCCAACCACTCGGCTATCGTGACTTGACTATAAAAAAGTTAAATACTTTTAAACATGGATGATTAAAAATATTAAACTTTTTTTATACTTAATGATGACCTACAAAAGTATGTTATCATCAAAATACAAAGCGTGAATCTATTGCAGTTTTAGTAACTTACAATTCAACCCACTTTCCACAGAAGCATATTCTGGACAACGTGATAGGTGTTGCGACTATCGCCATCTTTATTTTCCAAGTAAGTCTTGCGTGTGGTCTGGTAATCGCCAACCCGCCACACTTGGGTGGCGATTATGGCAAATCCGTCCTATGGGTAAGGTTTATGTCATGTAGTGAACTTTAAGAGGCCGTTAGATACGTGTGTCTGTATGTATGTATTTTACTAATATTTTGTAAAATTTTGAAGCCATTTATGGCTAATATCGTATGCTCCAATACAAGTTTATATTAAACTGTACACTCACATTATACCAATTCTATAAAAGTCCATCGTAGAATATATTCGATTCCGCCATATAATCCACGCAACTAGACACCTGACACCATAGAAACTACTGTACTTTACTGGTCTATTTAATTTTTATCTGGTATATTTCAAAATGGTGCATCCTGCCATACACCGATCTCCTTACGGTATTTAAGAACAATTTGCCTTAGACGACTCTTATGCCACCTGGAGGAAGAAAGACCTGATGTATTTAATTATAATAATTTTTGAAAAAATTAGTAAATACGTATATAGAAAGGGACAACAACACCTACATTGCTGCATGTAAGATGCTAAAGCACTTGAGGTATGGGAATCGGAAACAACGACGGCACAACAAACACCCAGACCCGAGAAAATGTAGAAAAAGTGGATGTTCTACATTGACCCCAGCGGGAATCGAACCAGGGATCTCGAGATGGCGTCACCTTGAAATCGTCCACGGAGGTCGTCGATGTCAAGGTAGTCGTCGGAGATTTATTGAATTATTAAAAAAAAACATATACAAAGTTGTTATTGAAAAAATTACTTCGCACCATTCCGCATGCAAATATGAAAAGGTATTTATATCTCACTGGTCCGGTGAGAAGAAGAGCACCACCCTCCCTTCCACAGATGCGTGCACTAATTCCACTGCACGCACCACCACCACTACACTCAAACCACGTAACATATACCACCAACGAAAATGCGACACCTGTTTCGCCTCAAAACACATAAACGAAGATCGCACGCTTTCGAAGTTGTCATCGCATTTACTGTAAATAAATATCTTCACACAATTCCCAATACAGGAGTAGACAGAGGTCTAGTCTAAACATTTAAGTACCTTCACCCACCTTCCACCGAAGTTCTCTCGTTATCGATTAATTCAGTTTTTGTTCGCTTAGCATTGATTCACATTTCAGCATAACGGTAGTAAAGAAGTTTAATTCAAATATGTAATTATTATAATTACTTTGGACATTAAGACCACTACTAGGCTGTGTCACGAAAGTCTAGTGGTTGGGTGGTAAGAATTTCGAGTCAAGAGACCCAAGTTCGATCCCTAGGTGGTACAGCGACGGGCTCACCATCTGTCACGATGTCCCGAAAATATCTTCGGTGAAAAGGTAGGTCAAAGGGACTTAATTGTCTAGACTAGACCTCTGTCTACCCCTGTATTTTATTACTATTTTTATTATTATTTATTTACATTAAGACGGCGACAGGCTGATCACCTGTCAAGTTGTCCCAAATAAGCTTCGATGAAAAGTGGGTCGAAAATTACAATATTTTCATTTATTTTATATTTATTTTATATTAATGCTAAATTATTAAATTAACTAAAGAGATTAATAAGCTGGTTTACAATTCGATTTTTTTATTCCGTTTGAAAAAAATTAAGTTTTCTCATATTCACGACGGGTTCCAATAATTTAATTTAAAAATACGTCTCAATAAATAATGTTAATTTCACGCTGTTGTTATTCCCTGTTGATATTTCACAAACACGTTCGTATCCGCCATATTCCAACTTGATTAGTAGATCAGCATTAATTCAATGTTATTAACGTATACCACGTGTATCACAAATTAAAAAAATATATCTTCATGCTATAACCAATACAGGAGCAAACGGAGGTCTAGACAATTAAGTCCTTTCAACCCATTTTCCACCGAACTCATTTTTCATGACAATGTGAAAGGTGAGCCCGTCGCTGTCTTTATGGACAAGTATTTTTTAGTTTAATAAAACTGTCTCCATTGGCCGTACACCAATACTGGAAATAACTGATTATTTCAATACTGCAGTAATCATAGGTGTATCAAATCAAATCCAATGAAATAATTTATTACTTTAACATGTAAAATATATTCGTTTATCGATAGTCATTTTTTTATCTACCACCGTTTCGTAATGGAGTTCCTCTAACCGAGAAGAATCAGGCGAAAAAAGCTCCACACTTATCCTCTTAGATAACATTTTTTTAGCTTATTTTTTAGGTATAGCGTGGGAGCGATTACCACATTCCTGGGGTTAGTAAAGTTTGAGTCTAGAAAGTGATGTCCTTTAAGACTATATTTCACCAGAGTTTATTTTGGCCAGCATCGTCTTAAAAGTCTTGACAGTCTTTAAACACGTCATGTGTTAGTGAAGTTTGTTAGACGTCTACTTTACGCCGGTATTCTGTGAGGTCGTGGTACTTCCCCGGTCGAGCCGGCCCATTCATGCAACAACAAAAGCTGATGCGTGGCTGTACTACTGTAAAAATTTACATACACTAAATAACCTGTAAATGTCCAGTGGAGGGTATTGAATTGATTTGATTTGACCGGAAAATAAGGAGAATTTACCATAATCGCCACCCTAGGCAAGTGTATCAGCATTCGCTGTACCAGACATCTTATACCTTATATATATCTTATACATACATATACATATATAACGGCTTATTAAAGTCCACTGCAAGACATAGGCCTGTCCCATATGGAGGATTTGCCATAATCGCCACGCTTGGCAAGCGGATTGGCGATCTCAGTACCAGACCACTCGCACCTCAGACGCTGCTGCCCATCTTGAATGTAATAATTTTGGTCTGATATTTATTAGAGGTGGCTATCCCGTCATCTATCGGTTGCCATAATCATATTCAAGGCTGTTTCCCTTAGTCGACTCTTACGACATCCACGGGAAGAAAGGAATATTCCGACGCCGTTACCACACAGATCAACCTTACACACTGCTGCCCATTACCGGTCTATTTTATTTTAGCCTGATTCCGGGATAATCGACAGCCATTGCCATTTTTAATACTTATCTCTTAAATTATTAAGTGCGAGGCGGCACGCGAACGAGAACTCATTCCACTCACTCTGATGAAGGACCTCCGTTGGGTCTGATACTAGTCGGTACCTACACCGATTACTATAACGTGAATTTAGCCGTTTTTAAATATTAGACTTTTCTCTGCGGGACTAATTTGAGGCAAATACCTCAAATTAGTCCCTCAGAAAGATTGCGATACGAAGCATCTCCTCTTTCGTTATATTTAAAACAATACAAATACTGCACCCCAGTTAGGAAATGTCAGTAATCTAGGAGTGACACCACCGCTATGTATTGCTTATGCCATGCACACACTAGAGTGAACGTGGACGCGGTGTCGCGCGACATAAATCGGAGCCATAATCGCGCACGATCTGACAGCTCGCCTGTTGAAATGAATATTCGTGATAAATCACTGTTTAGCGGCCACCGTGCGCGGGTACCAACAGGAAATCTGTGGAGAGGTCTGCTTTTCAGGTTTTGATTTTAAAATTTATTTAGCACCTTTGTGACTTCAAATGTGATGAAACGATGTCGCAATATAAAGAAGGAATAATAAATTAAGCTATATTGAGAAAAGGAATTTCGAAATGAGACATCAACGAAACAACGAATGCTAAAATTTCAACGTTAGTCTGTTAATAGATATCTTCAATTTATAGGGTTTTAATTTGCGTGTCTATACTTTTAAAATAGAACAGAATGGAATGGAATAGAATGGAATAGAATGGAATACAATGGAATAGAATGGAATAGAATGGAATAGAATGGAATAGAATGGAATATAATGGAATATAATGAAATAGAATGAAATAGAATGGAATAGAATGGAATAGAATGGAATAGAATGGAATGGAATGGAATGGAATGAATGAAATGGAATGGAATGGAATAAAACGGAATGGATGGAATGGAATAAAATGGAATGGAATGGAATGGAATAAAATGGAATGGAATGGAATAAAATGGAATGGAATGGAATGGAATGGAATGGAATGGAATGGAATGGAATGGAATGGAATGGAATGGAACGGAACGGAACGGAACGGAACAGAATAGAATAGAATAGAATAGAATATTTATTTGTAAAATGCAGGTGTTTTCATTTAGGTGTTGTGTTACAGGTATAGTCTAACTACATTTCCACCTTAATGAAGGTTTACAAATATTAATTTAAATGATTATGCAATTATGATATAACTTACCTTTGACAATTTAAATTTAAAATACGATTTTTTTATGAGGGTTCGTTTGTTTCGAATGTATTTACAAGATGGCGACAAGCCTCCATTTCTCAAGTCATCTTTTTATTTTATTTTATTTTATTTTATTTTATTTTATTGTTTATTGGTACACTAAAAACATGTTCACAATACATTTCGCTTAAAAATACATATACAACTCAAAAGATCATATGAACATATCAATAACAGGCGGACACAACATTTGCACCAGGTGATAAATTCCTTTCTTCGTAAATGTAAAAAGGTTTATGAATAACTGACAATATTAAAAATAATTTTAAAAAGTTTGGTTGAAAGTAAAATAATAATAATAATAATACAAAAACAAAAATGAAATTAAAAAAAAGAACGTTACAATACTTCAAGACTAATTTAAAAACTATAGCTATTATATTATATTATATTTAAAAGATATAGCTAGAAAACATTTCTTGAGACATATGTGCATACATATATATACACATATATACATGCACTCACACACATATACATACTCGTAAATAACATAAAAACTTACACTCAAGTATACACTTATTATTTTCTATTTTAGTAATCATTGAAATTAATATAGTTGCAAAACTGTTTGGTGGTGTTGTGGAAGATGTCAAGGCTATGGTTTACCGATAAAATATTATTGTATGTTGTAGAAATTCTGTTAAGAAGTGAGTTCTTGCCTACATTAGTGCGATAGCGATTAAGTCTCAATACCTTTATTGTTCTAACAGCCCTGAGGCTACTCCTGCGTGGAACAGCAATATTTACTTCACTGAGTAATTCAGGAACTAACAGATTTCCATTCAGAATTTTATGCAAAAGCATTAAGTCTGCCGTAGTTCTACGATGTTCCAAGGACTTCATTTTAAAATGTTCTAACCTTTGAGGGTAACTTACGAAACGAGATACGGATTGACTTTTATTTGCAAGATATTTAGTAATTTTTTTTTTTAATTTTATTTTTTTTTTCTTAAAATCTTAAAATAATGTGGGTTATAAAGATGTAAGTTGTAAGCTATAACTGTACAAAGAGCATTATAATATATATTCATATAATATGTACACATATACATGTTTTCGTGAACCATGTCTAAATAACGTCAAAATTATTAATTCAAAATTGAAACTAACAACATTGTATCTAATATGTTTAGTACTTTACTTTTAATACTTTAACATAGATATAAATATTTATACTCTTTGTGTTTTTTGCCTCTCTGTTACTTTCAATATTCCAGAGTAGAGGATTTAATAACGTTTTCCTCGGCGTTTCACGTCAGTTATTATGTCTCGTCCATTACGATTTTATTATGCTAATACCGGCTGTCTCGGGACCAGTGTTGTGCTAGATTGTATGATTTATCACCAGCTGTTACTTATTATGGTACATTTAGATGCCCAACTAAATTGTACGGTTCGAGTTTATTTTGACGACATCGGTAATTGAATCGATGGAGATCTTATGATAAGTGTCATGTGTTAAGACATTTCGTTGATTGAGATCTTATGATAAGTGCGTCGTATTAAGACTTTTCATTCCTATGTCACTGCTCGCCATTCCCAATACAGGGTAGACTATTAAGTCTATTTGACCCACTTTGCACCGAAGACTTTTTTGAGACAATGTGACAGTTGGTGAGCCCGTCGCCATTTTTATATCTAAACAAACGATTTAAATCGTACATAAGTTTTTTGTACAAGCCTTGGTGACCGAACTCAGGTCTCTTGTGTCAAATTCCGATCACCTAACCACTCGGCTATCGTGACTTACCTACGTCGCGTTCTATGTAATATAGAATTGTTTAATTTGATGGCGAGGATCGTTTGACTGATTACCGACACTTGTATGCCCAACATGGAAATGGCTGCGTTCATCTTGCCTACATTACAAAAAAAATTTCATTCACCGTAACAAAAGACAGAAGCACGCGGTGTCGTAAAAGGCATTAAGGAAATGTCTTGAATATGTTAATAGATACCAATAAATGGCGGTATAGCCACAGCGAAAATAACCAAACCCAAATTCAGTAGATTCACTGCAGGGACCTCACTAATCTGATGAATGTTGCTGGTCGTCTCATCAGTACCAGATACCAATGTATCTGGTACTACAGTCGCCGATCAGGTTGCCAATATCTTGACGTAGACTTTTATGGGTCGTTATGTATTCAATTCATTTGAAGATTACAACAGCTTTGTGCTATACTATTATGATAAGTTGCGGATTAATATATGTCATTATTCTATAAAATTCCCCGGGATACTTATTTGGATGTAAATTTAAATTGAGCTTAAGTTTATACTAGACACTAATCCTGCTAATGGGCTATAAATATATTTTTATATCCGCTTCTTTCAAATATAAATTTATGATAAACGATAATTTATTTACGTATTAAGTATTATACGAAATTCTCGCCACCAAAACAGCTATTCTATATAGTCAGACATATCAATTTCGTTTACTTTGTGCAACGAGTGGAGTGATATCGGTGCAATAACATACAACCATGAATGCAACAAGGTAATATGCATTATTACCTATACTGCGTTTGTCAAAGGTCTAGACAGTTCATTTCTTTTAATCCAAATTGTACCAGAATTAATTTTTGGACAACAAAACATACTTACATGTTGAGTTGTCGCTTTATTGGCCAAGTCGATGATACAAATCTTACATGTTACTAACCGTCCTCATAGGGTTTGAATTTGAGCCTAATTTGAATACGGGTTATCCAATCACTTGTTTTCGGAGCCGTTCCTTTATAATTACTGCGCATTATCGGGATTCTCCTATCAAAATGCGGAACTTACACCCTTCCAATTTCTTACAAGTCGCAGTATCAATACATATTATCTATTTACAAAGAAATCTTTACTACCATTATTATCGATGATTGTATGCCCTCATTTTAAATCCATTTCCTCAAAGAAACATTAATGGTTTTATCGTTAACCGATCAATAAATCAATACGCTTTCCACGAACCTTACGAATTCGTGATTTACATTTTTAAACCGTAACTATCGCTAATAGAGATCGATTTCAATAAATAGAATCGAGCAAGCGTAGGCGATACAGAAAACAACTAAAACAGATCAAATGATTATCGCATTTATGAAGCGATTATAATATTACTAAGGCACGGCAATAACTTTATAGGCTTGGCAATAAAGATAATAACTAAAAAGTTGCTCCGGTCACATATATTTCAAATGTTATTATCGCATGACATAAAATACAGTCATCAATTCTGACACACTGATAGGTGAATTCCAAAGTTATTTTGTCACGCAACAAGTTGTTAATGAAAAATACTACAAAATACCCACACATAAATAATTATTATTGATGTTTAGAATTAAATTTTTTAACTTTATTCATTAATTTACCTGACTTGGATTTGGTTATGAAAGTAGGTTGAAAAACAACTCCCTGTTCACCTGCTGGTCATCTGCTGGCCTTCTTGTGATCTGAAAACCATTTCAAAAGAAAAAAGTTTCCAGATACCTTATCAATCATCAGATGAAGCCGTGGATGAACTCAGAACTCTCAGAAATCGGAACGCTATAGTTGTAACATAGCTATTTAAGATAGTTAATAGACGCAGGAGACGTCTGACTACGGAGACCTTCTCTTGCAGAATCAGAGAGAGAGGGAGAGAGAGAGAGAGGCAGAGAGTGTTGGCTTGATGATGCCTTGTATCAAAGCGAAACAAGTGTAAAGTGTAGAGCCTGTATAGTGGTGGCAGTGCATTCAATAGACTTGCATTCATGGGAGAGAGGTTAGTGCTCTTCTTCTCTTCGGACCTAGTAAAATGGGCTACTTATTTATTTGTAAACGCGGAATTGTGCAACATAATTTTATAGTCAAAAAATACATACATTCTTGGGTATAACATCAAATACATTGCTCTGATCCCAAAGTAAGTAGCTAATTCACCTGTTATCAGTGAGACAATGCAGAAAAAGACCCCCAGCCAGAAATCGACCTGGGACCTCGGATCTGATAATACTTTGAAAACCGGTGTGTATGCCACGTCGTCAACTGAGGTCGTCCTTAATAATATAATTTCTATACACTGCTCTTTGGCGACAGAAATGGATATGAATGTAGAACTATCCATTTCGATTCCAGGGTAGAGATGGAGTCTACCACATTTCAATTAGACCGGATAATGAAGTAGGTAACAAGATATTTATATGTTTTTGATCAAAATCTATTTACCAAGATGTGGAGGTAGCCGACATGTGAGTATATATTTATGTTTTTATCCATGATATTGCAGACGATGTGCTGCAGGAAAGAGCCCTACGTCCGGTCGGGTGCTCGTAACCTGAGCAGGATGTCTCCTCCGCCTGCGTGCTGTCTGTACTATGTATTCACGCAATCATGAGAACTTCGATAGCGTGATGTAGGATAACGATGTGTTTTCTGAGATGTCCACCACAAGCAAACTTCTAATATGGAGACATAGGCACAACATAATCAAACCATGTATGCCATATAGATATTGTGTTGTTTAGATATTTTATTGCCGAGTTTTTGGGCGATCGGGATCGGAATTCGAATCTGAAGATCCGAGTTTGAATCCCAGGTGGTAGATTTATCGTTGGCTTGAACATAAAGACGGTGACAGGCTCACTACCTATCGAGATGTCACAAAAAATATCTCCGGTGAATGGCGGATCAAATGGACTTAATAGAGAAAGTGTAAATCTCTGTCTATATTGTATTGGGAACAGTGTAAAGACATATAAATTAATTACTGTAATTCACTCGACCCACTGTTATGTGTAACTATATTATAACCGATTAAAATGTTATTTACAACATAATAATTTAAATTCGTTACTGACGTTAACAAATTTAAATATTACTATATTCATTTAATTAATATGGTAACATTTAGAAAACATTTAATATAAAAGCACTAAACAGAACATTATAAATATGTCCATTAATTAATTATATTTAAACTTATTTAAACAAATATTAATAGCAGCCAAAAACAGCACAGCATTCTCATTATAGTATACAAATTGATATATCGACGTACTATAAAACTATTATTCCAATGAGCAATCGGTGGTTTAACTATATTGTTCCGATTATTTCATTATCAATGTATTTGTTACCATTTTCTATATCTTGTCTACTCTTTACAGTACCTTAAAGTTATAGTTCCAAATTCGGCAGTCCTCTTTTTCGACTTTAAACTCTGATTCCTTTAGTTGTTATAATATTTATATTTTTAATAATAATAAACCATACATATATACAATCACGCCTCTTTCCCGTAGGGGTAGGTAGATACCACTTATTTCCACTTGCTACGATCCTTACATACTTGTTCCGCTTCGTCCACTTTCATTATTCCCTTCGTACATTCTCTTCGATTTAGAGTACTCTTGACCTGGCCTTTTATGAGAACGTCCCTAATTTGGTCTCGAAACGTCCGTCTAGGTCTTCCCCTTCCTACACTTCCATTCAAATTCGCCTTATACACTTTTATCGTCAATCGTTCTTCATTCAATCTCTCGATATGGCCAAACCATCTTAGCATACCTTTCTCAATTTTAGCCACTACATCTTCTTTCAGACCACAACGTTTCCTTATCTTACTATTCCTTATTCTGTCACTTAGTTTAACTCCTATCATACTTCTTAACGCTCTCATCTCAGCTGAATTTACTATGCTTTCATGTTTCTTCTGCCATACCCAACTTTCACTTTCGTACATGAGTGTTGGAACCAACACTCCCTCATGCAAAGCCAAACGAGCCTTGTTAGACACCTTCCGCCTATTCATAAAGTAGTGCAGAGCTCCATTTACCATGTTTCCTGCATTCACTCTTCTTTCAATATCACTCTTACACTTTCTATCTCTTGTAAACTTTAAACCCAGATGCACAAACTCATTCACCTGTTCAATTTGTTCACTAATAATACACTTTTTTTATATTCAAAAATATAATAGCAGCCTGTAGGATATTCTGTCTATGGTGCCGGTAGAATGTCCACACTGTCCGAGGCAAGCGTAGCAAAAAACATTCGACACCCCTTAACACGCTTGCCGTGGATCTCTGAAATATCAGGGGACTACACTCCAATCTAAATGCCGTCCACTACCATCTGGAGACGGCAAAGTCGGCCTTGCTGTTTCTTACCGAGACGCAGATATCCTCTCCGGCGGATACCTCTTATCTTTCCTACTCGGGGTACAAGTTTGAACATTCTTTTGTGCCACGGGCCGTGGGTAATTCATTGGCATCCCAGGATTCAAAATTAGCGTTTCTAAGAAGAAGTGTAACTCTGCCTCCAGGTCCTTCAAAAAAGTAGTTACTGCGGCAAAATCCGAGCACATTGGCAGAATTGGCGAGAAACTGGTTCGTCTTCCTTCGGGAACTCGTGCGTTCTGGTCCCTCGCCAAGGCTGTCGTCTGCCGTCGGGGTCGCTCAGCTGGTGATCTTCTTGTGTACCTCACTCATCGATGGGCAGAGACAGTAGAGAGCAAGGGGGAGTCCCTGGCATTTAGTTTGGACATTGCGAAAGCCTTTTGTGTATCGGGTATGGCACAAAGCGCTTTTCTCGAAGCTTCCATCATATGGGCTTCGCGAGAAATTTTGCAATTGGGTCACTAGTTTTCTCACAGACCGGAGCATCAAGGTCGTAATTGATGGTGCATGCTCGGACTCCAAGTCTATCAACGCTGGTGTCCCACAAGGTTGTGTGACACCAGCGTTGTTATATCGCCAACCCTGTTTCTTCTGCATATCAATGATTTGTTACAAATTAGTAACATTCATTGCTATGCAGACGACAGCACTTGTCGACGATGACGATGCCCTATACATCGGCCGTGCCAATATTTCTCGGGAACACGTCGACGAGTACCGTAACCAAACTTGTGTCTGCCGTCGAGATTTTGTTAGACAAAATCTCGAACTGGGGCCGACTACATTTAATCCAGTTCAACTCTAAAAAGACACAAGTTTGCGTGTTTACCGCTAAAAAGAAGCCCTTCGTCGTGTTACCTCATTTTGAGAGCACTCCCCTAGTTGCCTCAGCCAGTAAAGCAGTCCTTGGCGTCGACATATCTAGCAACGTTCAGTTTCGAGGTCACTTAGAAGGGATGGCCAAATTGGCCTCTAAAAATCTTGGCGTGCTCAGTAGAGCACGACACTACTTCAAGGCCGCCCACCGCTTGCAACTTTATAAGGCGGAGGTTCGGCCGCACATGGAGTCCTGTTCGCATCTCTGGGCAGGGGCACCCCAGTGTCAGCTCCTTCCATTTGACCGTATCCAACGAAGAGCGGCTCGAATCGTTGACGACCATATTCTATCCGATAGGCTAGATCCCCTCTCATTGCGAAGAGACATTGCATCTCTTTGCATTTTGTACAAGATTTACTACGGGAAGTGCTCGGTGCACTTTGGAATTGTTCGGATTAATCTCAGCCGCTGAATTTCACCATTGTACCCTATGGCACTGTCAAAAATTCCATCAACACCATCTTGATGCTTGGCATTCCACCACCGTGCATTTTTCGTGGAATTTTCTGCCACGCACTTGCACTTTACGGAATGTGCTACGGTCGGCGATTTTTCCGGACCGACTTAGAGACCTTCAAGAAAAGAGCCTATACCTTTCTCAAAGGCCGGCAACGCATCTGCTATGCCTCTGGTATCGCGGGTGCGGGTTCATGGGCGGCGGTAATCACTTACCGTCACGTGAGTCACCTGCTCGTTTGCCTTTCATCCCTACAAAAAAAATGTCAACGTTAAGACCGTAGCCCCGTCGCCACGTTGTGGCCGCGAGGAAATAATGTTTGTGTTTATTATCTTTTCTTCTTTATTTTTTTTCACTTGTGTTACACAATATACAATACAATATACAAGTCCATATTTGTTAAATGGCCATACAACTTATGGCGCTTTGCAAGATGTGCCCGTTTAAATTAATAAGGTTGAAATTTGAATTTAGATACAGATATCAAGATATTCACATATTTTTGGTGACAATGTTTTTAGTTATATTTTACATTGCTTTATGTTTTGTCTAGTCAAGGATGGCTGCCAGTATTATAATTCTTCTCCAGAGTCACATCGCAAATGAAGTCGTAACTAAAATTTACTTAAGTGCTCATTGTATTGCCTTTGATTTATTTTACGACCGTACTTTTGTAGCGCAATCGAGACACGACCCGATTGTTTCTAACTGTACAATAATCTCCACAGAAAAGAGATACTTCCTACATTCCAGTTATCTATTTAGAATTTTAAATGGTCGGTATAAGTCTGCTTTTTGTGTTAAAAACATCACGATTCAAGGTGCTTTTTTATTTCGCCGGTTGTACTTTATAGACTGATCACTTCTTCAAGATTTAAAAATTGGTAGTTATGGCTTTTAATGATAGATACTTCGTGAGCGCACTCAAACACAATCCATAATTATTTGTGATGACATAATTATATGGTAGGAATTTTGAACCTATATCAAATTAATCGAATCATTATTTATCGATACAAATAAAATACATTACATCCATTGATCGTCATTTTTTTGTTGTACCACCGTTTCGTAATTAGGCTCCTCTAACGCAGAAGAGATATATGAAACAAACTCAGTAGGTAACCTCATTTTTGCATTTTTTAAGTTAAGTTAGAAATACAATGGGAGCGATCAATTCATTCCCAAGGGTTACTATCATTGATATATATATATATATATATATATATATATATATATATATATATATATATATATATATATATATATATATATATATATATATATATATATATATATATATATATTGTAATAACACTTATTATACACAGGAATGCAAGAGATGTGAATCACACGAAATGTATGAAAGACGAAATGGGGAAGATTTTGACGGAAAACGAGAGCATAAAAGAACGTTGGAAGAGCTATTTTAGCAAACTTTTGAATGAGAAAAATCAGAGGAACAGAGTACAAGAGAATGCTAGGAGTAATATGGGCATGGTTAAAGAGGTGACTGAAGACGAAGTTAGGATGGCAGTACAGGGTATCAAAAATGGAAAAGCAGTAGGGCCAGATGGTATACCAGTAGAAGCATGGAAGTATCTGAAAGCAGATGGATGGAAGTGGCTGACTTTGTTCTTCAATAAGTTGTTGCAAGAAGAGGTGATCCCCGATGAATGGTGCTACAGTTCACTGATGCCCGTTTTTAAAAAGAAGGGTGATGTAAAAGATTGCATCAGCTATCGGGGAATAAAGCTCATATCACACAGTATGAAGATATGGGAAAATGTGATAGCAAAACGAATGAGAGAGGAGACTGAGGTAACACAGAACCAATTCGGGTTTATGCCGGGTCGGGAAACAACGGATGCCATATTTGCACTTCGGCAACTGATTGAAAAATACAGGCTTGTGCAAAAGAACTTGCATATGATATTCGTGGACCTGGAGAAGGTACCCCATAAGGTTCTGTGGTGGTGTATAAGGGAGAAAGGGCTGCCAGAGAAGTATGTGCGGCTTGTTGAGGCGATGTATAATAGAGCCAATACTTGCGTCCGGTCTGAGGCTGGAATCACAGACAAGTTCAATGTGTCGGTAGGTTTACACCAGGGTTCGGCTTTAAGTCCTTATTTGTTCCTTCTGATTATGGATGCTCTGTCATCGAACATACAGGAGGAAGCACCCTGGTGTATGCTATTTGCTGATGACATTGTGCTTGTCGGAGAAAATGCACTTGAGGTACAGAGCAAGCTGGGAAAATGGCAAGAAAAACTGGAAAGTGTCGGATTAAAAATAAGCAGAACCAAAACTGAACACATGTTCTGTGACTTCAGTAGTCCATCCAGTTTTTCTCATATTGCCTTGGATGGTGTTCTCCTACCAGTCTGCTCCGAATTCCGTTACCTTGGGTCAGTGATCCAAAATGACGGCAATGTCGACCGGGACGTAAAGAATAGAATAAATGCGGGATGGATGAAATGGCGACAGGTCTCGGGAGTAACTTGCGATCCACGCATGCCTCTTAAACTTAAGGGAAAAGTTTACAGAACGATCGTGAGACCTGTCGTATTGTACGGATCAGAGTGCTGGGCAACGAAAGTGACGGATGAAAGGAGAGTGCATGCTGCATAGATGAGAATGTTGAGATGGATGTGTGGAGTGACTAGAAAAGATTGCATAAAGAATGAGTATATAAGGGGAAGCTTGAAAGTAGCACCAGTGACAGAGAAAATGAAGAGTGGTAGGTTAGCATGGTTCGGGCATGTAATGAGGAGGGAAGAATGTAATATAGGCAAAAGAATGTTAGAGATGAGTGTAGATGGACGAAGAGCTATGGGGAGACCAAAAAAACGATGGATGGATTGTGTGAAAGAAGACATGATAAAGAAAGGAGTGAGTATTGAGATGACTGGAAATAGAGGAGAGTGGAAGAAGGAGACATGTTGTGCCGTCCCCACATAGCATGGGATAATAGCAGGAAGAAAAAGAAGAAGACTTATTATACACAGTCAGGTCATAAGTATTGTCACACGGTAAAAACTTTTCTTTTAGAATTCAGGCCACAAAAAGTTTATTAAATTCGAATTTCGAATTGTTCAGAAAATAAAACTACATGCTTTTTAGAATTTTACTCATTTTTAAATATGGAGTGGACGCCTAAAGAAGACCGTGTTGCAGTTATTGTGTTGCATCGTTGCGGTTACGCGCCAATTCAAGTTTTGGACATACTGAAAAATTTTAATATTACCAAAAGATTCGTTTATCGTACCATCAAACGATACAATGAAGACTCTAGTGTATATGACATGTCAAGAAGTGGTCGCCCTCGGTCTGTTAGGACTCCAGCAGTGATAAAAGCTGTGAAGGCTCGAATTCAAAGAAATCCCAAACGTAAGCAGAAACTGTTGTCCCTTTAGATGGGGTTAAGCAGAACCACGGTGAAAAGGGTGTTAAATGAAGACTTAGGGCTTCGGGCATATTGAAGAAAAACAGGACATTGTTTGAATGCTAGTCTAATGCACCTGAGACTGAAGAGATGCCGCGCTTTGTTTAAGCGGTACGCGGGAAAAAAATATCGGGAAATTCTTTTTTCGGATGAATAATTTTTTACCGTAGAAGAGAGCTACAACAAACAAAATTAAAAGGTGTACGCACACAGTAGTGAAGAAGCAAGCAACCGTATTCCGCGTGTCCAACGAGGTCATTTTCCATCCTCGCTCATGGTATGTTTGGGAGTTTCTTATTGGGGCTTAACAGAGGTACATTTTTGCGAGAAAGGTGTAAAAACGAATGCAGTTGTGTATCAAAATACAGTCCTGACGAACCTTGTGGAACCTGTTTCTCATACCATGTTCAATAACAGGCACTGGGTATTCCAACAAGATTCGGCACCAGCTTATAGAGCGAAGAGCATTCAAGACTGGCTGGCGGTGCGTGAAATCGACTTCATCGGGCACGAAGACTGGCCCTCCTCCAGTCCAGATTTGAATCCGTTAAATTTCAAGATATGGCAACACTTGGAGGAAAAGGCGTGCTTAAAAGCCTCATCCCAATTCGGAGTCACTCTAGACATCCTTGATTAAGGCAGCCGCCGATATTGACTTGGACCTCGTTCGTGCTGCGATGGACGACTGGCCGCACAGATTGAAGGCCTGTATTCAAAATCTCTGAAGTCATTTTGAATAAACTTTAGTGTCATAAGAATCTATGTTTTGTTAATTTCATTTTGGTATATAAATAGTTACATAATGATTAAACTTGTTTTAATTATTTTAGGTTAAACATGTGACAGAATTTATGACCTGACTAGGTACAGTTTTCTTTGTTAAATGCTTTGAACCTGTTAATAAACAAACTTTATACATTTACCAAGATTATGTTGTAGACAAGTCACGATAGCCGAGTGGTTGGGTGGTCGGAATTTCGAGTCAATAGACCCGAGTTCGATCCCCAGTTGGTAGGCTCGTACCAATGAGTTTTTCAAAAACTTATGTACGAATATCGTTGGCTTGGACATAAAGGCGGCGATGGGCTCACCACCTGTCACGTTGTCCCGAAAATATCTTCGGTGAAAGGTGGGTCGAAGGGACTTAATTGTCTAGACTCGACCTCTGTCTACCCCTGTATTGGGAATTGCGTGAAGATATATATGTTGTAGAAGGGTACACACTATCGCATGAAAACAACGTTACAGAGGCGTTAAGAGCCTACCACCTGGTGATCGAACTCAGGTCTCTTGACTCGAATTACGATCACCCAACTACTCGGCTATCGTGACGTTGAGCGGGGACTAGTAGTGCGATCGCCAATTCGTGTGTAAGTTGCGCTTCCTAATAGTATGGGCCCATTTCCTGCAGAGGACTATAGAGGGGGTGTGTGGGCCTCCGGTTACCAGCACTCACCAGACGAAACACAGAAGTTTCTTTTGTTGACTTCTACTTCATGCCGGTATTCTGTGAGGTCGTGGTACTTTCCCGGTCGAGCTGCCTTATAAGTTATATATATATATATATATATATATATATATATATATATATATATATATATATATATATATATATATATATATATATATATATACATATATATATATATATATATATATATATATATATATATATATATATATATATATATATATATATATATATATATATATATATATATATTCAGTTCAGGCTATTAAAAGCGATTATAATATGGTATCCAGATATGTTAAAAGTTTAAATCTTATGTTGTAACTACCCACAATAACTGAAGCATAAAGTAAAAAAAATATAAAATACTTATATTATATATTTTTTTTACTTTATTTTACCCTTAGGTGTAGAAGGAAATCCCGATAGCCGAATGGATGGGTGATTGAAATTCGATTTAAAACCCAACTCGAGTTCGATTCTTTTATATAAATGGATTTTTTTATAAAATTATGTACGATTTGTATCGTTGGGTTGGTCACAAAGACAGCGACAGACTCACAACCTGTAACGTTAAGTAATATCTTTGGTGGAAAGTGAGTCGAAAGGACTTAATTGTTTAGACCTTTATCTACCCCTCTATTGGGCTTGGCGTGAAGATATATTTTTTGTAGGAGGAGGATCGAAATCTAGGGATTTACCACCAAAAGATTTAATTCTCAAGTGTTAATGTTGCTGGGATTTAATTAATACCACAGCAAATTTGTTTAACATCAAAAGGTTGGGTGATCGGAATTCAAAGCAGCAGACACGAATTCGATACCCAAAAGAAGTTTGTCATTTCAATACTTATCTACGACTTGTATCGTTGTCTTGGATACTAATTTGACAATACTAACTTGAGGGGACTACTCGTGCCCTACGTTGTATTATATAAGCCGATGAAAAAAAATATATTTGTGAGTACAATTCGGAGAGATGTGAAGGTAAAAAAGGAGCTCAACCTTCGATCGAAAGTTTTAATATTGGTGGCTCAAGGATGTTTCGATAACACCGAGATACACTATTGATAAATCTCTAGTATACTGGAATGTTTTAGCATCATAAAAAATAACGTTAGCTATAAATTTTCAAACAATAGTGATTTAACCTGTTTACAGTGACAAGCAATTTTGAACTAAAACACTATAGGGATTGAGTCAAATTTGTATATTTTAACCCTGCAATTAAATTAAACGTTGCCTATCAAACCCACGCAGTCAAAATATTTACAGCTTTACTAGAGAAGGAATTGATTTGCAACAATTTGCGTATTTTCTTTTTTATAGTATTCCACCAATAAATTCTATTGTAATTTTTTGTTTTGTTAATAACATTAAAATATATTTTATTGTTAATGGCCAGGCACACCTTTCTGAATTATTGCTTATTTCACGTAAGGAACTGGTCGTATCTAATCTATAAATTTACGAAATTACCGTCTAGAAATCAAGCACTTAACACGTGTTTACCATAGATGTTCCTTACTTCTTTATTTTTGTCATCAAAAGAGAAATAACTTTCACTTTTACTCGATTTGTCTTCGCACATTGTATATCTTTAAAGAAATGTACGTTGTAAAATATTTTGAACACATTTTTCTTTATTTGTAACCAAAATGTATTGTCATACGATCTTACATCAATTTCCTACCATTACTTTGTCTCTTTATGTAATGTTGTTGGAATGTTTGGCGATAAAAGGGTTAACGATGCTGGCAAGCTTATATTGGCTGTATGCAAGGAAAAGGGTCTTCTTGTGACAAACACTATGTCACAAGAAAATCCATATGTATACTAGAACAAGAGAGAATGAGAGAAGTATGATCGATTTATTCCTGGTGGATGACCGACTGCGAAAACAGGTGACGGATACGCGAGTGTTCCAAGGTGCTGACCTGGGAACGGATCACTATCTAGTGATTACTAGATTGAGGGGTCTGTTCGCGGGTTGGCGCCACCGGACGGCGATACCAGAACCACAGTCGGTCGGTAGCATCCGAAGCTGGAAGCTTCAGGAAGCGGACACTAGGAATAAATATCAAGCAAGGGTAGCCGAAAAGCTGGACAGCATTGGTGTCAGGAAAGAATGTGTGGAAGAAATATGGCAGAGCCTTAGAGATGAAATGGTTAGTGCAGCGGAAGACGTGTGTGGAACTGTGAAAAGAGGTAGTAGTAAAAAGGGTGAGGCATGGTGGAATGACGAAGTGAAAGAAGCTGTAAATAAGAAGAAGAAATCATGGTTAGACTACTTGGCCTCTAGTAATGATAAGGATATGAGAGAGAAGAGGAAAGAAAGATATAAGCTCCAGAAAGTTCACACGAAATCATTGATTGAGGAAGTGCGTGAAAGGAGTAGAATGGAAGCGGACGAAAGGTTGTCGCACAACTTCAAGGAGAACTCCAAACTCTTCTGGAAAGAGGTTGGAAGGACCCGGAGTGGTGCGACAGCCTTAAGAATGAATAAAGTGCTTTCGGGAACCAATGACGTCCTCTCAGAAAAATCGGACGTCATGCAGCGATGGAGCGAATTTTATAGAGAGATGTATGCGTGTGATGATCTTAGTGAGGGATCCGGGGGTGAGGCCGTGATTGGTACGCCAGACTCGGACCTCGATGACACTGAGGTCATCAGTATGAAAGAGATTGAATGCGCGATTAGAAGTTTGAAATGTGGTAAGGCTGCGGGACTAGACAGAGTTACTGCTGAAATGGTCAAGTATGGTGAGCCACGCGTCTTGGACAGCTTTCATCTGCTGCTGCTGGCGAACGGGGGCAGTTCCGGATGATTGGCGATCCGCGGTCATTGTGCCTTTATATAAAGGTAAAGGTTCACATTATGACTGCGGGTGCTATCGGGCGATCAGCTTGACCAGTTTAGCAAGTAAAGTTTACTCGAAGGTTTTGACACGTAGGATGCAAGATAAATCGGAAAGATTTCTATGGGAGGCACAATGCGGATTTAGACCTGGAAGAGGATGCACGGATCAAATGTTTTCTCTCCGCATGATCACGGAGAAGCTTCTGACTGCTAACCAGAAGATTTTCTGTGCTTTTGTGGATCTTGAGAAAGCATTTGATAAGGTTGTAAGGAAGAAAATGTGGGAACTGTTGCCGGGGTATGGTGTGGATGGTCGATTGCTAAGGGCTGTGCAGTCACTTTACTGTGACTGTAAAGCCTGTGTGCGGGTAGGGCATGACCTGTCACCCATGTTTAGCGTCCAACCGGGCGTACAACAGGGTTGTGTCATGTCTTCCTGGCTATTCATACTGTATCTCGACAGCTGTTTACAGAAGCTGAAAGATAGCTGTTTGGGTGTGAAATAGGGTCACATAAAAGTAAATTGTCTGCTTTATGCTGATGATGCAGTGCTTATAGCACCATCAGAGGCAGAACTGCAGGCATTAGTCACGTGTATGAAAGACGAATGTGAAATTAATGGTCTCCGTTTGAATGCTAATAAAACTAAGGTTCTGGTATTTGAAAGGGATGAAGAAAGAACGAAGCGCGAAATTTGGGTAAATCAGGAATGTCTAGAACAGGTGAATGAAATTGTATACTTGGGGAGTGCGTTTAGCCGGGATGGAAGATGTGATTTAGATGTGGACAGGCGTGTCGCTGCCGGGAACAAAGTCAATGGTGCCCTGACTGCGTTAATCAAAAGGCAAGGCGTTGTGAAAAGTGTACGCCTTGCAATACATAACGCAGTGTTGGTACCGACTTTGTTATATGGCAGCGAAACCTGGGTATGCCAGAAGAAGCATAAAAGCAGGTTGAATGCAGTGGAGATGCGATCTCTTCGTAAAATGTGCGGCCTTACCATGGCCGACCGAAAGCGAAACGAAGAAATTCGCAATATGGCAGGTTTGAAAGATGACCTTGTCTCAAAAATGGATAAGGGCGTGCTTCGATGGTTTGGGCACGTTGAGCGAATAAGTGAAGACCGAATGGTGAAGAAAATATATAGTGCGAAAGTTAATATTAAAAGGTGTCGAGGTAGACCGAGACTAACTTTCGAAGAACATGTGAGCAAATTGCTCGAAGAGAGGAGGGTCAATAGTACTCGGATACCTAGAAGTGCATGTATGAAGAAGATGATGAATCTGAAAGAAGCGAAAGAAGTGTGTAGGGATCGTGACACTTGGCGATCTGTTCTCTCTGGCTACCCCGTCAGGGATTGTGCGGGAAGATAAATAAATATAAATACTTTGTCTCTTTAAGTGACGCAAACATTTACAACAGAATGTAAAGCTCCACTGCAGGTCATAAGCTGCTCCTCTTTGAGAGGCCATCAGACACGCACCTTAGATGCTTCTACTCAGGTACTGTTCAAATATACATCTCGCCAACTGCCTAAAAATACCATTTTGAATTCATTTCTTTTAGTCGCTTCTCATAACATTTCAAAAATTATTAAATACTCAGAAATTTTATATATTCAGGTCAATGCATAAAAGTGGCATTAAGATTAATAATTTCATGCAATAATTGCTCTACGATAATAATTAATTCCTACATTAAATTTGCATTATTAACATCGACATTGATTTCATCACGGAAACCATCATTAAACCCAATGAACATAAATTACATGCAGATTCAATCATGAAGACTGTTATTATGTTTATGTGCAGAGGCGTCAATAAAGTGTTACAACGGAGTTATAACGGCCATGTGAAGATATACCATCGGGTAATTATAACAAGATAGTAGGCGTGCCCGTCATAAACATCGCGTGC
This sequence comes from Sericinus montela, assembly GCA_029286605.1. Classification (NCBI taxonomy): domain Eukaryota; kingdom Metazoa; phylum Arthropoda; class Insecta; order Lepidoptera; family Papilionidae; genus Sericinus; species Sericinus montela. Next base: position 1,597,736 of record JAGSMR010000108.1, read on the forward strand.
GCGTAGGGTTGCCAGATACAGGCTCACTATTTCCCGGACTAGGTTAATCGAGTCGCAAGGTGGTAAAGTTTATTTTTATTCATAAAAGCAATGGCTATTCAAAACATTATTAACTTATGACTTAATGATTCTAAACATAAATTCAATCAGCCTATTTCAGAGTTCAATTGCTACATTTGTGTGATAAATATAAATGTTTATGCTCTATTTTTATTACCCTTAGCTTGTACACTAACATGACCATAGGCTCCACGCCAATTGCTACGTCGTCCCAAATAGTATTCAGTGAAATGTGTAGAAAGTACTTTAATAGTTTAGAACACTGTCTACTGCAGCGTAGGGAAAATAAGGACCCAAAATAAAAATTGTATCGGTCGCAACCAGATCGTATTGCAGTTTTTAATAGAAACTCAATGTTCAGAATCAGTGGGATTAAATTCTTCTTACTGGACAAGGTACAAGGCGTCTAATTCTGGAACTTTCCAGGATTTCTTGGAAATCTGGAGAGCCTAGTGCATGCATCTGAATACGTTACACGAAGTCGTGATATGCGGCAGTTTATTTATCATAGGAAATGCATCAAGATCTTCAATGGTCATGATTATATCAAGCTAACGAACACGATACGAACGCATTAAAGATACTGTTATTACTAAATGAAATGTTTTATGGGCATTGGGGTGAATGACCTACTAAATAATTTTCTAATATATGTATGTGGACATCATACATATTGCTCTAATCCTATTAATAATGAGCAAATTGCTCAAAGAGCGAACAGTGAATATTATTTGGATACCAATTTTTTATACTATACTATAATAGTGGTAGAGCCACGCATCAGCTTTTGTTGTTGCATGAATATTGCATGTTGGGCCGGCTCGACCGGGGAAGTACCACGACCTCACAGAATACCGGCGTGAAGTAGAAGTCTAACAAACTTCTGCGTTTCGTCTGTAATCACTTTCCATCACGTGAGCCACCTGCTCGTTTGCATCCCTTTTCTGTCAAAAAAATCCTAGTCGTTCGTGTATGAAGAAAACGATTAATTTAAAAGAATCGAAAGAGGTAATTAAGGATCGTGGCACTTTGCGATCTGGTCTCTCTGGCTACCCCGTCAGTGACTGCAGGTGAAGATATTTGTTTATTTATGATCCAAAAGTAATTAAATAACACACCTTAATTCATTATAATATCAGAAACAACGAAGGCACCTCAAACTGACTCGAGACGATGTACAAAAATCATTTTCTCTATTTACCTCATAGTTGCTGCACAGGAAGAGGAACGCCTTGAAAATCGCAGAGTAAGCTACTCAACCACGGTCGAATATCGTTGGTAATCGGCTCACCACTTGTCACATTTTCCCAATAAGCTCCGTTGATAAGTGTAACGAAAGGACTCATTTCTCTCCTAAATTTATATATAATATCATAATAAAGTAGCTGGGGAATAACGTTTCGTATATATACAAATAAGAGAGAAAGAAAGGTTTATTCCCAAAACAGGGTATGATACAATACAAAATTACATTAAATCCAGAAAAAAAAATACAAAGAAACAACTTGCAACTGACATTATTAAACATTAAAAAAAATAAACAAATCTCTATATCTAATGCCACAATCGCCACACTTAGCAATCAGTTTGGCGATTCCAGTACCAGACAACTTGCACCCTAGACGCTGCCGATCATAGGACTGATTTTTTTTCCTCCAATCCCCCATACTAAGGTAAGCAGTAGTCTGAACTATGAATTCTTTGATAGACTCTTATCACCGAAGCTTATTTGGGACAACGTGACAGGTGGTGAGCTTATCGTCGTCTTAGAGTTCAAGCTAACGTATAAATTCCATGACAAAGTTTTCTCTTTAATTTAGTCACATAAAAGTTCAGCATAAATATGCTTTCAAAATCAATAAAAAATGCGTAATAAAAAAAGTATAAAAATTCATATTCATCTCGTAAATGTTTTCGCCTAGCGAGATTCGAACCCGCAACGCCTTGCTTAGAAGGCAGAGTTACTACTGAGTTTGTGCTACCAGCACTAACTCGGCTATCGAATCCATATCTAAAATTAATATACCAACATTTCGTAAAAATCATAATCTGCTATTTCAACGTACTGTATAAAATACTACACGTAAAAGGTACTAAGTCGTAATCAAGTATTGTAATTAATTTGTATACATTGGCTAACGAACCACCGTATCCATATTAACTGAATTATTTATCATTATTTAATAACCAAATGAGCATAAAATTCATTTAAAATTAAAATAAACAACCTTTAACGTTTTATTTAGGAGAAGCAATAGAAATAATAAAACACTAAGCAACAATCATCCCCCCTTCAATTAATTTGCATTTCAGATAAACTGATATCTCAATTAATATGAAATGATCACGCGCGTAGCTCGAAGGCTCCAATTATCACCTGGCTGAAGAAAATAGCTGTTAATAATTAATTGGTTGCTTATGCGGTATTATAATAGCTTGTGACAACGGCCCGTAATAAACATGACAAAGTGTTGCCTCGACGATTTTAATGAAAAAATTTTCGTCATCATTTCGTAGATGAAAAATATTTTTTTTGCGTGTTTAATAGTCGGTTAAAGCTATTTTTTTTTTTAATTCTACACGCTTTTTTTAATACTGCGGTAGATAATTCGAGATAATTCAGTGTTTTTCGTCCCCTCTTTACCGGTGCTTAAAAATATTTAAAGATGTAAAGATCCATGACTCGAGTAGAAACATTCATACTCATCACACATTGGTTCAGAGGTTGCATCCTTCAGCTGTTTGCCTGTTACTATAGGAATCACTACGGGTATGCGACCCCGAACTGCTCTAGTTTCTGCTGTCATGACCCTTTTCCCGTGACAGTAGTGTCCCATTCACCTTTTCCCTCACAACCACCCAATAAGGCGGAAGCCTCCCGCCAACACCGACTGGCAATCCCGGCCAGTCACAAGATCTGCTAATATAGCAGCTTATATCGACGTTAGAGGTCTTACTGACGAACGATCCACGTCACTACCTCTCTCCGATTGCAGCGGTCCCCCGTTCCTCTGGACTCGGGGCATCTGTGTTAGAGCGAACACTGATATTTTTAATGTATCGTGCACTATAATATCTCCTGCGCAAATGACTTGGCTATGGATGCTATATTCATCCCACAAATGTTTGCACCTAGCGAGATACGGATCAGTAATCCTTAGTTTCGAACAACCAATTAAACTATCGGGTCGATCAATGTGTTCTTTTGGATTTAGTGCTATGTATATAGTGTTAGTATATGAATATAGCGATAGAAATAAATAAACATTCTTGTTGACTTTCTGAATTTTAAATATATCATTGCCACAAAAAAAGTATCTTTAAAAATCTGAAAAGATTTTGCGGAGATTTTTTACCTGTCCAAAGAAATAATTTTAATGTGTATCACATGTAGATATCACATCCAATTATATGAAATTATTTATTAATCCATATAAGAAACATGAATTATTTCCAACGATTGGTCATAATTATAATCTACTACCGTTTCGTAATAAGGTTTCTCTATAACAGAAGAAACTGGCTTAAAAAACTCCGTAGGTATCCTACTTTTTGTCATTTAAAAATATATATTCTATAAAGCTTTCCTTTATAAATTTCTTGAACCTAAAAATTTCCAGGATTTTGATGTAGAAGAATACACACCACCCCATGAATGAGTTAATGCAGTTCATTTAGGTTCATTACAAGCTTTGTATGTTCCTGTTATTAGTAAATTGTAAAGGTTTTGAATATAAAATAACATTTTCACACATACATACATACACACACACACACACACACACACATTGCTTTAAATTTTTCTCTATCCTATGTTTTGGAATTAAGATTGTAAATAGTTTGAGGCCATTCTTTGCTAAATGTATTCACCTGCCACTGCGCAATGGAAATAAAAAATAACAATTCTTGCTATTTTGCTTTAATAAGGCATTTTATTTTCCTTACAACAGACCTCAGTATACATTAAAATTTAAAATTTTTGGTTCTTAAAATAATGTGTGCCTTTTCCCTAAGCACCTTATTTTATGATCAGATTCTATTGAACGAACAGACATAAACGTGATCTCCTCCATCTTTTTAAATCCGCACAGTTCTATAACAAAAATAAGTCACAATAGCCGTGTGGTTGGGTGATCGGAATTCGAGTCGATAGACCCGAGTTCGATTCCCAGATGGCAGGCTCCTACCAATGGATTTTTTTTAAAAACCTGTGTACGATTCATATCGTTGGCTTGGACATAAAGACGGCGACGGGCTCACCACCTGTCATGTTGTACCAAAAATATCTGCGGTACAAGATGGGTCGAAAAGAATTGTCGAGACCTCTATCTGCCCTTATATTGGGAATGGCATGAATTTTTTTTTATTTCATGTTCTGAGAAACCTTACAATGCGCGCGTGTGTATGTTTGTTTTTTGTGTCACTACAGATACGTATCAGGCGCGAGTAGTTTCCCTGGGGCGTCTCACTAATTAGTATATTCGAAGCTGATGTGCGATTTGTATACATTTTCCAATTTAGCAGAGGTCTTGAAAATATAGCCCTTTCGACATTTCAGTCGACCGATACAGTGACAAATGTCGAAGCTGACGCCGTCTTAAAGACCGACCCAATGATACAATATACTTAGCTAGATATAAACTTAGAAATATATTTACATAAATAACATGATAACAGTAGAAACATTTCTAAAAATGTCGTAGAAATACCCTATGCGGAATACGAACTTACCTTCAAAGCAACCCTTACCTTCAAAGACAAGGTAATTACCAACTATGCTTTTGGGTCATAATATCATGTAGTAAATATTATCAATAAAATTTATGTTTATTAAAATTAAATTTTGACCGTTTTTTCTAAGGCAATCTAACAATTTCAGAGTGTGAGCTATTTCCAAACGCGTTTGTCCCCATTTCTGCTTGTCTATTGTCTATACACATAAATATAATTGAATTGTCTGTTTGTAATTCCAAATTAACAGCTTTTCACTGAATGCATATGAAAGCATATACTATGTATATTTATATGAAAGCATATACATGGTAATGACATCAAAACATCAATTTTTAAAATTTTTGGCTGTCTTTTCAGTGTTTATTCCAAAAAAATCTCTGAAACCGCTGGATCGATTTTAATTAGACTTTCACTGATAGATAACTGATGTTATAAATAGTAACTTAGGTTAAAAGTAACCTTTTAGAAAAATAATTAGGGTTCCGAGTTAAGTGTTAAACCGCGGACAAATTTGCGGGGGGCAGATAGTTTACAATCGAATCTCCTTGGTAATAGTTATTTCCCAATAATCAATCCAAAAATTATCTATAATGACTAAGTTAATTAAGAACACATAAATATTAGATTTTTTTATCTATATCAGACGGCTACAAATCATAAATTGACCTTTCCTAGTTGTCATGTGAGATAATGAAATATTATATAGATAATGAAATATTATAAAATAATAATATTGGCATATAGCATAGCACTAAAAATCATAAATTTGATTTAATTTAGATTTACACGTATTTATTTTTTCACGCTAATTCATTCCCGGACTAGGTTTCACTGTTTTGATATATGTATAGAGATAAAATTAATTTACATACACCAACATATTGCTATAAAGTTCGTAACTTAAGAAGAGTTTATGGACGATCTCCTTAGACGAATGGCGTACACACCAGCTTTAAAGGTGTCGCAATCTTTGAGGTCCCGGGAATCGATTCCAGTCAAGTCAATGTAGAAAATACTTTTCCTACATTTTCTCGGATCTAGTTGTTTGTGGTACCTGCGTTGTTTCTGATTCCATATTACAAAAATGTTTATGTTGCATATTATGGCTTCAAAGCTATGTATGTGATGTTATCCCTATCTATGTAACTTAAGTAGAAAAATGCGAAAGTAGGCACCACAAATACCCAAACCTGAGAAAATGTAGTAGAAGTGGTTTACCTCATCAACCAGTTCCGAAATCGAACCCTGCCCCGGGTCGAGCTAAAGGCACAATGAAAACCGGTGTGTACACCACAAGACCACGTCAAAATCTATAAGTGTATATTTTTTTATGTAGCATAAAGATCATCCGAAAGAAAATCGTACATAATAGAATGATAAATTCCATTGTAGTTTACAGACCTATTCGTTCGATTCGCTTTGATCACCACGTTTGGCAAGCGGATTGGCGATTGGACACCTTGCATCTTTGACGCTGATACTCCTCACCGGTCTGCTTAATTTTAATCTTAATTTGAAATGTTTCGAGATGGTTATTCCGTCCTCTGTCAATATTTATTGTAATTACTGCTAGATGACGGAATGACATAATTAGGCTATCAAATGCAAATAGAACATTTGAAATCAAACCGGTTTATTCAGAGATTGGGGCGTACAAGCAAATGTGTTCTTTATTCTGTTACAAGTCCTTTCCGACTTTCCACCGAAGTCATTCTTGGGACATCATAATAGGCCGTGAACCTGTCGACGTCTTTATGTCCAATCTAACGATGTAAAACGATATAAAACTCAGATTCCTTGACTCAAATTCACCCAAACATTCATCTATCGTGCCTTTAAAAACATTATTAATCACAATATGAACCCACTTCAAGCAGTTTGTTAACATAACTCATTCATATATTTTACAGGTCCAATTAAATTTGATAGCTGCCCTTAGGCTACAGAAGGACTGTATATAAATTATGAAGTAGAGACAGCTCCGTTCGCTGCCGGTATACAATTCTGACATTAATTTACTTGTCAAATCCTTTATTATTTATTCAAATTTATTAATTGATTTACTATTGTTTAGTGATGGATTTACTATAGTGAATGAAATATTTTTATTGAATAAGGAAGCAAACGCGGATTTACATCTAAAGACGATCTCTGTTGAGTGGCCTACACATCGGTTTCATAGCGTCGCCATCCTTGAGGCTCCGGGTTCGATTCCCGGACGGGTGAATGTAGAAAAACCACTCTTTCTGCGTGCTTGTGGTGCCTTCGTTGTTTCCGATTCCAAAACACAAGTGCTTTAGCAGTTCATTTTGGGATCGGAGCAATGTCTATTTTTGTCCCATTCTAAATCTATCTAGGTACAATAACTCGTTATTCTTCTTATCATTCTTATTCTGACAAAAAGATGTACTAGTTATTCTTTCAAAAGGACAACAATTAAAATTTGGCTATACCTGGCATACGGAGCGACGAGTCGGCCTAAGTGAGTTATAAGACAGAAAAAATATCTTCACACCATTTCCAAAACAGGGGTAGACAGAAGTCTAGGCAATTGAGTTCACTAAAAATGTTTTTTCGAAGAATGTGACATGTCCAATCAATCGATTTAAATCCCTTATAAGTTTTGAATGAAACGAATTGGTACGAGCCTACCACTAGGGGATTAAACTCGGGACTCTAGACAAGAATCCCGATTAACCAACCACTCGTTTATCTTGACTGTCAGTTACATAGTGCTAAGAAGAACTAGAAAATTAATAAAGGAAAAAGTAAAATTATAGGAATTAATTATAAGAATTAAAAAAGTTACGATAGCCGAGTTGTTGGGTGGTCGGAATTTCGAATCGAGAGAACCGACTTCGATCCCCTGGTGGCAGTACCAATGAGTTTTTCAAAGAACTTATGAACGAATTTCATCGTTGGCTTGGACATAAAGACGGCGACGTGCTCACCACCTGTCACGTTGTCCCGAAAATATTTTCGGTGGAAGGTGGGTCAAAGGGACTTAATTGTCTAGACTTGACCTCTGTCTACCCCTGTATTGGGAATTGCGTGAAGATATAGGAAATGTCAAAGTGGTAGAGGAAGATTTAAATAGATATACATATAGAGAAGATATAGTAAGTTGCCATATAAGTATAATTTATGTAGTGTCAACAAAGTCGTCATTAAAAATAAAGATTAAAATTTAACAATACCACTATTTTATCGGCACTTAAGAAGTTCTTTTGCCTTTTCTGTCAGTATTAATGAGGGTGCTTCATATTTTACGTCGTCTCGCTAAAAATAAATTGCACCAGAAATGGTCAAGAGTCATTAAAAAGCGAAATAAATATACGTATACCGGATCGTGTAATTATTTCAATTTATGTTTAATGTTTTGATGCTGATATTTAAATCGTTGGCAATATTTCTTCGGAGACCCCTATCAGTTCGGCCATATTGAGATCTATTGGGCGTTACCGACTGCAATTTACGTTGCAACTTGGCATAAATAACGAGTCGGGCATTAAATATGATAATCTCGAAACATCGGTGGATGAATGGTCTTTGTTTAAGGATGTGGTTACGTTGCGGGCATGAGATAGTATTGTGATATTGAAGGCTTTGCGGATATGTATTTCTTTAACACAAATTGTTATTTCACTCAAATATTTTTATGCGATTTTTATTGAATTTTTGAATATGCTGAACTTTTGGTTATTAAATGAAAGAGAAACTTAAATAAGCAACCGACACCGACGGGATTCGAACCCACGAGCCCTGTCTTACCGTGGCTCTTACCTTCGCACCACCGTATTACGGTACGGCAGTAGTCGCGCGAATTGTAGGGAAGGCTTATGATGTATGATGTGCATAATATATATATTTGCAGTTGTGCATTAATCATATGTTTGCATGGATAAGAACTAAGACTGAATGTTTTATAGTTTGTAATTATAATACTGAATCTTCACTCCTTACATAGAAAGTAATTGAAGATGCTACTGACCCAGATTCTCATTCAAGTTCTTTAATTGCTATAAGTAGGGTACATTGTGTGAAGATGTTCCAGTCGTATAATTATGTCTCGTTAACATGCTTAGCTATTTAATAGCATAATAAGTAATGTCTGGTGTCTATTAATTCTAAGCTAAATTACACAAAGTAGACAAACTTTTTATATTATATTTAAATAAAACATTACAGAACGTCGTGAGGAAATATGTATATAAGCACTAAGCACAATGGCAGTCCTAATCCGCTATAAAGTTTCTCAAAGAAAATTTAAGTGAAGACCAAATGTTCCAACAATCCAAAAAGAACTTAAGAACCTAGAAATACAGCTTGTACAATGGGCGGGCACACGCCCATTGTACAAGCTAGGTTCTAGGTTATTTGGACACCCTAACAAGCTTACATATACCTTCTACTGAAACTGAATCTGTATATCATTTGGATTAATAAATGAAAATGTTTTTATTGTTTACTACAAATATAGGGACGCAAAAGAAAACATTAGAAAACTTATATGACGCATATGTACATAACTAATTGAAACAATTATGGAATACACTATTTGGTGCGTGTTCTAATCTACAACTTATAAACAGAATAGTCAATTAATGATTTTGATTATGACAATTTCACGCTTATCTTAAGTTTCCATGCCATTTTTTAAAACATCAATACAGTACAATTTTCCTCATACTTGAGATAATCCAACGTTTAAGAAAATATAAAATTAAATGATTATTAATAATAATCGACGATATTTTATTAAAATCCGTGAAATATTGCTCCAGCGCGCTTATCTAAATTATTTGCTACTGAATTTAAATTTATTTATTGCGGAAAAAGGTGGAATTTACCGCCAATTAATTACATTTGCTCTTTATATAATCTTTTTCATATCTGTTTCTATAATTTTGCATATTTTTATAATTCATTAAATGTTATTTCTTCAAGAAATTATCGAAACATTAATTAATTAACGTGCTTGAAGTTATGGGGTTTTTTGAAAAAAAAAATATGTACGAATTACATCGTTGGCTAGAACATAAAGACGGCGATGGGCTCACCACCTCTCACGTTGTCCCGAAAATATCTTCGGTGAAAGGTGAGTCGAAGGGACTTAATTGTCTAGACTAGACCCTGTATTGGGAAATACGTGAAGATATTTATATTTATTTTATTTATTTATATATATTTATTCATGATTATTACAAAAATTTTTGTCGAGCCCGTAACCTCTTAACTCTGAAGGCAAGTTTTTTTACAGTGCACAACAATAAAAAAAATTAAGATTTATTACGATCCTGACTTATTTCTCTAGCTTCGTTTACTTTCACAGTCTTAAAACTTCATTTTCGGCTACTAAAAAATGAACATATTTATTAATTATAAATATGTTCACGCCATTCCCAATACAGAGGTAGACAGAGAGGTCTAGACATATAAGTTCGACTTCCCTTCCACCGAAGAAATTTTTTGGGACAACGTGACAGATGGTAAGGCCTTCGCCGCCTGTATGTCAAAAGCAACGATATAAACTGTATGCAAGTTTAAAAAAAAAACCATTGGTACGAGCCTTGGGGATCAAACTCGGTTCTCTTGACTCGAATTCCGATCACCGAACCACTAGGCTATCACGACTTTAATTTCGGCTAATGGTATTCTTGGTATGGTTTTCTTAATTTGATATGATACTTTATTCAAATCGTTCTGAATTTAATCATAAAACATTATTCGTATTTATTTTTAAATATTTCTTATTTGGACTCATAAACGTTTTACAGCAGGTCACGATAGAGTTAGGTGATAGGAATTCGAATCAATATACCCCAGTTCGATCTCTAGGTGGGAGGCTCGTATCAATTAGTTCTTTAGAATTTATATCATTGACTTGTAAATAAAGACGGCGACAGGCTTGTCTTCAGTGGAGAGTGGATGGAAAGGACTGAAATATCCAAACCTCTGTCAACCCCAGTATTAGTAATGGCGTTAAGACACTTTTTACTAACAAGAAATAAAAAAATTAAAAATATTTCTCAAAAAAGTGATAAAAATCATTGCTGTTGTGAAATTAACGCTGAAATTAGAAAATGAAGAAGAAAGCCTAAACTCAATTTTAGAAAAAAACAACATGAAATAAAAGTAACATCGTATTTTCAATGAGGTGAGACTAAAATTATGTGTGTGTGAGTGTGCACACGTGAGTATGTGTATAGTAATATGTATAAAGCATTTCAATTAATACTAAGAAAGAATTTCGGTATACAATTATGATTATTAAACTCAATATTTCTTGTAAATTCGAACGCTACAGTACTACAACTAATCAATAAAAGCAAGTTAATAGATAAGCCAATAACCGCAAACAACCCCGCGTAAATCGAGCACCATTATCTCTACCACCCTATGTTAAACTACCATCAAAGCCGTCGGCAACACGAAAATTATCGCCCTGTTACGAACGGCGCAGGATAATATTATTGGATTTACGAGGGCGTGCGCTGGCGCTTTGATTTATGCCTTCCTTCGACGATAAATTACCTCGGTCTGATAGAGCGCCGACTGCGCAAGTACTATATTAACTGGATCACTTGTCGTCTGTATGGTGTTGAGAAATCGTGGAGAAATCTATAAGTTACTCAGAAATCCAGTGCTGAATGTTATAAATCGTGTTTTACTGTTTTCTATCTGTAAGACCGTAGTATTAATCCGGTAGGAACAACATCATATATGTGGTTCTGATTCCAAAGTGAATAAATAAAGCAATAATGTTATGGAATCGGAAACAACGAAGGTATTACAATCAACCAGGCCCGAGGCAATGTGAAAAAAGGTGTTTTCTACAATAACCTGTCCTAGACTCAAACATGGCCATAAGGCTCTAAAGAGCTATCGACGCCATGAAAATCGGTGTGGACATCATTTGTCCACAGACATCGTCATATATAATATATATGTCACAGAGGTTGTCATATATAATAATTTTTACAGGTCGTCATATATAACGACCTGTCAAAATTATTTGCCAATCAGCCACTTATTCTATGTTACATGTTTTATCAATTTTGGAATAACCCATAATACTATTCAATAAATTATTCAATGTCTATTATGTTCATAGTTGTTACATTTTACCAATGTCTATAATTTTTCAAGCTACGGAGCGAACAATTACTGCTCACTCAACTGGTGATTTATCACGATAAATAATGGCATAATCAATCTGGTCATAACAGTGGTCTTGCTTAATAACGCCATCGGTTATACATTTACAATCATTAAGCTATTTCTGTGTATTGTGAAAGGAAATTTACAATGAGTAATGACAACAGACTTCATTGGGCCCGCTGCAGTTGACAAGCCTGCTATTAGATAAGGGTAGTGGAGCGTAGATGATCACGCTTCACCGAACGCTGGTGGACTTCCTATGCCCCTTTATGACAATGACCTGTATTCGAATTACGTTCGAAAACTTCTCATATTTTTCAAAAGGAACAGGATGTACAAAACTTCACTTTTGCACAAACCAAACATTGCTTTTGTATAACACTTATGAAATTTAAAAACAATATCTTCACGCCATTCCCAATGCTACGATAGACAGGGGTCTAGGCAAATAAGTTCTTTCGACCCACCTTTCAGCGAAGATATTTTTATATCAAGAAGTTATACATTTACAATCATTAAAGGTAGATCGAAACAAGCTTTTGAAAATAACATGAGAAAATTGTTCCAAGGACAGAAGGTCAAAGTGTTTTGATATGCAGATGTGCGTGTATAAAGAAAATCATAAATATAATACAAGCAAAAGACTTAGAAGCATCGACACTCCTGGGGATATGTTCTCTCTGGCAGGCTCATAAGCAGTGAAGCGTGAAGATAAATAATTAATACAACTTTAAGCAAAAACTTATCAATCATCTCGCTCAATATTTACTGCATTAAAATTCAATGAAGTTAGGATTTTCTACCAATCAAGTTTGACATTTGATTGATTGGAAACATTAAATATTGAAAATAACATGAATTTGATTTTAAAACTTTCAGGGTACGTATGATGGTAAACTATAAACTCTATACTATATTACTTAAAGCTCAATATTCAATTAATATTTACAGAAAGAATATTCTGCATTCTATTTTGTGTTTAATTTCTACGATTGTAAAATACATATATTTAAAATAAATAAATAAATATCTTCAAGAAAATCCTAATACAGGGTTAGACAGAGGTCTAGTCAATTAAACCCCTTCAACCCACCTTTCACCAAAGATATCATGACAGGTGGTGAGCTTGTCGCCATCCTTATGTCTAAGCCAACGATATAATTCGTATATAAGATTTTTTTTAAAAACTCATTGGTTTTTTGAAAAACCTATTAGTTTGCCTGCCATCTGGGGATCTCTTGACTCGAAACTCCTACCAACCAACCACTCACATATATCTAATAATCGAATTTACTGTGTTACGACCCCCATAGTCTAGTTGTTAGTGACCCTGCTTCCGAATATTTCGTCCTTTCGATTCACCTTACGCCATACATTGTTTGGGACAACGTGATAGGTGGTGAGCCTGTCGCCGATTTAGTGTCCAAGGAAATTATACAATATGCTTATATTTTTAAACATTAATAAAGATCCATGACCCGAGTACAAGCAATCATATTCAACACACAAATGTTTGCCCAAAGCGGTAATAGAATCCGCAACCCTCAACTTCGAAGACAGAATCACTACCAACTCAGCACCACCACTCGACGTCTTTTGAAATGATTATGAATATTAATTAAATAATAAAAGTGATAAACCTATTACAATATAAAATGTTCAGATACTGACAGAGAAAGAGACAGAGAGAGAGAGAGAGAGAGAGAAGGAGAGAGAGAGACTTTAATAGACTTAATTGCACATTAATGAATACCAAAGAGTATATACGAAAACAATTTACTTTTAATGTTAATATAACAAGCGGTTTTATCGCTTAAAGCAATTCTTACAGAAAACCTTTATTTACTACTCGTATTTATTACTTATAAGATTTAACAGGGTATATTGAAACGAACAACATAAAGGGAATATAACAGAGATAATAAGAGTAAATTTATTCATGAAACATATAAAACCATGCCAACTCGCAATTATTTCAATGTCTCATATGAAGACACATTGCGAGTATAATTCTTAAGCGACATTTCTACTGAACAATGTGGCCGATCTAAATAATAGGAAACTGGCACTGCGCCGGAGCAGTATAAGAATATAATAAGACACTACTCCAGCGATCCAATCCAATTAAGCACGATAAGCGATTGTTTCCAAATTCGAAAAAGTAATTTTTGAATAAAAATTTAAGTATTATTATAAAATAAATATCTTCACGCTAATGTGTGATCGGAATTTGAGTCGAGAGACCCGAGTTCAATCCCCAGGTGGCAGGCTCATACCAATGAGTTTTTCAAAAAACTTATGTTCGAATTATATCATTGGCTAGGACATAGAGACGTCGACAAACTCACCACCTGTCACAATAAAATAATAAAATAAATATCTTCACGCCATTCCCAATACAAGGGAAGACAGAGGTCTTCTAGTCTAAACAATTAAGCCCCTTCGACCCATCTTCCACCGAAGATATTTTCGGGATAACGTGACAGGTGGTGAGCCCGTCGCAGTCTTTATGTCCAAGCCAACGATATAATTCGTACATAAGTTTTTGAAAACCCCATTGGTATGAGCCAGCCACCTGGAGATCGAACTCGGGTCTCCCGACTCGAAATCTCGACCACCCAACCACAGTCATGTAATAAATTGACAAAAACCTTGAAAAATTTTAGAAATTTTTTGAGCCTGTATATCCCTATATACTATATCACTAACGTACAGCACGTGTGATTTATACAGTAGTCTCGCTGTTTTTCGTAACTCCCAGCCCCGCTGCGACCTAACGGCGTAATGGCGAAGTCTCTGCCAAAATAAATGTTGCTTAATACGCCCAAACTTTTGAAATATGCTTCGCTTAAATGTGCCGCTGAAAGCGTAATAATTCTCCCCTTTATGCGGCAAGTTCTGTTGCTTTTTGTTTGTGCCTCGTGTATCTTTTTTATTGTCCTGACGTTACTATGTAGTCTTTTGTTACAGTCTAGATTTTAATATCTGTATCTCGCTTTACTGACACAATTTGCGAAGGCTTTCATAACGCGTATAAATTTTTCGAGAGAGGAAAGATATTAATATGGCTTTAATTATTTTAAGATTTATGTATAGGTGGCATTTCTATGCATTTTTAATTCACATTCGAAATGTTAGATTGTTGGATATAATTTCAGCAGTGCCGAAGACGAGCAATCGGCTTTTGTTCGATTTTCAAACAATTCTTTATCACACACTAAAACTTGTGGAATCAGTTATCTCCGAGCTATGTTATAGAACAGATACGATATAGCGACTTTCATGAAGAGAGCTTATCATTTTTTATAAGCCGGCAATTCACAACTATACTGGTGTTGTGGTTGTTAACACCAGTCCGTAGTATATTTTAAAGATGTTATGTCTGACGGTCGTTTTACACAGGGTTAAGTATCTCTCCCTTAAATCACCGGTATCTTTAAGGGGTTGCTGGGTTTCCTTGAGGAGTTGGGTGGGCTTGAAAAATTCAGATATTCCTCACAACATGAGAAATACGAGCTTAATCATGGAGCGGCAGAAACCAGCTCGTGGAAACTATACTAAAAGATATTATATACGACGACTTCCGTGGACGGGAAGTGTACACACCGGTTTCAATGGTGTTGTCAGCTCTGAGATGTCAATGAGTGTGTTGTACCTTCGTTAATTTCCATGACACAAGTGCTTTATCAACTTCTTTGGGATGAGGGCAATGTATGTGTTGTTGTCCCTATCTGTGTATGTATGGATCTGTCTATGTAATTATAAAGGTTAAATAAAATTCTCAAAAGCGGCCGTTTACTCCGCAGTGTAAACTCGCACTAAAGCAACGCGCACAACAATAAAACAAAACATTTTGTAATAGTTTAAATGCATTTCAAATATGGCGGAATGTTAACTGGGTAAAGTAGTTCGTAAAATAATTTAGCATGTACATTTACGTTCTGTAGCATATTTCACGATGAATTATTACAAGCCTTGAAGTTTATTAATGCCTTGTAAACATGGCATATTATTTAACTGCCTCTAATCGTGGAAAACAATGTAATTACTTAAAAGTATACTTGGAAACTAATTTAATATTGTTTAGTGAGGTTTGTCCTCTGGTATTAAAAATTGATATCTTTTTAACGACCTCCGTTAAGTTGCGTACAAAATGGTTTTTATTGTGTCGCCAGCTCTGAGCCTCAGGTTTCATTCCCTGTCGGGTCAATTTAGAAAACTTTTTTCTACAATTTCTCGGGTTTGGGTGTTTGTGGTACCTTCTTCGTTTCTGATTCCATAACACAAGTCCTTAAGTTTGGTGGTTTGGGTTTGTGGTTTGGGATCAGAGCAATGAATATGACCCACTTATGTATTTATGAACTATTTATTTACTTTACTCAAAATCCTTTAGAACTTCACTGCTGCATATAGGCCTCTCCCGTGAGAATGATTCGCCCTAATAACCCTGCTGTGAAAGAAACACCAGACACCAGCACATTAAATACTGCCGCCCGTCACCAATCTTTTCAATTTTGGTGTGATATTTTAAAGATCGTCTTACCTATATCATTTCCAAGACTTTCCCTTTTGTCAGTTGTATATGAATCACGATAGCCTCGTGGTTGGATGATCGGAATTCGAATCATGAGATCCGAGTTCGTCTCAAAAATAATTTCGGTGGAGGATGGATCGCGACGACTTAATTGTCTAGACCTCTGTCTATCCCTGTATTGAGAATGGCTTGAATATATTATATTTATTTATTTTCTTTTTGTCGCTTTTTTCGACAACCACTCAAGGTGTGGTGGATATTTATGAATCCCCCACTCCTTATATGTAAATCCCAAACACTCCTCATGCTATAAGTTTGTATCTCTGTCAGCGTTGTCAATCTCTGTCTCTCTCCCTCTCAGTGGCATCATAGCTCCCAAACAAATGAATCGATTTTTGATTTAGTTTTCAATACTCATAACTACATTTTCTTTTTCATAACGTTACATTTATTACAACAATCACGATAGCCGGGTGATCGGAATTTGAGTCCAGAGACTCAAGTTCGTTCCCCAAACCTTGTACCAATGAATTTTTCCATAAACTAATGCACGATTTATATCGTTGGCTTGGACATAAAGATGGCGACGGATTCACCGTCTGTCATGTTGTCCTAAAAATTTCTTCGCTGGAAGGTCGAAAGGACTAAATTGACTAGATCTCTGGGCGATAGACTCACCACCTATCATGGCCTAAAAATGTCTAAATGGGTCGAAAGGACCCACTTTCCAGCGAAGACACACACCATTATTGGGAATGACGTGAAGGCATTTTTTATTAAAACAATAATTAGAATGTTACAATTACAGCTAATGTTACAATGTGAAAATTTGTAGAGTTCAGTAAAATTTTAGTGGTTGACATAATTTCATGATTTTATAATCATGTATTCTAGTAGTATTAGATTTAGTTTAGTACGAAGATTATTAGATATGTATATAGTATAGTATTATGTTTGTATTAAAATCATAAAATGCAATTATTTTGATTACTAAAAAAATATTAAAAATCTATAACTAAAATGTACATAAACATTTAATTTATAAATGTCATAATCATAGTAATGAAATATGGATAAGTGAGAAATTATTAGCAACAAAATACGTAAAGTAACCGTAATTTACACATGAAATTAAATAATTTGTATATCATCACGCAATGATGAGACACTGGGGTATTTAAATATTCATATTAATCATCAATCACGATAGCCGAGTGGTTGGGTGGTCGGAATTTCGCGTCGAGACACCCGAGTTCGATCCCCAGGTGGCAGGCTTGTACCAATGGGTTTTCAAAAAAAAAAAATACTTATATACGAATTATATCATTGGCTTGGAAAAATTGGCGGCGACGGGCTCACCACCTGTCACGTTGACCCGAAAATATCTTCGGTGGAAGGTGGGTCGAAGGGACTTAATTGTCTAGACTAGACCTCTGTCTACCCTTTTATTGGGAATTGCGTGAAGATATTTATTTATTTTATTTTATTTATTTATATTAATCACACAAATGTTGGCCCCCAGCGGGATTTTAATCCACGACCCTTAGCTTTAAAGAAAGGGCACTGTTAACATAAACATCGAGTCTCAAAAAAATTTTTGATGTCACCATAAATTTAAGAATAATTATTTATTATTATATTTAATTAAGTAAAAGGTTAGTGACATAAAGTGAAAAGTGACTTTTTGGAGAGTGTTCAATAATATAATTCAAGAAAACATGTTCGGCCTTATCTACATCACCTATTTCCTACTCGACGGTTTAGGGTGAGGTAAACATGAAATTGCAAGTTCGAGGTCACTATTCGATCCACAGATGGCGGAAATAACCATATCGAGATATACCATATCAAAATTTACCAGACCGTTATTTATTACACTTTATTGCACACCATAAAAAAAGAAATATAATATGACAAACAGTCTAAACATAAATGGTAGCACAATGGGCATTTTAATTGTGTTTTAATTTTGTGGCAATAATAACAAAACCTATTTTTCTCTTGTCTATTAAAAGATTACAATATCTTACAAATTAAAGCCTATCCCTGTTCCACTCAAAGCATTACTGCAATATAGTTTCCAATATCGATAATATCTTCACGACCTGCTCTTAAGGGGGTCGTTATAGATAGCGAATAGCATATTACCGACACTACACGTGCACTGATGCCAGGCCATTTCCATATTGAGAGTTGAACGGCTGTGGCTGATAACGCAACTTCTTAGGCTGTTTTACTGAGAAGTTTTATCTCGCTCCGGATGACTAGATAAATTTATATTTATTGTTTATGAACATATTATGTTATAACATTACGCTTGAGAAGACATATATAAAGGAATACTTAACAATTTATTTTCTTTCAGATAACTTTAGAGTGGAGGGAGTAGTAAATTTGTGTGGGTAAATCAAAGTTTACATTACTAAAAGAAAAATAGAGTACATTTTTTTATAGAAGAGGGAGGCAAACGAGCAGTTGGCTCACGTGATGGTAAGTGATTACCGCCGCCCATGAACACCCGCAATACCAGAGGCATAGCAGATGCGTTGCCGGCCTTAGAGTGCCCCCCACCCCACAATTGGGAGAGGGAGGGGGGAGACCTCCGGTTACCTGAACTCACCAGACGAAACGCAGAAGTTTGTTAGACGTCTACTTCTTGAGAACTTCTACTTCACGCCGGTATTCTGTGAGGTCGTGGTACTTCTCCGGTCGAGCCGGCACATGGAACAACAAAAGCTGATGCGTGGCTCTACCACTGTTAATACATAGCATAATAATGTAAACTATAATTTTTTTCATAATAATTCATAATTCATAATTCTTTATTTGCAATAATGTGGTACAGAGGTGTTAATACAATTATACTATCCGTTAGACACATTAGCCATTGCTGGCGTGCAAATATTGTTAAAAAAGAAAAAAAAATCATCAGAGTTAATAAAATAAGTAAACAACTAAGTTCATAACAAGTCCAAGCATTAAAAATAACAACCGTAATGAAGCTAATAATAATAATAATAATAATGTTACAAAATAAATTATATGTCATGTCAATCATTCATATTATTCATTTTATTTTACAATTAATTATTATATGCTGTTTTATCATGCAGTGTAATATATGTTTCATAATACAATACTATCTATCTGTTATGTCAATCTTATTTTTTTCTATTATAATTTACGTTTCAAGTTTAAAAAATCGCCCACAGAGTAAAAACATTTTTCAATCAACCAGGTCTTAAGCACATACATGAATTTCTTAATATTAATCTGTTGAATCTCATTTGGTAGATTGTTGTAAATTTGAACCGCCATTGTATAACTACTTCTGACGCACATCTCAGTTTTACATGGGGGTAACCTTAACTTATAGGAAATCTTGAATTTAGTCTACCTACGTCTTGGTTTGTTGTAAATAAATGTGTTTGCGTTTTAACAAATTTGCAAACTTCGAAAATGTAGAGACTAGGAACAGTCAGTATTTGTAGATCTTTGAACAATGGCTTGCAAGAAGTCCTGGCGGTAACATCACATATAGCACGAATACACTGTTTTGCGCTATAAAACTCTATTTATTTTATTGAGTTGCCCCATAGTACAATGCCATATCTTAAGCACGATGCAACATAACCGTGATACGCTTTTAGTGTCGTACTTTTATTACTTATTTTGGTAAGGCGCCATAGAGCATATACAAAACGATTAATTTTCCTGCATATCTCATCAATTTGAGGCTTCCATGTCAGTTTATCATCCAAAAGAATCCCTAAAAAGAGTGTTTCATTTACTTCATTAAGTGATTCAGAATCGTATTTCAATTGGATTTTTTTCTTGGAACCACTTCGATTATGAAATTGTATATATTTTGTTTTTTTTTTTACATTTACTCTTAGATTGTTTACTTTTAGCCATTCTATAATGCATTGTACAGTACTGTTTAATCTTATTTCAAAATCTTCTTGTGGACATTTAGGGATAACAATGGTAATATCATCTGCGAAAAGTGTACATTGATACTTGGTGATCTGAGGCAGATCGTTTATATAAAGAAGAAATAGTAACGGTCCAAGAATACTACCCTGTGGTACACCAATTTTATTTGCTCTAGAGCTAGATTGTACTAATAGTTTTTCATTGTTTTTATCATTGATACTTGTTATTTGTACATATTGGTGCCTTCTTCTTAAATTATACTTTTTTTCCAACGCATTTCCCAACACAAGGGTAGCCATAGGTCTAGACTGTTCAGTCCCTTGAACCACTCTTCACCGGAGCCCATTTTGGGACAATGCGTCATGTGGGGAGCCTGTCACCGTCTTCACATCCAAACCAACGATATCAATTATCCCTATCTACTGGTGATCGAACTCGGGTCTCTTGAATCGAACTGTAATCACTCAACCACTTGGATATCGTAACTTTGAAATAAACTGATGCAAATATATCCTATAAACTCATATATTTAGCAATCTTGTTTATAATAAATTCATCTTTAATACACCTAACAGTGTCCGTGTGGTAACGTGGTGAGAATATTACCACTCCCTTTCTTCCCGTGGATGTCGTAAGAGGCGACTAAGGGAAACAGCCTTGAATATCGTTATGATAACCGAATGATGGCGGGATAACCATCTCTAAAAATATCGGACCGAAATTATCAGACCGAAAATGGGCAGCAATGTCTTAGATGCGAGTGGTCTGGTACTGGGATCGATAATGCGCTTGCCGAGGCTAGGCGATTATGGCAAATCTTCCCTAAGGGAGATACCTATGTCCTGCATTGGACTTTAACAGGCCGATATATATGTATGCACCTAACAAGGTCGGTGTAAATAAATGTAAAGTAATTACTTCTTAGCTCTTGTATGAAGCAATTTTAATCTATTGTTAGTTGTAAGCACAAATTTTTATTCTTCTTTTTTAATATAAGTAGGGTAAAAAAAAACTCTAGCTGATGGCAAGTGTCTACTGCAACCCAGTGATTGATACTTGAAACCAACTTCAAAAGAAGGAGGTCATAGATAAGTTGTCGCCCACGAGATACTGTAAATAGAATATAAAAAGAATTACTTATAAGAATTACTTGGATAACCAGATACTATAAATAGAATACTTTATAGACTGTCCTTTAACTTCATTTATACCCTTGAAACTGAAATAAGACAGTCATTGCACTGCTATTTAGTTACAGAAATAGGTAAAAGTGTGCCACTGTGCCCTGTGTTTATAGCTTAATTACCTACCCTCTTTTTCCGAGGGTGTCGTCAGAGACGAGTAATTCACTAGATATCAGAAAACTCGTGACGGACAACAGCGTCTAAAGTGAAAGATGTCAGGTACTGCGATCGCCAATCCGCATGACATGGCTGACAATTATGACAAATCACTTCTTATGGAAGAATGGTTTGTCCTGCTGAGGACCTTACCCGTAATATATGTACGTATGTAGTAATACCCAAGAAGACTTCAGGGCAAAGAAGAAGTCTGTCACTTACTAAAACTGCCAGTAACTCCGTGCAGTCGGAATTACTGATGGATTCAACGTATTTAAAAAAATACTTCGTAATTGAAAAACAATTACAAATCCATGCAATTCTTATTGTATTTTTAAAGCATATAAGTTATGCTGAACTTTTTGTAATTAAATAAACGGGACGTGTCCGTAAATTTTTTAATTACTCTATAATTTAATAACTCCAAAACTCTTTTGTCGCTTAGTATTTGACCCTCATAATTTCCATAAGTATACATATCTCATGAAATAAATGAATATTTATTTTAAAATTAAGTGAAAGATAAACTAAATTTAAAATAAACAAAAAAGCATTGTATTTAAGCCGAGCCATAAAAATACCATTTACAATGGCTGAAATTAAACAACAACTACGAAAAGGGCGGCACTTGACAATAGGCTCGAGTTTGGTCCTTCGTGCCGGATGGGCGGAGCGGCACGCCTCTGTCGGCTCTCCAGGGAACCTCGTTAAGGGAGAGATTTGACATTCCTAATGATAGCTTGTCAAACTTATTTCTTATTTTTTTAGACTATTATACTACTATTAAGTACATATCAAATTCAAATAAATAAATAAATATCTGCAGGCAATTCCCAATACAGGGGTAGACAAAGGTCTAGACTAGACAATTAAGAACCTTCGACTCACCTTCCACCGGTGATATTTTCGTGACAACGTGACAGGTGATGAGCCCGTCGCCATCTTTATGTCCAAGCCAACGATGAAATTCGTACATAAGTTTTTGAAAAACTCATTGGTACTGTCACCTGGGGATCGAACTCGGGTCTCTCGACTCGAAATTCCGACCACCCAACAACTCGGCTATCATGACTTTTTAAAATATAAAGTAAAAAGAAGAAATAAATAATATATCTTTACGCCATTCGCAATATAGAGGTAGACAGAGGTCTAGACCATAAAGTTATTTTTTGAGACAACGTGATCGGTGGTGAGCCTGTCACCTTCTTCATGTCCAATCCAACGATATAAATCCTACATAAGTTTTAAAAAAAGCCATTGGTATGACCCAGCCACCAGGGGATCGAACTCGGGTCTAATGACCCGAATTTCGATCATCCGGCCAACTCGGCTATCGTGATTTGCTTTATGGAAAAAAGATTTTTATGACCATTTGCATTAAATAAATTTTTATATTGATTTGAGAGCACTTGAACGGAGCTGTAAAGATACACCAAAGCTATAAAATTTATAAAAAATATAAAAAAATTCATTAAACTGCATATATCCGATAAAATGTGGGTCGTATAACTAAACTGTCTAGGCTACCTTAATCATGGGAAACGGGTGAATATACAAAAAATATGGTTATGTTTTTTTAAATTATTTCCTTAATAAATCCACATAAAAAACCTATTAAACTACCTAGAAACATAACAAAAAGACATTTCACATATATTTTAATACAATGTCAGTCTAATCTGTAATATTTCTCAACAACATAAACTAAAAATTAAAGTAATAAAAAAACTATACTTTACGAGTATTTATCGACAATTTAAAGTAAAATATCCTCTCTTTAAAAGCTCCCTATAGTACATTTCGCTGAAGCTCCTAAACCGCCCATTACTAATGGGGCACTCGAATCAATGATTCTTGAACAATATAAAGATTTCCCTAACGAATTTACACTTGTGTGAGTATTCATTATTTCCTTCAATATTCACGTACCTTTGTTACAACCACGCCCACTTTTTCACAGTCAGAACTTTCTATAACACTCGAGAATGTTTCAAGAAGTGTCGACAGTTTGAACCTAATAATTTTACATGAAGAACATTCAATTTTATATTTTAAACCCCTAGTTATTGAGACTATAACAACTGCTCATTTAATTTTGCTAAACTCTCACGTCTTCATTTAAGACTTCCTGTAATTACGGAAAGTGGCTTCGTTTAGTGCGCAATGGCTGGCTTTCTGCAGCTTAGATTAATACTTAAGCTTGTTGAGCACGTAAAACTCATTTGTACTTGACTTCACTGTTACTAACATTATTTATGTCTCGTTATGTAATTGTATAGGAATATGCTGAAACTATTCTGTGGCGAAAGGCAGTAAGTTCTTTAGATTATACATATATTCCGAAGCTTTTATTCGAAAACACTCAGTATGCATACAAAATTGTTAAAGTCTGCAGCGTTTGATTTCCTACAGGAAAAGTGTGCAGAGTTCTACGGGAAAAAGGTAGCTAACCGCCAGGTCGGGTGGTCGTGTCCTGGGGAGGACGTCTCCTCTGCCAGTGTGCTATGGATACTCATATTGGCTTGAAATGGAAAATAGTAATATTATAGTTTAATATGAATAAATATGAGTTATTCTTATTGATTTTAAAGCATGTAAACTATGCATTGATTTTTTATTCAATAAGTAAAAAAATAAACTGACAATGGCGAGATTCGTGTACGCTCGTATCCCCGAGCCACAGTGTCATATATACATCAACAGAAATTATAAATTTCTCTTTCTTACGGTTGTCAGGGAAGTTGGCTGGATCTGTCAGAAATCATGCTAACTTCCAACTTAATGTCCATAACTTTACACTTACGAGTATGCGAATACGCTAGCACCATTTTCACGTTTATGGTATATTTTTATTGATTGTTCAAGTATAATTTGCATTTTCAATAAGCCTTGCCGAGCTTAGTTACTATCTTAATAATTTTATAATTTATTAATACGGGAATTCTGAAGTGAGAGCATGGTTATGGTATGACGGAGAATGCGAATTCGAAACCAGCCCGTGTCAGTTGAGTTTTTCTCATTTATTTAACATATCAGCGATAAGCTCACCGCCAGCACTTTCCTCAAAATAAACTTCAATTAAAGGTAGCTCAAATAGACCTCTGCCTATCCTGTGATTAGGAAATTACATGAAAATAAAACAAATATAATAAGTCAATAAATAACCAAAGCCATTATAATTACCAAATGAATCGCCTACGCAAAAATAATAAACGTCAGTGAATATTGACAGGATACATTAATAACTTCACGGGCTGTTATAAAATCATTTGACGTGGAAAGTCGTTATTGAAGACATAATATATTTGAGCACACGCCCGCTATGCTCGTTAAAGCGTGGGCGTGCACTGGGTGGGGATTTGAAGTGCTCTTGATTCCATCATAATTTGGTTCTCTGTTCTTTGTTAAAGAACACTCATTTGTCAAACTCCTAATTCTCTGTTGCAGACTAGCTTTGTTTTCTTAATAAGTGAATCTCTTTCAATAAATAAATACCGTATTGACATTCCTCAATATAATAGTAAATATCCTGTATACTTTAACTCTTCTTTTACGGTATAAGCTATACTAATACGCACGCCCTAGCTTTTAAAATTAAATCTGCTTTGAATATACATTCGTTCAAAAGATTATTTCGCGAATATTATCTTAGGAATCACTCGAATTCCGCTAGAATGTTCATCATACAATCATTATTCATCTAACATTGACACACAAGCATTTGTATGATGAACAAGAATGTTTGTATTCGCGTCGTCGATGTTTACGAGTATATATGTAAAGATGAATTTTATATGTCTTAATATGTTTACTGTATCGTTGGCTTGGACACTAAGATTACCATGCTCTCACCACCTGTAACGTTGCCTCAAATATTAATTTGATGAAACATCGGTAGAAGGGGCTTCATTATCTACACCTCTGTCTTAAGAAATTTTGTGAATATAAATCATAATAAAACCAATATGATTCCTCACTGCCTGTCACGCTGTCTCAAATAAACTTCGGTGAAACGTAATTTGGAAGGACTTAACTGTCTAAACCACTGTCTCAAATAGACTTCGGTGAAACGTAATTTGGAAGGACTTAACTGTCTAAACCACTATCTTTTTTTACAGCAAAGGTAGGCAAACGAGCAGGTGGCTCACATGTTGGAAAGTGATTACCGCCACCCATGAATGCAATACCAGAGGCATAGCAGAATTGGGGGAGGGGAGTGTGTGTGGGCCTCCGGTTATCCGCACTCACCAGGCGAAACGCAGAAGTTTGTTAGACTTCTACTTCACGCCGGTATTCTGTGAGGTCGTGGTACTTCCCCGGTCGAGCCGGCCCATTTATGCAACTACAAAAGCTGATGCGTGGCTCTACCATTGTTAAAATTGTGTCTACCACAGTGTTGGGAGTATGACCTGTATATAAATAAAAAAGTATCTTGTCTATCTAAAATATCTGTCTGTATGTACAAGCGGCCATGCTAGCCATATAAATCGTATATAAGTACTTGGGAATCGAACTCGGGTCTCTCGACTCGAAATTCCGACCACCCAACAACTCGGCTATCATGACTTTTTAAAATATAAAGTAAAAAGAAGAAATAAATAATATATCTTTACGCCATTCGCAATATAGAGGTAGACAGAGGTCTAGACCATAAAGTTATTTTTTGAGACAACGTGATCGGTGGTGAGCCTGTCACCTTCTTCATGTCCAATCCAACGATATAAATCCTACATAAGTTTTAAAAAAAGCCATTGGTATGACCCAGCCACCAGGGGATCGAACTCGGGTCTAATGACCCGAATTTCGATCATCCGGCCAACTCGGCTATCATGACTTTTTAAAATATAAAGTAAAGAAGAAATAAATAATATATCTTTACGCCATTCGCAATATAGAGGTAGACAGAGGTCTAGACCATAAAGTTATTTTTTGAGACAACGTGATCGGTGGTGAGCCTGTCACCTTCTTCATGTCCAATCCAACGATGTAAATCCTACATAAGTTTTGAAAACTCATTGGTACTGTCACCTGGGGATCGAACTCGGGTCTAATGACCCGAATTTCGATCATCCGGCCAACTCGGCTATCATGACTTTTTAAAATATAAAGTAAAGAAGAAATAAATAATATATCTTTACGCCATTCGCAATATAGAGGTAGACAGAGGTCTAGACCATAAAGTTATTTTTTTGAGACAACGTGATCGGTGGTGAGCCTGTCACCTTCTTCATGTCCAATCCAACGATGTAAATCCTACATAAGTTTTGAAAACTCATTGGTACTGTCACCTGGGGATCGAACTCAGGTCTCTCGACTCGAAATTCCGACCACCCAACAACTCGGCTATCATGACTTTTTAAAATATAAAGTAAAGAAGAAATAAATAATATATCTTTACGCCATTCGCAATATAGAGGTAGACAGAGGTCTAGACCATAAAGTTATTTTTGAGACAACGTGATCGGTGGTGAGCCTGTCGCCATCTTTATGTCCAAGCCAACGATGAAATTCGTACATAAGTTTTGAAAACTCATTGGTACTGTCACCTGGGGATCGAACTCGGGTCTCTCGACTCGAAATTCCGACCACCAACAACTCGGCTATCATGACTTTTAAAATATAAAGTAAAATATCCTCTCTTTAAAAGCTCCCTATAGTACATTTCGCTGAAGCTCCTAAACCGCCCATTACTAATGGGGCACTCGAATCAATGATTCTTGAACAATATAAAGATTTCCTAACGAATTTACACTTGTGTGAGTATTCATTATTTCCTTCAATATTCACGTACCTTTGTTACAACCACGCCCACTTTTCACAGTCAGAACTTTCTATAACACTCGAGAATGTTTCAAGAAGTGTCGACAGTTTGAACCTATTAATTTTACATGAAGAACATTCAATTTTATATTTTAAACCCCTAGTTATTGAGACTATAACAACTGCTCATTTAATTTTGCTAAACTCTCACGTCTTCATTTAAGACTTCCTGTAATTACGGAAAGTGGCTTCGTTTAGTGCGCAATGGCTGGCTTTCTGCAGCTTAGATTAATACTTAAGCTTGTTGAGCACGTAAAACTCATTTGTACTTGACTTCACTGTTACTAACATTATTTATGTCTCGTTATGTAATTGTATAGGAATATGCTGAAACTATTCTGTGGCGAAGGCAGTAAGTTCTTTAGATTATACATATATTCCGAAGCTTTTATTCGAAAACACTCAGTATGCATACAAAATTGTTAAAGTCTGCAGCGTTTGATTTCCTACAGGAAAAGTGTGCAGAGTTCTACGGGAAAAAGGTAGCTAACCGCCAGGTCGGGTGGTCGTGTCCTGGGGAGGACGTCTCCTCTGCCAGTGTGCTATGGATACTCATATTGGCTTGAAATGGAAAATAGTAATATTATAGTTTAATATGAATAAATATGAGTTATTCTTATTGATTTTATAGCATGTAAACTATGCATTGATTTTTATTCAATAAGTAAAAAATAAACTGACAATGGCGAGATTCGTGTACGCTCGTATCCCCGAGCCACAGTGTCATATATACATCAACAGAAATTATAAATTTCTCTTTCTTACGGTTGTCAGGGAAGTTGGCTGGATCTGTCAGAAATCATGCTAACTTCCAACTTAATGTCCATAACTTTACACTTACGAGTATGCGAATACGCTAGCACCATTTTCACGTTTATGGTATATTTTTATTGATTGTTCAAGTATAATTTGCATTTTCAATAAGCCTTGCCGAGCTTAGTTACTATCTTAATAATTTTATAATTTATTAATACGGGAATTCTGAAGTGAGAGCATGGTTAAGGTATGACGGAGAATGCGAATTCGAAACCAGCCCGTGTCAGTTGAGTTTTTCTCATTTATTTAACATATCAGCGATAAGCTCACCGCCAGCACTTTCCTCAAAATAAACTTCAATTAAAGGTAGCTCAAATAGACCTCTGCCTATCCTGTGATTAGGAAATTACATGAAAATAAAACAAATATAATAAGTCAATAAATAACCAAAGCCATTATAATTACCAAATGAATCGCCTACGCAAAATAATAAACGTCAGTGAATATTGACAGGATACATTAATAACTTCACGGGCTGTTATAAAATCATTTGACGTGGAAAGTCGTTATTGAAGACATAATATATTTGAGCACACGCCCGCTATGCTCGTTAAAGCGTGGGCGTGCACTGGGTGGGATTTGAAGTGCTCTTGATTCCATCATAATTTGGTTCTCTGTTCTTTGTTAAAGAACACTCATTTATCAAACTCTAATTCTCTGTTGCAGACTAGCTTTGTTTTCTTAATAAGTGAATCTCTTTCAATAAATAAATACCGTATTGACATTCCTCAATATAATAGTAAATATCCTGTATACTTTAACTCTTCTTTTACGGTATAAGCTATACTAATACGCACGCCCTAGCTTTTAAAATTAAATCTGCTTTGAATATACATTCGTTCAAAAGATTATTTCGCGAATATTATCTTAGGAATCACTAGAATGTTCATAATACAATCATTATTCATCTAACATTGACACACAAGCATTTGTATGATGAACAAGAATGTTTGTATTCGCGTCGTCGATGTTTACGAGTATATATGTAAAGATGAATTTTATATGTCTTAATATGTTTACTGTATCGTTGGCTTGGACACTAAGATTACCATGCTCTCACCACCTGTAACGTTGCCTCAAATATTAATTTGATGAAACATCGGTAGAAGGGGCTTCATTATCTACACCTCTGTCTTAAGAAATTTTGTGAATATAAATCATAATAAAAACCAATATGATTCCTCACTGCCTGTCACGCTGTCTCAAATAAACTTCGGTGAAACGTAATTTGGAAGGACTTAACTGTCTAAACCACTGTCTCAAATAGACTTCGGTGAAACGTAATTTGGAAGGACTTAACTGTCTAAACCACTATCTTTTTTTACAGCAAAGGTAGGCAAACGAGCAGGTGGCTCACATGTTGGAAAGTGATTACCGCCACCCATGAATGCAATACCAGAGGCATAGCAGAATTGGGGGAGGGGAGTGTGTGGGCCTCCGGTTATCCGCACTCACCAGGCGAAACGCAGAAGTTTGTTAGACTTCTACTTCACGCCGGTATTCTGTGAGGTCGTGGTACTTCCCCGGTCGAGCCGGCCCATTTATGCAACTACAAAAGCTGATGCGTGGCTCTACCATTGTTAAAATTGTGTCTACCACAGTGTTGGGAGTATGACCTGTGTATAAATAAAAAAAAGTATCTTGTCTATCTAAAAATATCTGTCTGTATGTACAAGCGGCCATGCTAGCCATATAAATCGTATATAAGTACTTGGGAATCGAACTCGGGTGTCTTGGCCCGAATTCCGAATACCAAACCACTAATAATAATCATAATCTCATCATAAAAACTGTTTGCATCATTTAAATGATTACAATTTGATAATATAATTTACATTTAGTTGCTTTTATCGACATTGTGGCAGCCCTATTTCGTCGTGGCGTGGCTGCCGGCGGACGTATGCGGCGAGCAGATAATCTTTTCCGCGGTAAATCACCCGCGACGCCGTGACCCGGCTATCTTGCATCGCGCCTACCGAACTGAGGGCTGAGGGAGACCGCGATAGTGTTAAATTGTTTTTGATATGTAATCATCGATGTGATTAATGACCCTTTATCTGCTCAGGGTTTAAGGTAAACGGGTTAAAGGTAAATAATTGTGTTAGAGACACAATAGATAAAGCAAACGCCTATCGACATAAGATTATTATAACCACCTTATTATTCTTTTGTGTGTCTTCTAAAGGGCTATGACGACTAAGGAATGGCGGCAGAGTCATCACAATACATGCTAGACCAAAATTAAGTTGGCCGAGTACTGACAACGTCTACGATACTTGGGATCTGGTACTGTGTGTGCCAATCCGTTTGCCAAGCGTGGCGATTATAGCACTTTTAACGCCCTTATCCTGTAATGGATTTTTACAAGTCGATTACGAAAGTAACCTTCAAGAATTTAGTGGGTAAAAAAAGTCACGATAGTCGAGTCGTTGGGTGGTCGGAATTTCGAGTCGAGAGAACCGAGTTCGATCCCCAGGTGGCAGTACTAATCAGTTTTTCAAAAAATTTATGTACGAATTTTATCGTTGGCTTGGACATAAAGGCGGCGACGGGCTCACCACCCGTCACGTTATCCCGAAAATATCTTCGGTGGAGGGTGGGTCAAAGGGACTTAATTGTCTAGGCTTGACCTCTGTCTACCCCTGTATTGGGAATTGCGTGAAGATATTTATTATTTATTTTTATGTAGTTGGTAGAGTTGTAGAAGTGAAAGCAGCGCATTAGAATAGAATGATAGGAAACAAAGTTTCTTGTAAAGGACGGGGTGGGGGAGGATTTTATATTAAAACATTCATTTCTCATGCCATTCCTAATACCGGGGTAGACAGAGGTCTAGACAAATAAGTCATTGCCACCTTCCACCCAAGACATTTTTTTAGGACAACGCGTCAGGTAGTGCGCCCGTCGCCGTCATCTTTAAACATTTCTTTATTTTATGATTAGCGTTTAGACAAAAAGCAGCGTGTAATAAAAAGGGTCAAGAGTACTCGAATACCTAGACGTGCATGTATGAAAAAAATTAAAAATAAGAAAGAAGCGAAAGCGGTATCAAAGGGTCGTGACACTAGGCGATCTGTTCTTTCTGGTTAGCCGACAGGGACTATTCGAGAAAATAAAAAAAAAATAAAGTGACTTCTCTTCAACAAACTTTTTTTTTGTTACGTTATTAAGTAATTGAGAAGTAAGTGTGATAGAAGTATCTCGCTTGTAAAGGACGAGGAAACGTAAAGCAAAGGTTGATAACGCTATATTTAAGGAGAAGTAAAGTCATTGACATCAATGAGAAAAAGAAATGGACCAAGAATCAAGCCTTGCGGTACGCCTATTGAACCAAAGGAATATGCAAATAGAATTCAGTACCTTTTCCTAAATAAAATTTAATTAATTAATAATTGTCAAATATATAACTAAAAACTTTAATCCCTGTAAATATAAGAAATAAGCCCTCCGTTATAAATCTATTACTTCACCTACCTAGTCAAACACGAACCTCCTAACCTCTCATCCTTGACTCTGAACGCTTGAAAAAATAATATCAGTGAAATAGCCCAAACAGTAAAATATAACGCACGTGCGCCAACCCTGAACAAGCGGGGCCGTGCGAGCATTATTGAATTCTGCATATTTCCTCATATCGAGACATCGGCCGCTCCCGCACATTCGCATTGTTCCAGCACCGCTGTATTTTATAATGCAGCTGCCACCGCGCTACTGCAAGATGATTTAGTATATTACATAAACATATTTCATGACATTACTAGTTTCTGCCTGCATCTGCGGCCGCCCCACTTATTTTCCTGTTAAAATACATTGGAAGACATATGCCTCTCCCTTATCTGCCATAATCTCTACGCTTGGCAAGCGGATCGGCGATCGCAGTACCATAAACCTTGCACTGCATTTGACTTGCTCCACTCCGGTCCGCTTAACATTGGTCTGGAATTTTTCAAGGTGGCTATCCCCATATATCAGCAGCCTCTCCATTTACATGGCTTTTCTCTCAATTGTCTCTTACGATACTCACGAGAAGAGTGGATGAGGTATTATATTTATGCTGACATCTCACGCTTATCCGTGCTAGACCTCAAAATTCTCGTGAGATCCTATAATTTCCCCGAGTCAATTGTAACGTATGTCTTAAAGCTAACACTTTCAACACAAAAATCAAAATCAGTTAAACAATACTATGAATCATTTTTCCTCAGAAACTGAGTACCTTTACGATTCTAATTGGCTTGGCTATAAAACTATCTGTGTGCCAAATTTCATTCAAATCCTTTCAGCCGCTCTCACGCGTTTGAGTAACAAAATACAAATTTTCACATGTAATATTTTTGGTAGCATTTATTGGAGAAGACAGAGATCGAGACAATTTATACGTTGTTAATAAAGAGTAATCTTTTTTAGAATCCATCTGCTGCGGAGACCAGCTATCATCAGATTAGATTCAAGCTGGTTTTACCATAATCGATACACTTAGCAGTACCCGATGCCTCGCATCCGAAACGATGCTTTTCATCGCCATGTTTTTTACAATTGCGATCTGGTAATTTGAGATGGAAATTAATATCTAACAGTTATTGCGCTTTTGAAGGCATTGACTTTTTACGACACCCACGGAAAGAAAGTGATAAATTCTCGTGCAGACACCACACGAAAAGAATCTTCATCATCATATCATCATACCAGTCTATCGGAAGTCCACTGCTGAACATAAGCCTCCCCCAAAGATTGCCACATAGAGCGGTCCAGTGCCATCAGCCTCCATCAACTCCCAAATAATAATAACAAGAATAGTACACGCAAATAAAAATATCTAAAGAACTAAATCGATATCATACATCACAAATGTGATACCTGAACCGTTTCATAAATATTGCATAAATCGAAAATAATAAATAACGTAATCATAAATAACGGCGGGTATCTGCGGACCCCTGTCATAAATATTCCGGTCGTGAGAGCCACTGCTAAAGGCCAGGGTTGGGCTTATACTCG
The DNA here is from genome assembly GCA_029286605.1 of Sericinus montela. NCBI lineage: Eukaryota > Metazoa > Arthropoda > Insecta > Lepidoptera > Papilionidae > Sericinus > Sericinus montela. The sequence goes on from JAGSMR010000108.1 coordinate 1,631,135, forward strand.
TAGTGTTATTCGTAAACTTATTTATCAGAATTCGAGTCAAGAGACTCGAGTTCGATCACCAGGTGGCAGGCACATACCAATGGATTTTTTTCTAAAACATAAGTACGAATAATATATTAATAATATCGACGGATTGGACATAAAGACAAAGTCGGATCCCTACGGCGGTGACTTCCCGTCAAGTTGTTCCAAAAAATATCTTCAGTGGAAGGTGGGTCGGAAGGACTGGACATTATATTCTATACCTCTGTCTACCCCAGTATTGGGAATGGTGTGAAGAAGTGTACCTGTATGTAGTCGAGACAATAAAGTCCCTTCGACCCACCTTCCACCGAAAATATTTTCGGGACAACGTGAAAGGTGGTGAGCCCATCGCCGTTTTTCTGTCCAAGCCAACGATATAATTCGTATATAAGTTTTTGAAAAACTCATTGGTACAAGCCTGGCACCTAGGGATCGAACTCGGGTCTCTTGACTCGAAATTCCGACGACCCAACCACTCGGCTATCGTGACTTCATATTTGTAACACCGTCTTTGTTACTGACTCCATGACACAAGTGCTTTAGCTATTTACTTTGGGATCAGAGTATCAATGTATGTGATATTGTCTCTACCTGTCTATTTATTTATTAGGTAATGCTTTAGTTAAATTTCAGCTGAGAAAACAGATGAACAAGTCACAAAGACGGCGTCTTTATGCTTAATCCAAAAATATAATTCATATATAAGTTTTGGAAAAACCCCTTTGGTACGAGCCTGCCACCTGAGGATCGAACTCGGGTCTCTTGACTCGAAATTCCGACCACTCAACCACTCGGCTATTGTGACTTTACGTTACATGTAAAGAGCATAAAAATATTTACCGATGTATGTAAGTTCACATCGAGTTCCCCTTTTCTGATTTGCCCGCCTCAATTTTATGAGGAACTAATTTTTTGTCATCACTTATTATCACTATTTGTCTTGGTCAATCGGTCACCGGAGCCCATTAAGGACGTAGCATCAGGCATTCTTTCTTCCCATGGGTATGCGATTTAGAGGAGAGCCTTGAAAATACCATTGGCATCCGACTGATGATGGGATAATGAAAGAAAAATACAACACCAGAATTCGACGAACCTGTGACGGTCAGTAACGTCTCTGATGCGAAGTGTATTTTACTGCGATCGCCATCCGCATACCAAGCGTAACAATTATGGAAAAGCCTCCTAATTACGGTGGTGGCAAATATCCAGCCGTGGACTGTTACAGACCTTTGAATAAGTATGTATATAATCTCTGTTCTAAAAGTTATATTGTTTAAAAATTAACGATATGCTACAGCAAAATTATACCAAGAAGCGTCTATTCTAACGGTCCGACAGATCTTTATTAAATCTGTCATAATTAATCAACATAAGGTACCGCCAGACCCACAAATTGTTGGGAAAAGGCGGCATGACATAACATTCACCACACACACTGACAGACATCCACACCAATAATAATTATATATTTTCTAACTTATTTATAATTAGTGTTATTAGCTTTCGTTTAAAATATTTTAATTAAGATTAAAGTAATAAAAAAAAAAAAAAAAAGCTTCGTGTGTTTTTGCTTATACTACAATCGAAATAAATAGCATTGCTGCGTTTGAGGAGGAACACTGCGCCTGCCGTCACACAGTGCAAACTAGTACGGAGGGTAGTGATACAACTTTTTCGTGATCAATGTTTACACTAATTAAAAAAATATTTTATAGGTATTAATCGTAATTGTATTCAATTTATTTACATATATATATATATATATATATATATATATATATATATATATATATATATATATATATATATATATATATATATATATATATATATATATATATATATATATATATATATATATATATATATATATATATATATATATATATATATATATAAGCTTTATTATTATGAACGAATTGTTCTTACTTAAAACTTATAATAATAAAGAAATCAATATACAAATAAATTAAAATATGTGATTAAAATATTGAATTATTTTTATAGCTATTATATCGCTTTGATTCTGCAATTAAACATCAACTCTATGGATATTTTAGTTTTAACATGTAAGCAGCAATACAAAAACCAGAAGATTGTGTAAATAGTTATAATGAACAATGTATAATAAGTTTAAACTGTCATTTATTTATATGTATAATGTATTGTAATAAATAAAATAAATAAATAAATAATGAACAAATACATACATATAGATAGGGACAACATCACATACATTGCTCCGATCCCAATTAAGGATGCTAAAGCACTTGAGGTATGGGAATTGGAAACAACGAAGGCACCAACACAAAAACCCAGACCCGAGAAAATGTAGTAAAAGTGGCTTTTCTACATTGACCCGACCGGGAATCGAACCCGATACCTCGAGATGGCGACACTTTGAAAACCAGTGTTTACACCAATCGTCCACGGGGGTCGTCAATGTATGTTACTGTAATGAAAAAAAACTCTAAGCCCTACATCCCTACACTGTAAGGTTGTCACATGAATAAGCACCCAGATATCGAAGACTTATTTTTAGATTTACGATACGAACCGGCAACCCTATTACTGAAGACCTTAGGCTATCAGGTCATCATTTGTTTAACCTCCCTTATAAACGGTGTACATAACCTTATTCAACAACGAACCACCGGTCCGTGGGGTCCTTACGGGATGCAGATTATGAAGGAATTGTTTCCGCGATCGGTCGTCGCCGCTGGTGAAAAGAGGGCTGGATATTTTTTCGCTCAACGTTTAAGTCTAGCTTTTCAACGTGTAAATGCAGCCAGCGTTCTTGGTACCATACCACGAGGAGTAGGGCTGTGCGATGATTGTAGTTTTTAGTTATATTTAAAATGAACATAAGTTTTTTTTTACATTAGTTTGATCGAAGAGAAACTTTGTACGAGCCTTGGGGATCGAACTCGGGTCTCGTGACTCGAATCACCCGATCACCTAACCACTCGGCTATCGCGACTAGGCCAAGTTATCAATTACCTTCCATAATTTTCTTTAGGAACTAATCAATAAGAAAGTTTTCAGACAACTTTAATAACAAGTTATCAATCAAACCTACAATAAATAAATTATGACAGAAATCAGTTGAATGAAATAAAAAGACAAAAGGACGTTGTAAATTGTTTCATCATAATACCTAACAATAGACATTAATCTTCTATATTCTCATAAGGCCAGTACTAGGATATTGCAACTGAACGCAATATTATGATTTACGATTCTAATGTCCTAACCTTGAGGCCATTTATAGCTGGCAAATGATCGCTAACGATGTAAAATGCTAGAGTCAATAAAGTATACCATACTCTATAACTTCAAATAACTTACATACATACATAACGGCCTGTTAAATAATTTAGGACATAGGCTTCTCTGATAAGAGTTAGTTAGGTAAAATCGCCACGCTTGACAAGCGGATTGGCAAGCAGTAACATACACCTTGCACCTCAGATGTTGCTGCTTTGGCCCAGTACTTGTCGAGATGTTTATCCCTCCATCTATCGGTAATCAATGGCATATCCAAGTCTTTGAAAATTCCATAACCACATACATTGATAGGAACAACATCACATACATTGTTATGAGTAAGCTGCTTACACTTGCACTTGTTTTATGGAATCGGAAACATCGAAGGCACCATAAACACCCAGACCCGAAAAAATATAGAAAAGGTGTTTTCTATATTGACCCAACCGGGAATCAAACCCGACACCCCAGAGCTGGTGACACGCTGAGCTCCGGTGCGTGCGCTCACGCACTCGTCTACTGAGGTCGTCAATCAATAGAAAAATATTCTATTAAATTCATTAAATAATAAGGACGATTTTTAATCTTAAAATTATATAAATAACGTCCTGCATTCAAACAACCTATCCACCTTATCACAAAACTTGAGTTAAAGAAAATATAAAAAAGCTAAATAACCAATCTACTTATAAATTCAGTGAGGATATGCATCTGTGTTATTCAAAACCTGCGGTTTCTTGTTACATCTACATCCTTCTCTTTCAAACGCTGCAGATAGAGAAAGGAGATGATCTCGAAGCATGTGTTGTCGTTTTTCAACACGCCGCCTGCCGCTATCTACGCTAATATATTCTTTAGCACGTCAGGCAAGCACTTAAAGGGGTGCGTCTGATGTCATGCGAACCGTCCACATGTGCGTTCCTGATTCATTTATGTAATGTCAAAACCGGTTGTACAACGGGAGCAAAGGATATGTCTTTGAGATGAGAAACATGATGAAAGTACAACTAGCTACATTTTATTTCGTCTTCACCCAAGGTTAATAAGTCACGATAGCCGAGTGGTTGGGTCGTCGGAATTTCGAGTCAACAGATCCGAGTTCGATCCCCAGGTGGTAGGCTCGTTCCAATGAGTTTTTAAAAATTTACGTAAGAATTATATCGTTGGCTTGGACTTAAAGATTGCGACAGGCTCACCATCTGTTATTATGTGGTATTCGGGATAGGTTTCGGGTTCATTTTCAGTTGGTTCAGAATATAAAACACTATCTCTACATATTTTCGGGTCTGTTTGTTTGGGTACCTTTGTTGTTTCGGCTTTCATAACACAAGTGCTATAGCTAGCTTCCTTTAGGTTTAGAGCAATGTATTTATTTATTTATAACAGTAATCAAAGTAGTTTACGAAGTACAAAAATATATTTACAAGATGAATTCAACTAAATAAATAAGATTACTATGGAGATAATAAGTGGAGTGTTAGAGTGATTAACCTTTACGTATATAACGATATAACTTATGCACGATTTATATCGTTAGCTTGGACAAAAAGCCTGCGACGGGCTCACCACCGGTTACGATGAACCAAAAAAAAATACTCCGAAAGGTTGGTAAAAAGGACGTAATTGTCTTCACCTCTGTCTACAAATATTCAAATATCACACAAGTACTTGCATCCAGCCAACTAAGCTATCGGGTCATTGTAGAGCCTTATAAATCGTTGAAAGTTATTCATCGTCTGCGCCAGGTGTGTCTAGCACCTAACCCAGCTTACCGCCGGTCAGCAACGCCTCTTCCATGTTCCGAATCAGATATGGCCCGATTTATGGCATCCCGCCTTAATTGCCCCGCGATCATACTTTACCGCGGTCCCGGGATTTCAATTTGTTATTATGGATACCTGGCGCGGGCCTCTTAATACGAGCAAAAAGTACTAAATTATAGCGTGCAACCGTTGATGAGTGGTGAAGGCGCCAAATTTACGTTGTCGTTGCCTCGCCCTTGCTCAGTTATCTAAATGCAATCGAAAAAAGTAGTAAATAAATAAATAATAATACCCAATACAGTGGTAGACAGTAAATTCTAGTCTAGTCTAGATAATTAATTCCCCGTGACCCATCTTCCACCGAAGAAATTTTCGTGACTGGTGATCAGCCCGTCGCCGTTTTTATGTCCAAGACAATGATATTATTCGTACATAAGTTTTTGAGAAACCCATTGGTAAGAGTCTGCCACTGACAAACTCGGGTCTCTTGTCTCGTAAATCCGACCGCCCAACCACTTGGCTATCGTGACATTCATGGTAGTAAATAAATAAATAAATACTTACATAGGGACAACATTACATACATTGTTCTGATTCCATCGTAATCAGCCAAACCACTTGTGTTATGGAATCAGAAACTACGAAGGTACCATAAACACCGAGACCCAAGAACATATAGAAAAATAGTTTGATAAGAAAATATCGTTAAATAAGTCATGATAGCCGAGTGGTTGAATGGTCGGAATATCGAGTCAAGAGACCCGAGTTCGATCCCCTGGTGGCAGGCTCGTACCAATGGGTTTTTCAAAAACTTATGTACGAATTATATCGTTGGCTTGGACATAAAGGCGGCGACGAGCTCACCACCTGTCACGTTGTCCCGAAAATATCTTCGGTGAAAGGTGGGTCGAAGGGACTTAATTGTCTAGACTAGACCTCTGTCTACCCCTGTATTGGGAATTGCGTGAAAATATTTATTTATTATTATTTATTAAGAACCGTCCGAAAATTGATCCCGAGAACTCAGAGCTGGCAACACCATAAAAAGCGGTGTGTATGCCGTCGGTCAACGGAGGTCTTTGAATATAAAAACATAAAGTTAAACGTTAATTATATCAAAATGAAAATTTTAAATTTTTCAAAATAGGAACGTAAATCTCTGAAATCATTATTTTTTTAATCTTCCGCCATTTTGTAGTGAGGTTCCCCGGAAAAAAAAAAATCAGCTGAAGAAACTGTGTAAGGTGTCCTCTTTTTGACATTTTTAATCATATTTTAAAATATTAAAGCCTTTCTGAAGGTAGCAAATAATAGTCCCACTATAAGCTTTATTGGGAAAACGTGGCAAATATGAGGTAAGAGGTATGAGTCTGTCGCTGCCTCAGCGTAAACAAGACTTGGGAATCCGAAATGGTGTCTTCGGATTTGAATTCTGATCACCCAACTACACAGGACCTATCAAAAAAGGATCTACCTCTAAAACCTGTGTATGTATATGTAAGTATTTGCGTGTGTGTGTCTCACAAAGAAATCGAAAAGAAGTCACATCTTAAGGAGATACCACACGGAATAACAAAGAATAAACCTCACGACGACCCGGTAGATTAGGAAGATATATATTAGCTTACTTTTTTATCTTCATGTATTTTCCATAATAATTTATTAACTATAGTATTATTATTATCCTGTAACATTAGCCACATGTCCAAACGACCTCTTGTTGATCAAACTCGAGTCTTTTGACTCGAAACCCGATCTCCGAACCACTCAAATATCGTGACTTCGCTTAAATTAAGGTTTGAAATTTGAAATAAACTTTCAGGTTTTATTTAATTCGTAGAAACTCCAATATCTTAACTTAATTAGAAAATTTTGTTTGGGTTTGTCGCTGTTAGTAGAAACCTTTTTTGATTTATTGATTTGATTTGATTATAAATAAAAAAAATAAAAAACTGTCTTCACGCAATTCCCAATACAGGGGTAGACAGAGGTTTAGTCCTGACAATTAAGCCCATTCGACCCACCTTCCACTGAAGATATTTTCGGGACAGCGTGACAGGTGGTGAGCCCGTCGAAATTCCGACCACCCAACCACTCGGCTACCGTGACTCTTTTGATTCTATATAATGTACTCCATTCTATTATGCCCGGAACTCTCGATACCCGTATCTTAGCCATTCTTTTCGAATACTGGCTGGCTAAGTGCGGCAAGTATTTGATGGATTTGGAACTCTATGTACACTCTATTATGTCATTTATGTCAAACAATATATAATCCTCGACAGTCCCATACGGCAGTAGAATCCGGCCGCGGCGAACATTCCTCTTCTTTATGACACCGTTTCACCCCGCGGCCGCAATTTTTACGCACGGGTCATCCCTTAAATTCTTTTTATTGCCGCCCTTGTAAATCATTGCGTAATGCTCCAGTGCATTATCCGACGGGGAAACTTCATTATGGTCGGTTTAATGGTTCGAAGGAGCGATAAAATCTTGCTGGTGGCTGGACGAATGACTACAGTAAAAGCGCAAAGGTGAACATTCTTTTATCATCAAAGTAAGGATATAAACAGAATGGTCTAATGACAACGAAACTTGATTTTGAAAATCAACAGTTTCGCTGTAGTTTAGCCTGAGTGGAAACCTTTTATCGGAAAATGTATTTTATGTACGTTATAAAAATTTAGGATAGTTTTTAAGGTAGTTAATAGTATCATGTGTCACTTTCATTATTATAAAGTTGCAATAAACAATTACATTGCACTATTCCACATGCAAAAACAAAACATATGTTATCTGGTCCGAATAGAAGAGGTGGACGCACTTCTTTAATAAGAACTTTAGGGTACTTCTTGTCTACTCTCAAGGTTCAATCTAGATCCGTACGGAATTTCATCACAATCAGTATAACGGTTTAGCTGGGAAAGCGTAACAGACAGTGTTACTTACAGGTTTATAATTTTGGATTTATTTTTAACTTTCATTACTTGGCGAAATATGTGTTCCTATCATACATAATTTGTTACACCTTGAAAACCTATTTCCTACTACACATTTCATCATTTTTTAAAATTAATAAATAAAAGATTTCTATTATTAAAGTATTGTTTTAAGTTTTTAAAAGTAAATAATATGCTACCCCTTTCTTCTCCATGTTAAACTAAATCACCTGTAAACTTACCGATTGTCCATATTTTTCAAACATGAGCGAATCTACTTTTATCTAACTAGGAAAGGGAAAGGAAAAAGGGAATCACTGATGGATCGACTTCCAATTATATAAAAAAAATCATTACCAAAGGTATTGGAAAAACAACAAATGTGATCTAATTAACACGATGGGAGAGTAATTATTTTGGGAATGTCCCATAATAAAATAAATAAATATCTTCACGCAATACCCAAAACAGAGGTAGACAGAGACCTAGTCTAGACCCTTCCCTTCGACCCACCTTCCACCGAAGATATTTTCGGGACAACGTGACAGGTGGTGTGCCCGTCGTCGTCTTTATGTCCAAGCCAACGACCATAATTCGTAAATAAGTTTTAAAAACCCATTGGTACGAGTCTGCCACCTGGGGAGCGAACCCGTGTCTCTTAACTCGACATTCACACAACCACTCGGCTCGTGACTTATTTTAGGGTATATCCTAATTACGTGTCTAAAACACGGTCACCCCAGTAATGTCCGTAGATACATCACGTGCAATTTGTTGCGATAGCGCAGCGATAGGTGGGTTCCGAGCCAGCGAATTGTTCTTTATTGCCCTATAAAATGAGGATCTGTTTCTGTCTGAGTTTCTTTTCGAGTCTCCTTCGCTAAAATGTTGAGTTTTCGACGACTTATTGGTAATTTAAAAGAATAAATTGGTTACGTTGTACACTTTGTTTAACGTAAACATTTTTTACAACTTAACACGTTTTAACAATACTGTGGTAGACAGAGGTCTAGAAAATTAAGTCGGTCCGACCTACCTTTCACTGAAGCTTATTGGGAGAACGTGACAGGTGGTGACGTTAATATATATTTCCTTATATAGATAAGTAAATATATATTACGTGTCACGATAGCCGAGTTGTTGGGTGGTCGGAATTTCGAGTCGAGAGACCCGAGTTCGATCCCCAGGTGGCAGTACCAATGAGTTTTTCAAAAACTTATGTACGAATTTCATCATTGGCTTGGACATAAAGGCGGCGATGGGCTCACCACCTGTCACGTTGTCCCGAAAATATTTTCGGTGGAAGGTGGGTCAAAGGGATTTAATTGTCTAGACTTGACCTCTGTCTACCCCTGTATTGGGAATTGCATGAAGATATTTTTTTTATATATAGATAAGTATCATGAATATATAAAAACATCCATCACTCGAATACAAACATTCATATACATTACATAACTATTTGCCCATTCGAATTCGAACCCAACACTTCGAAGGCAGGTTCACTACCAACTCGGCTATCGAGTCCTATTTATACGTTTCCTATTTACCCATTTTACGCCATACCCAATACTGGGGTGGACAGAGGTCTAGACAAGGCAACAACGTAAATCTTGCATAAGTTTTTTGAAAAAACCCCTTTGTTACAAACCTACTACGTTGGAATCGTACTCCTGTCTCTTCACTCGAAATGCAATCAACCAATAACTATAGATAACTATAGATAAGGCTATCGTAACCACAATTATAATTTTTCATGTTTATGATGTAAATATTTGAATCGAATGCATTTTTTTATATTTTATTTCTAAAGATATAAACAGACGATTCGGTTTTCAGTGAATTCCATTTAAAATAACAAAGCCGCTAAAAATTTTATACTTTTTCGGCTGAGCTATAATTTTGTATCGATTTCATGACACAGTAGGATTATTTTGACCCCCCGTTGTGGTAAAGAGCACAATGTACTGTGTCCTAAGCTGTGGTCAAAGTACAACTATAAAACAGAACGGACATTTTCCAAATTTTAGTCGATGAACCAACAACTATCCGTGAATATGTCCGTTCGTCAAATACATGGATCAAATTGCCTGATATTTAATGCATTTAGAAGTCACGATAGCCGAGTGGTCGGGTGGTCGGAATTCGGGATTCGGACCAAAGTTCGATCCCCAGGTGGCAGGCTCGTAGTAATGGGTTTCTTCAAAAAATCTATATATGAATTATATCGTTGGCTTGGACATTAAGAGGGCGAAGGGCTCACCACCTGTCACGTTGTCTCAAAAATATCTTCGGTGAAAGGTGGGTCGAAACGACTTACTTGTCTAGACCTCTATCTACCCCTGTATTGGGAATGGCGTGAATAAATTTTTTATAGTGAATCCTAGACGTATTCTTACGTAGTATACACCACCCCATTTCTTCCTGTGGGTGTCGTAAGAAGTGGCTACTAGGACAGCTACAGGTAGGACAGGTTACTAGGAAAGTCTTTAAAGTGCGATTGACAGCCGACAGATAGAAATAGCCTCGAAAAATACTAGATCAAAATTCTGCAGACCAGTTACGGGCTGCAGTGGCCAAAGTACTGGGGATCTAGTACTGAAAGCGCCAATTTACTACACTAGCTTGGCGATTATGGGAAACCTTCCTGAACAGGAGAACCATATGTCCTGCAGAGGACTTTTACAAGCCGTTAGGGAGATTATATTGTAGGTGAATCCCTTTATGTAGGAGAATACCAAAAGCATTACATTATAGACTTCACACACTCCAATGGACTTCTGACTAGGTCTCCTATAGTATTATAAATATCAATACCAATAGAATAATAAAATAAAAGGGAGGGAGAGACAGAGAGCGATGGGAGTATACTCTGCCTTAACTCTATAATTTCACACTGTGCCGTAACTATTTTACAAAGATTCAAACAATATAATTTCAATTAAACACAATATTTCAGAGTTTTATTATTCTAATATAAACCATTAAAAAATAAGTGAAAAAAAATCTTAACAGATGCGATCTCAATTCGGTTCTGCCTAAGCTTTAGTATGCGATTACAATAATTTGTTAAAAATAAAAAAATGTTTCCGTATTAAAGCCAATAAAGTAAATAGTAAATAATAGTATAGTTGTCGTTTTTTTTTTAACAGGAAGTCGACTTCTTCCCCAGCAAAAGTAATAGTTGAAGCTTATTTCGTTCTACCCAAAAGTTCCTTATACTCCCACAAATACAAAATTAAGTAATTCTTAATAATGTTTCTTCTCTTGAAATAAAACGGTTTTCCGATTTTATCGATTTTTAATTAGTGATGCTTTACAGCAACCGTGGGCCCCCCGTGACCACGGTTGCTGTAAAGCATCCGAAACGTCGGGAAATAAAAATAGTTTGTAAAAAAACTAATTAAAAACGCGATAAAATCCGAAAACCGTTTTATTTTAAATGTGTAGTATTCGCGTAAATACAAGAAATCATAATGTTTCTTATGTAATTTCCTGCACGAGCAGTGAAAATTCAATTTCTTTATAGCAATATAACTGTTATAATTACACGAGTTGTCTAGTCTACTTAATGTAAGGCTTAATCTTTGAGAACCCCCGGAAATTTCAACCCCGCGGGAGTCAAAGAGCACTCAGGATATTATTATCAAATGTAAGACCCTATAATGGCGTAATGATAAAGCAAGTTTCGATATGACTGATTACGAATCGGGTAGATTTTGAATTACGACGTTCTATAATAATAAATGATTAGTGCTGTATTTCCATCGACCATGATCGATGAGTCTTATCCTTTCTTATTTTATTTAAAAAAAAAACAACGATTATTTTAACTTAATGTTTATGCTTTTCAAAGGAAAGTCACGATAGCCGAGTGGTTGGGTGATCAAAATTCGAGTTTAGAGTTACATGTTATGAAAATAAACAATCCTAACAAAAGACATTTATTTATTTATATATTTATGTGACGTGCTGTTAAAAGATCTAAATGATCGAATTAAAAAAAAAAGTATTTTACGTACTGGCGGCATACGTTACCACAACCCCCTCGTATAAAAAGTACTGACGCAAAATAAAATAAGACCGAGACAAATGAGACAGAGGTCTAGACAATTAAGTCCTTTCGACCCTCTTTCCACTGTAGATATTTTTTGGACAACGCAAGAGGTGGTGAGCTGGTCGTCTTCTTTATAACCAATCCATCGATATAAATAAAGAAATCTTCCACCTGGGGATCGATCTCGGATCTCTCGTCTCAAATTCCGATCACCCAAACACTCGGCTAATGCATATTCTAATTCTTTATCTTGTAGTAACCCTGCCTTTGAAGCAAAGGTTTGCGAGTTCAAGTCTCGCTAGGTGCAAACATTTGTGTGATGATTATGAATGTTTGTACTCGAGTCGCGGATGTTTATATGTATATAGGCATATTAATTTTTGTAAATATTTATTGATGTAAGTATATTGCACTGCACACTAGGACATTAAAAGGGCGATGGGCTCACCGACAGTCACGTTGGCCCAAATAAGAGTCGGTGGAAGGTTGGTCGAAAATAATTTATTATCTAGATCTGTTTCTACCAAAGTCTAAGGAAAAAATTTTCGAAAATATTATAAAATCGTACAAATAAGGTTATAGATAACGTAAAAGAGAGAAATTGAGAAATTCAACAGACGCGTGTATGACACGGTGGCTTGAAGGTATGAGCGTTGCCACGGTACGACTGAGGACGCAGATTCAAGTAATAATATAAAGAAATATATGTACATATTAAGTGATAAATTTATGATCGAACGTTCAGTATACTTGGGTTACTTGCAACAAGGAACTAGCTGAAAATCTGCACTATATAACCACTCCCATAACATGCTGAGTTAGTACTTATTTTGACTATTACATCATCGTTATCACTTGCACTCTTAACATAAAATATACTTGAATTTTCTTCCTGTTTATTATTTCTCTAGATAGTAATTATAAATAAATAAATACATAGATAGGGACAACAACAAATACATCCCAATATCCCATCCCAAAATAAGTAGTTAAAACACTTTTATTATGGATTCGAAGTAATCAGAAATACTCATATTGGAGACAGTATAATGTAAAATGTGGTTTTCTAAATTCACCCCGGTAGGAATGGTACCCATAGGGACCCCAGAGCTGGCGCCACCATGAATACGCACCATATGACACTCGTACATGGCGATCGTCTGTTATCTCAGTGTTATTTGTTGCGGATGACGTAATAAAGTTTAAATTGTCTTTCATCTTCCATTCTACTGAATTTCCTATTTAATACTTCAGTACGTATATCAGTATACGTCGATTGTAATGTGGAAATAAATGGCTACAATTATTACGTATGATAGAAACAACGAACCCGTTGACATTAAATTGTAATTGAATCCAAATCGCCGTCTGCCCGTATCATAACGCCTTTTCGGCAACTGTGCGGTTCGTCCATCACTAATTTCAATATAGGAAGCTCGCTAGGTGGCTCGCATTAATCACGCGCTCTCCTGGTGGTCCTTTGTGTTCGAAATTATGGTTCGTACGTCCCTCCCCCCTTGAGCTATCGCGGTAACAAATTTAATGTAACCCAGTGTACAATGGCTCATTGATTCGGAAACTGATTAATGTCCGCGCGTCACGCGATAGGACTTGATTTTGCAGTGTTATTATGAAGCGAAGTCACGATAGCCGAGTGGTTGGGTGGTCGGGAGTACGAGTGGTGAGACCCGAGTTCGATTCCCAGGTGGCAGGCTCGTACCAATGGGTTTTTCAGAAACTTATGTACGAATTACATTGTTGGCTTTGACATAAAGACGGCGACGGGCTCACCACCTGTCACGTTGTCCCGAAAATATCTTCGGTGGAAGGTGGGTCGAAGGGACTTAATTGCCTAGACTAGAACTCTGTCTACCCCTGTATTGGGAATTGCGTGGAGATATTTAATTTAATTAGTTATGAAGCGAAATGTAAAATTTGTTTCTTGAAGAATATCTTTTTTAATAAAACCACGCCATTGCTTGGCGAGATATAGAAATGATGCATGTGTTATACATAGGAGACCACGTATTGCTTGGTGAGTTAAAGAGACGGAGGCTAGACAATTAAGTCCTTTCAATCCACCTTCCGCGGACCACATTTTTTTGAAACAACGAGACTGGTGAGGCTTTCGGCTATAATATAATTAAAACAAAGAATGAGTTTCTTTACTTACTTATCTTCACACACAATCTCTAATTGGGTAGCCAGAGAGAACATCTCGTGCTATATATTTTCTTAAGCATTCAGTGCTCATGCTCAAAGTGCTCAAACCATCGAGGCACGCCCAATTTTAGTGATAAGATCTTTCAAACTTTTCAGTCGGCCAAGGTAGGCGCACATTTACAATGAGATCGCATCTCCACTATATTCAACTTGCTTTTATGCTTCTTCCGATAGACCCGGGCTAACAAAATCTTTATGTATTTATGTAAACTTGTAACCTTTGATATAGAAATCGTGGCGATATAACAGCCTATCTTAGTCGAATATGATTGTAATGTCAAATAATACAAGTTTATCAATCCTTAGCATCGACTTCAACTACATCATACTAATTAGAATATTTAATTAAAACAAAATAAATAAATATCTTCACGCAATTCCCAACAGGGGTAGACAGAGGTCTAGTCTAGACAATTAAGTCCCTTTGACCCACCTTCCACCAAATATATTTTCTTGACAATGTGACAGGTGGCCCGTCGCCGTTTTTATATGCAAGCCAACGATATGATTCGTACATAAGTTTTTGAAAAACCCATTAGTACGAGCCTGCCACCTGGGCGTTGAACTCGGGTCTCTTGACTCGAAATTCCGAACACTCATCCACTCGGCTATCGTGACTCAATATTTAATTGAATTTAGTGAATAACAAGTTCGGCTTTTTTAGACAGATTGCTAAACAATTAAGTCTTTTTATCAGGTATTTCGCCACCGAAGCTTGTTTGGTACAACGTGGTGAGGGACGATAGGTGGTAAGCCTATAGCTTAGCTATGAAAGTTGCTCTTTGCTTTTTGTGTTTTTAATTTTTTTTCATTATGATCTGCCACTAGAAACTGACAAAGGAAACTGCGTAGGTTCCCTTTTTTGGTATTTTTTTAAATAAACACAGCATTTAATGTAGAATAATTATTAAAAGGATGGGAGAGATCGACTCAGTTCCCGAGGGTATTTTCGACAGCCGTAAATTATGATCATCACCATAACGGCCTTAAAGTCCTCTGCAGGACAAATGCGTCTCTGGTACAGGAGGTTTTGTCATAAACATCACGATCGATAAGCGGATTAGCGATCGCAGTACAAGGTAGGTACACTGCTACCCATATCTATTCCCATACCCATAATCATATGTTTATGTCGCCATCTGTGTGTAGCCAATTACACTTTCAAGGCGTTTCCCTTAGTCGTCACTTACTATACCCATGGGGAGAAACGGGGTCACATATCACGCCGTAACCATACGGCAACGTTAAAGTATATTACAGCATAAAAACAGAAAATTTACATAAATTAAGATTAAAGATTAAATGTTATCAAAACAATCCCCTGTATGTTTGATGGAGGGAGAATTTTGCGGTCTAATAGAAAAGCAATCAGTAATACGAGGGGCGTTGCGTCAACGTGCGTTCGGACAACTCATCCTTTTTAGGGATGTATCTTATTTCTACTTAGATCTCGATAAAAATAATAGGCATCAAAATAAATACCCCAGAAAGCATCAAACATCAAAATAAAATCTCTAGTAACATGTAAAAGAATTGCATTTTCTTGCGTCAAGGCATAAAAATTCTGTAAGATATACATACAGACATACATAACGGCCTGTTAAATTCCACTGCAGGATATAGGCCTTTCCCAAGGGGAGGATTTGCTATAATCGCCACGCTTGAATTGTTTTCGGTCTGATTATTTTGGTTTGACATGTTTAGAAATGGTTATCCCGCTATCAATCGGTTGCTATTAAGATATTCTAGGCTATTTCCCTTAGTCGCCTCTTACGACACCCACGGGAAGAAAGGTAGTGGCAACATTCTTACACCGTTACCACACGGCTATAATTGAAATAATCATGTTTTCTGTTCTTAGCATAAATTCGTCCCTTGTAATTCGAAATGAAAAATAACACTTATAAAACGCCTAACAAACTCCGTAATATAAATTACCCACAAATAAATTGCTATTATAATTTAAAAGGCGCATTGTACTTTTCTAACTTGAATACAGACAATAACATGTATTAATTATTTATTTTATTCAAACCTATGCATAAGAAAAGAAACATCACAGGCAAATAATAAGTGCTACAGTACACTTTCTACCACTTCAAGACAAATTTCAGACTAAGTTTAGTGAAATAATCGAAAAGTTGCGATAGCCGAATGGTTGGAATTTTGAGTCAAGAGACCCCAGTTCGATCCCCATAGGACAGGCTCGTACCAATGGGTTTTTCAAAAAGCTATATATACGAATTACATCGTTAGCTTGGACATAAAGACGGCGACGGGCTCACCACCTGTCACCTTATCCCGGAAATATTTTCGGTGGAACCCCTGTATTGTGAATGGCGTGAAGATATTTATTTATTTATTATTATTTATCAAAAACTTATTATGTATCGAAAATCCACAACTACAACCCTATCGACCGCTATAAACGCCAGCGGGTATTACAATGCGACTACAGGATTACTAATCGCATTTCGGGAGCACCCCTACCGCTACCCTTTGTGATGTATATACCCTGCCACTCAGATTCAAAAGATAAATAGGTCCAGCGTGATGTAACAAAATATTACGATTTAAAGGACAATGATGTTCCATTTGTAAATTGACTGTGCCTTGAAATGATAAATTTTATACTGACATTTATAGGGTAGGTACATTTCATATCGTATTAATCAATTCTGATTCATAGGTATTATGTTATTTTATTTATGTTCACGCTTTTCCCACTGCTGGAGTAGACAGTGGTCTAGACAGTTAGGTCCTTTCGACTCACCCTTCACCGAAGATATTTTTTGAGACACCGTGACAGATGGTAAGCCCGTCGCCGTCTTTATGTCCAAAACAACTATGTAAATCGTACGCAAGTTATGAAAAACCTATTGGTACGAGCCGGCCACCTGGGGATCGAACTCAGATCTCTTGAATCTAATTCCGGTCACCCAACCAGTCGGCTATCGTGACTTAATGTCTAGACAACTTAGTGTCCAAACAATAGTTACTAATATCTAATATTTTGCCAGTAAAACAATTTGTGTTTTCCTGAACAAGCCTATATTAAAACATGGCTACTCCACCAGGGACTGTGCTTAAAACATGAAACAAAGGGCTCCCTCACGGACAGACTACGGAATTTTACAAGTTTAATAGCCTAGTTAAAAGTTGCTAGAAACTAGATACATTTGCCAGTTTCTTTATTTTATTCTTTATTTCAGAAGTCACAATAGCCAAGTGGTAGGTTGGGCGGAATTTCGTGTCAAGAGACCCGAGTTCGATCCCCAGTGGGCAGGCTCGTACCAATGGGTTTTTCAAAAGCTATATATACGAATTACATCGTTAGCTTGGACATAAAGACGGCGACGGGCTCACCACCTGTCACCTTATCCCGGAAATATTTTCGGTGGAACCCCTGTATTGTGAATGGCGTGAAGATATTTATTTATTTATTATTATTTATCAAAAACTTATTATGTATCGAAAATCCACAACTACAACCCTATCGACCGCTATAAACGCCAGCGGGTATTACAATGCGACTACAGGATTACTAATCGCATTTCGGGAGCACCCCTACCGCTACCCTTTGTGATGTATATACCCTGCCACTCAGATTCAAAAGATAAATAGGTCCAGCGTGATGTAACAAAATATTACGATTTAAAGGACAATGATGTTCCATTTGTAAATTGACTGTGCCTTGAAATGATAAATTTTATACTGACATTTATAGGGTAGGTACATTTCATATCGTATTAATCAATTCTGATTCATAGGTATTATGTTATTTTATTTATGTTCACGCTTTTCCCACTGCTGGAGTAGACAGTGGTCTAGACAGTTAGGTCCTTTCGACTCACCCTTCACCGAAGATATTTTTTGAGACACCGTGACAGATGGTAAGCCCGTCGCCGTCTTTATGTCCAAAACAACTATGTAAATCGTACGCAAGTTATGAAAAACCTATTGGTACGAGCCGGCCACCTGGGGATCGAACTCAGATCTCTTGAATCTAATTCCGGTCACCCAACCAGTCGGCTATCGTGACTTAATGTCTAGACAACTTAGTGTCCAAACAATAGTTACTAATATCTAATATTTTGCCAGTAAAACAATTTGTGTTTTCCTGAACAAGCCTATATTAAAACATGGCTACTCCACCAGGGACTGTGCTTAAAACATGAAACAAAGGGCTCCCTCACGGACAGACTACGGAATTTTACAAGTTTAATAGCCTAGTTAAAAGTTGCTAGAAACTAGATACATTTGCCAGTTTCTTTATTTTATTCTTTATTTCAGAAGTCACAATAGCCAAGTGGTAGGTTGGGCGGAATTTCGTGTCAAGAGACCCGAGTTCGATCCCCAGTGGGCAGGCTCGTACCAATGGTACGAGCAGTGGTTACCTTAACAGTGGTAGAGACACGCATCAGCTTTTGTTGTTGCATAAATGGGCCGGCTCCACCGGGGAAGTACCACGACCTCACAGAATACCGGCGTGAAGTAGAAGTCCAACAAACTTCTGCGTTTCGTCTGGTGAGTGCAGGTAAACGGAGGCCCACATACCCCCCTCCCCGAATTCTGGGGAGGGGGGGCACTCTAAGGCCGGCAACGCATCTGCTATGCCTCTGGTACTGCAGGTGTTCATGGGCGGCGGTAATCGCTTACCATCACGTGAGCCGCCTGCTCGTTTGCCCTCCCTCCTCTATAAAAAAATTTCAAAAACTTACCACCTATCACGTTGTCCCGAAAAAATCTTCGGTGGAAGGGGGGTCGAGGGGACTTAATTGTCTAGACTAGACCTCTGTCTACCCCTGTATAGGGAATTTCGTGAAAATTTTTATTTTATTTATTTATTTTATTAATTTATTTAATCTTTATTATTATTTCTTATAGAAGGTAACAAAAAGCGGACTGTTTCTGCTGCTGCATGGATGGGTCGACTCGGTCAGGTCAGAAGCACGCCCTACCAGAATTAAGTACAGGCTATGTACAGGCATATCAATTTAAAGAACTTGTTCATCGTAAGTAACATGTATTACATTCGTCCATTTCTTAATCTACCAACGTTTCGAAATAATCGAGTGGAATCCTCTAACGGAGAAGAAGCAGGCGAAAGAAACTCCGTAGGTATATAGACTTTCTTAACAACTTTTTAAACACAGTTAATACAAAATTAGTAAAATGATTAGAAATAAGGTAAGTCACGAGAGCCCAGTGGTTGGGTTGCAAAATTCGATTCAAGCGACCCGAGCGCAATCCCCAGGTTCAGGCACGTACCTATGGGTTTTTTCAAAAACTTAAGTACGAATTATATCGTTAGCTTGGACACAAAGACGGCGATGAGCTCACCATCTGTCACGTTTTCCCAAAAATGTTTTCGGTGGAAGGTCGGTAGAAAGAAATTAATTGTCTAGACTCTTGTTCACCCCAGTAATGGTAATGGCGTAAAGACGATTTTTTTTTATAGTTACAACTACTCTACAATAACTACATTTTACTACACACGATATTTTAATAACGTAATTTTTATTTTTCGTGGCAGGTGGTGAGCCCGTCGCAGTCTTAATGTCCAAGCCAACGATATAATTCGCACATAAGTTTTAGAAAAAACGCATAGGTACGTGCCTGCCACCTGGGGATCGAGGTCGGGTCTCTTGACTCGAATTCCTACCTCCCAACCAGTCGGCTATCGTTTTTAGAACCTATGTCAAAATTCTTAAAATTTCCAGCTCGTGAAAGCGGCACTTATTTCCACTTATTTGCTCTTATTCTCCGTTCTTGCAGTCGCTTTGTGGAATTCTCTCCCACCAAACATCCGTGAATGCAGAACCATTACTTTATTTAAGAAGAAAGTCAAGACACAAATATGTCCTTATCGAAATGAATTATTTTACTTGGTACTATTTTTTATATATTTTTTGTATGTATTTATTAGTTTACACATATGTCTATATATGGGTAGTTTTAGATATAGGTAATTATTTATGTATGTATGCAGTTCCATTTGTATTTATTAATTTATTATTATGTACGCGCGCAATCTAACTTCTGCTAAGTCTGCTGGAAGAAATTTCTTAAGAAATAAGCTTTACCTTTATACCTGCTATAGCTATAATTATAATTTTTTTTATATTATTGCAATTTAACACTGATATTTATATATTAGTTACTATTTTATTACATGTTTAGTTATATTATTTAGCCCTTTAGTTTTATTATTGTATTGTATGTGTATATAATGTGCGTATTTATACTTTTAATTATTGCCCGTTAATTTATAATAAGAGTTATATGGTATGTAACTTACGTATGTGTGTCCCTTCAGTTAGCTAGCACTTTAACTAAATAAGAAATATGCGGCGTTCGTTACGCCAATGACGAGGTTATTTGGCTGAAAATCAGCGCTGAGCGGGATTTTCCTTGCTTAGCATATGCTGAGCCAACCCCTTTTTGGCACAATTATGTTTTTTATTTTTTTTTATTTGATTATGCTTGTTATTATTTTTACTTGTGCTGAATAAATGTTTCTTTCATTCATTCATATACAGACTATATTTTGTTATAAGTTTTCTTTAGATGTATGTGTACATAAATTATAAAATAAATATGTAAGCATTTTCTAGCAAAATTAATGATAATTTAAAAAGTTAATATCAACTTTTTCTTTCATAAAAGTTTGTGGATTGAAATAAGCGCCATCTGTTAGAAATACATCGAACTACTAAACCGCCGAAACGTTTTCTTGGTACAGCTATTTCATTGAATAGGATATTTAAATTTTATAGGCACCATAATGTATTATAAATATGTATTATGTTATTAATACAAACGAATCTAGTTTTGTATCGAACTAAATAAAAGAATCAATATCGGCTCTTAATATGGAAATTATTATAATTGTAAATATTGCCATCTATAAACGATGTAACGAACTAAATCTCCTACAATATAGTCGCCTTTACTGCTTAGTGACAATGATATAGTATAGATGGCAGTAAAGTAACTAAATTAAAAATGTTTGTGCTATTACAAAAAATAAATATATCTACAAATTACAATGCAAATTTCATGTATTATATTATTACTATCAAAAGTATTCTATATAGTCTAAAAGTAACTAACAAATAAAAGAGACTTTAAATAAAGCTATGTGTATCGTTTTTTCAATAATTTTATGCAATGTATGAATAAATGAAATATACTATATTGTAGACCAAACAACAAAATGGTATTATTAAACCGAAAAAAGAAAATTACAATACACAGCAGTAATAATTGGGGCATGTTGTGACAAAATATTCTAGGACCAGTTACATGCAATACTGGAGATTGAGCTCTAAGGATCCAAGATTAAA
The DNA here is from genome assembly GCA_029286605.1 of Sericinus montela. Classification (NCBI taxonomy): domain Eukaryota; kingdom Metazoa; phylum Arthropoda; class Insecta; order Lepidoptera; family Papilionidae; genus Sericinus; species Sericinus montela. The sequence goes on from JAGSMR010000108.1 coordinate 1,652,760, forward strand.
ACTAAAAACTTAATTTTATATTAGTATCGACTTATGATGTGATTCGAATTCGTTTCAATCTGTTCAATACAGCATCATACTGAAACTCAATCAATTTTGTATTCTGTTCTATTAAATTCAACAACTCCTTTACTTAAAAAGAGCAGTTCAATTATCTCTTCCCAAACGTTCTCGCGGCTCTGATGATAATCTTATACTAAGAAGTTGCCTATTTTCAAACGCTCGTTAAAAAACACATTATGGCTCCTAATTCCGAATAAATGTTTTTTTTTCATTCATTCATTCGTTTTGTTTGTTTCATTTTCATTGTTTTCATTGTTTGTTTCCTGTTCCGTATCGTCGTTGACTTATATCTTTGTGCTATGTTATGTGTACATGTACCTTTATATAAATATGTATGAGAACATGTAAATACAGCTTCTAAAAGTCATAAGTGAAGATGTCACTCACCACCTGTCACGTTGTATCATAAAATGGCTTCGGTGAAAGGTGAGCCGAAAGGACTTAATAGTCTTGACCTCTGTCTACCCCGGTACTGGGAATCGCGTGAAGATATATTATTTTTTTAAAAAAGGTAAAAGTCAGCAGAGACAGAGTGTAACTTTGAAGGCGAAGGTGGTGAGGTGAAGGTGGCCAATTCTTGTCCCGCTGTCATACGGCAAATAAATATATTTTTTAAAATTATCCTTATAATGCAGATAACCGTGATAACAATTACGTCACGATATCTCCGATAACAAGCGATAACGGACGGCTTTCGCAGAACATGACCAATGTTCAAACTCGAAGATTATTTTTATGTTCACGTTTTTTTTCAGAATTTCCTAAAAAAACTGGTGGACAGAGGTCTTGAAAATTAAGCCTATTCTACACATTCACGATGCTTATTATGGGTAACGTAATAAGTGGCGAGTCTATCCCCGTCTTGTTTATATATATACTTATGTACGATGAATATAACGTTGGCTAGAACATACAGACTGCAACTGACGCACAACTTGTCACGTTGTCCGAAAAATGTCTCCATTGAAAGGTGGGCCGAAAGGACTTATTTGTCTAGACCTCGTAATGGGAATGAGTGAAGATATTTTTTATGTTTTAGTTAGTTAGGAGGCAAATTGACATAATCGCCATGTTCCACGATATTGAGTTAAATACGTTAGTGGAATCAGCAATTTTTTTTGCGTTTTTTGAGATGGTTTCGCGTTAGTCGGAGCTTTTTTGGCGCTTGAGTTAGTCAATACAAAATTAGTGGTTAATTTTGAACTAGCGACAAAATTTTGCTAGTTTTTAGTAGAGAGTGGCGTACACACCTGTTTTCATGGTATCGACAGCTCTGAGGTCCCGGGTTCGATTCTCGGTCAAGTAAATGTAGAAAATACATTTTCGATATTTTCTCGGGTGTGGATGTTTTTGGTATCTTCGTTATTTCTGATTAAATAATACAAGTACTTAAGCTGCTTACTTTGGGATCAGAGCAATGTATGTGATATTGTCTCTATCTATATATCTACATATGTATCTATGTAAATTTATCTATTTATGTGAAATGACCGTATGGTAACCGTGTAAGAATTTTTCCACTCCCTTTCTTCCCGTGGATGTCGTAAGAGGTGTCGACTAAGGAAAACTGCATTGAATATCGTTATGGCAACCGAAATATGGCAGGATAACCATCTCTAAAAATATCAGACCAAAATAATCAGAACGAAACGGGCAGCAGCTGAGGTGCGAGTGGTCTGCTACTAAGCGTGGCCATTTTGGCAAATCCTCCCTATGGGAGAGGCCTATGTTCTGCAGTGGACTTTATGAGCCGTTATGTATATAAATAACGGCCTATGCACATACATAGGTATGTGTATGTATGTATGTGAAATGCCTAAACTGTTTGTGTTTTTACGTGTCGTTTTTTTGTGAACATGCTTTTGAAGCCTCAGAACAACGAACACACCTTCGACAAAAGCGTGCAAGTATTCTAAATGAATGCACCACCACCACCACGCGGGCACTACACTCGACACCAGGTTAAATACGCCACCACCAACAATTCCGCGACACGTGTTTCGTCTCAAAACAGGGCACCATCAAGCGAGTATAATAAGGGATATACATTTAAGAGACATTTGGATGAATTTCTTATGCAATCGCTTTTTTTTTGTTACGAAGTAAGTCGACGATGATTGGCAGTTAATTTCCGTTACGTCGGAATTTTTCATCTTCGTCTGCCTTTGACTTCGACATTCATTGTTGCCGACGCAATAGAAATAAAATTTTATTACCTGTTTGGAGAAGCCCCTCCTCTTTAAAGAAAGTAATAAATAAATATTTTCACGCATTTCCCAATACCGGGGGTAGATAGAATAGACAGAGTCTAGATAATTAAGTCCCTTCGACCCACCTTCCACCGAAGTTATTTTCGGGTCTCTGGACTCGAAATTCCGACCACGAACCACTCGCAAATCGTGACTTTTTCCCTCCTATTTGCTCTTGAATTTTCATGAACAACATCATTGATCGTTTTCTCGTAGATCGTAGCACATGATAATCATCATCATTATTCTACCGGCCTGTTGAAGTCCACTATAGGGTGCATGCCTCTCCTGTAAGGATGAGTTTGTTATAGCTACGTGTTAAATCGGATGGCCGACTGCTGTACTAGACACCTCCACCTTGGATGCTGCTGCCCATTATCGGTCTGCTGAAATTTGGTCTACTATTTTTCGAAACCTTTAGTCTTATTTGTCTTCTTAGTCACCTCTTACGGTGCGCTCGGGAAAAAAGGGGGCGATATGCTCTTACGCTGTAACTATACGGAAATGATAATATGCTTAATTTAATAATATATTAATACCAAATAGTAAATAGATACATACACAAATAGGAACTACATGACATACATTGCTCTGATCCCAAAGTAAGAGGCTCTTTATGTCCAAGCCAACGATATAATTCGTACATAAGTTTTTGAAAACTGCCAATGGGTACAAACCTGCCACCTGGGGATCGAAGTCGAGTCTCTTGACTCGAAATTCCGACCACCCAACCACTCAGCTATCGTGATTTTGAGTGGTGTATAGGTAAACATAAAAACTCAAGAACGAACATTTATATTTATTTTACAAATGTTTAGCATTAGCGGTAGGTATATAAATCTGCAATCCTAGCTTTCGAATGCATGGTAACTACCAAATAGACTATCACTTAATATTTAATTAGCTCTGTAGCACTAGAATTATCGTGATAATGTATTTTTAATGCGAAAATAAAGTCCATTTTAAAGCCAAAACAAAGACATAGAATTTTGTTGTGTCACTGTGTTGACTCAAGTAGATAACAAATAATCAATAATGTAAGTTCAACATTTTATGAAATTTATAACAATACATTTGCATATTGAAAATATTTTTTTCAACAAACATAAACACGAACATATTTATCCTGGATATCTTTTTCAACGTGTATCTATTGAATGAAGCATCTATTTAAATGAGCCAAACTAAAAGTGGTCACGAGGAGGCCCAAAATTGCTCTGCAAACTATAAAAATATGTTTCTCTGCATTATACAATCTTGAACGATGAAATCTGCGACATGTGCAACATAGAGTAACAAGTGTAAAAAGGGATAGTCGTAAGGATCAGTACATTGAAGTTTGTAACAGCAATAGACTTTTCACAGACTCAAATTTATAATTTTAATATAAACAAATACATGTAAAGATAGGGACAACATCACATAGTTTGCTCCGATCTCAATGTAAGAAGCTAAAGTATTTGTGGTATGGGAATCGGAAACAACGAAGGCACCACAAACTCCCAGACATAAGAAAATGTAGAAAAAGTAGTTTTTCTACATTAACCCGTCCGGGAATCGTACCCGGGACTCGAGATGGCGCCACCTAGAAAACCAGTGTTTACGCCACTTGTCCACCGAGGTTGTCAAATGAAGACAAATTGTGTTGGAGAAAAAATGTGATTTATGCATTTAAATAATTATTTCTTAATTTACATCTATAGCTTCGATTAAAGGGGTATTGAAAGGTTTGAAGGTTAGAGGTAGAAGATAATTAAATCTTCGGCCATGGTATTGGGAAGATGAATGAAGATAAAAAATTAAATATCTTCATTTGTTAGGTACAGCACTACTTTAATTCATTTGTAGTAAAATTAAAAGAAATGTACTTTTATTACTATGAGCAGCAAATACATAGCCTCTTGATAGTATTAACGCATTAATGCTCTGCAATTTTCACAAGCAGCGAGAGAGACAATTAAAAACTTTTTCTATAGATATTGCTTTGTCTGTGTTTACGTTAGACATTTCAGTTTTTGATTAAATTATTTCTTTTTAATTATCCTTTCCTTTTGTTTCTGCAATCTTAAGATAAGAAATAATCTCAATAGAATTTGATCATGAGCGAATGTGTTATCAATATAATTAGCAATTCGTAAGCCGAAAAGATTTACAATGAAAGTCATTCATTTGCAAATGATTAACAGACTCTGAAAGACGTGGTGCCCTTTTTTTATTTGTGGTTAACTGAAACAAGAAAGTTAGTGTGACAGAAGAAACAAATAATTAAGGTAAACATAGGAAATTTTCATACATTTAATTTATTCAAACCATAACGTGTTTTTAGTTAGAAAACAAAATCTCCTTTATATTACAATAGTTTGCAATATTGATTGCACTGTCAAATGTTAACATAACAATAAAAATGTTTTGCTTTCTTATATAATTAAAGCAGTTTTTATAATTACCAAAACATAATAAGACTGCTTGCAGCTCAGTTGTTTGTGTGTAGTTTATAATTTACAATCGGAGTATATACCTATAAAGAGATGACCGCTTTATACGTGAGTCTATTAGATGACTTAAGTCTAAATGTTATTCAATTTCTCCTCAGATACATTTCCAAAAATATTTGGAAAAGTAAATTTTTACATATTTTTTTAGTATGACACCGGGTGTGAGACAACGAATACCTAATGGTACAGTGGAAGGGAAAGAATATGAAGAATTTAAAGATTCTGACAAAAATAAATATTGGGATCCACTAACTGATGGTGTTAAATGGATAGAACGATATGCGGAACCACTCGAGGATTTCTTTAAAAGGCTGCCTGAGTTTATAAGTACTTTTATAGCAACATTAGCCGTCTTTACATTTGGCGCCACTTTACGAGGTCAGTATAGATAGATTTATACATAATATAATGGGCTATAGATAGATTATAGATAATATATCCACTACAGGACATGGACATAGAATTTAGCGTAATAGGTAAGCCTTGGTGACAGGATTTCTGATCTCAATACTACACATTTCGCACTTTAAACGATTCTAGCCGCCACTCTAGTTTTTGGTTCAGGGTCCAGGTCAAGGCGTATTAGTTCGTCGTAGTCCTTAAAATTTTTCAAAAAAATACCTTTAAACCAAAGAAATGCTTCTATAAAAGTATAAGCAAATTTATAAACAGACAAGTCAGCTGGTCAAAATTCAAGTGGATTACAAAATTGATAAGATACAGAGTAAGTTATCTGACGTCCATTATTTAATCTGTTTCAATGTCATATCTGGTGGTTCAATATACGATATTAACAAATTTATATAATTCTACATACACGGTCTCGATAGCCGAGTGATTGGGTTATCGGAATTCGAGTCAAGACACCCGAGTTCGATCTCCAGGTGATAAGCTCCTAAGAATGGTTTTTTTTTTCACAACTTTGTACGAATCATATCGTTGGCTTGGATATAAAAATGGCAACAGGCTTGCCACTTGTCACGTTGTGAAAGGTGTAGCTAAATAACTTAATTGTCTAGACCTATCTCTATCCCTATCTTAGGAATTGCGTGAAGATATTTTTTTCTAACATTATGTGCCTTTTTATTATATCTTTACGCATTATCACTGTCAGCGTACTAGAGAGAAAGAACCACCAACTGTCACGTTTCTTACACACTTCTGTTGTTTTTACTTAATTCGTTATTTTCTTTATCCGTACTCGATTGCTTTTGACTTTTCTTTCAACGAGCAATTGACTCTGGTGTGATTTATCGAATGTTAGACTCATCCTAACTCGACTTCTTTTACTGTAACATTCGCGTTTTACCTTTTCTTCACTACTATTATATCAAAATTTAGAGTAACATTCCATTGTGAAGCTGAAGCGCAGATCAAGAAGACAAGTAAGAAATTGTCTTATCTTTTAGTTTTGTGTGTAAGTACTGTAGTAAATAGAAATTCCTGTCTGCCAATCTCATTTCGGGGTTGAAAAGACAGCGTCATACTTTTTAAGAGAAGAGGTCGCTCACCACTCTGATACGTGATAAAGCTGAGCTACAACTTTTGATACTACATGAAGGAAGAGAGAGAGAGAGAGAGAGAGAGAGAGGGGGATGGATAGATAACTTTTGCTACTACATGAAGGAAGAGAGAGAGAGTAGGATATGGACCTCTAGTTCCGTTAAGAAACACAGAAGCCAAGATGGCTTTATATTTTAAAGTATACTGCGATATCGTTGTAGTTTTTGTAAATTGATGCAGCAGGAGCTGCCATTAGTATATACCGCATAAATAACTAAGGAATTTATCATTATTGTTATATCTCCACGCATCATCCCTGATGGAGTACTTAGGAAGAAAAGATCGCAAAGTATCACGATCCATACTCTTTACTTTTTCGCTTCGATGAAATTCATTATTTTCTTCAAAAACATAACCATCAATGTAATTACAAAAATCTAGTTATCCTAACTCAGTTAAAATCTTCCAATCTTTCATTTGTTAAGCAAGAAGCCCAGGTAATTGTAAGAGTTTTAAATTAAACGTCGAGTCGAGTTTAACCTTAACAAGTTCACGAAATTAAATTTGTTTCTAGCGTAAATAAAGAGACGCGAGTACGTAATAAATTTACACGAATCCGATTTATACTACCCGTACAGGGAACCTTAGTATTATCATGATCTTTCATTGCCATTAATGAAATTTGACGTTTGGAATATGAGCGTAGAATTTACAGCATGGTTCGCTACGTCGAGAAATATGCCAAGATATACAAATTTTATAATAATTATACAAACGTTTGTACTTAACATTTTTTAGTGTCAATCTTAGAGATACTAGAACAACTATAAAAATAACTTCAACCACTAAAAATATATAAAGACACATAAATATACTACCAATTACGGTTTGGTATCCTTTGTTACTCTTTACCACTCATTTTGAAAAATAAGTAAAGAATGAAGTAAGATGTAATTAAAGAAAATATAAAAGTAAATGAAGAAATAGAATAAAGAATAGTATAAGTAATTAAAGAATATAAAATAAATGTAATTACATTTAATTTATATTCTTTAATTACTTATACTATTCTTTATTCTATTCCTTTATTTACTTTTATATTTTCTGCCAAAAGATGATGATGATAACCATCTCAAGAAATTAAAAGTGCTTAAGCTACTTACTTCGGGATTAGCGCAACGTATGTGTTTTGTCCCTATGTACGAGTATGTATGTAGTTTTAGTAGTTACCGGTAGCCCCCCCCCCCCCTCCCCATATACTGGGAAGGGGGGAGGAACTCTAAGGGAGGCAACGCATCTGCTATGCCTCTGGTATTGCGGGTATTCATGGGCGGCGGTAATCACTTACCATCAGGTGAGCCACCTGCTAGTTTGCTTCCCTTTTCTATATAAAAAAAGTTATTTATATGTTAATTTAAATATTTATTTCTGTAACTGTACATCTAGGTATGTTGTATCGTAGGCTCGGATACAAAGGGTCACTGCCAGTTGTTTTATCCCAAATAAGCTGCATTGAATATAATAAGGTTGAAAGCCTTTAATTCTTTTAACTGTCCCAGTATTTGGAAAAGAGCGAAGGTATATTTTAAGCAATTCTTTCTTCCATTTTTTTTACAGGAGAATGGGTCGTTATATTAGTGACAGCTCTAAAACAGATCACAGGACACACGCAAAGCGGTCGGAACATGTCGACGGAAGAAATATTCGACATGTTTACATCTAGGAATCTGAAGCTGGAGTATTTCGGAGTGTTTTTCATATGGGCGCACGTGGTGTCATTGGGAGTGTATTTCTCTATAGGAGGTTTTCTACATGTAAGTATAATTTATTCTATTCTGATATTTTATTTATGAAATATATGAGTTGGTACTTTTATTTTCGAGAAATTTTCATCGTCATCATCACAACGGCCTGTGAAAGCTGTAGGACAAGTGATTCTCCCCTACGAGAGGATTCGCTGTAAATGCCACGCTTGGCGAGCGAATTGGCAATTTCAGTACCAGATATCTTGCATCTCAGACACTGCTACCTGTGACGGGTTTGCCGAATGTTGTAAATTCTGATTTAATATTGTTGCTTATAGCTGAAACTTTATCATATTGACAACAGTTGTAGATATTTATTTCTTAGATCAAACCTTAAATGCGCAGTAGATTCTTCTCGGCTTTTTAACTTACTTGTATATGCTTCAATGTCTAGAGTAACTTCTATTGTACAGCAATAGTTGTCACAAACCCTGTTCCTAATATGATATTGTCCTATTTTTAATTTATCGCCGAGTTGTTACTGGCACTGTGGTGGGAAAAGGAGGCACATCGGGGCAATTTGTGTGTCTCAGTTTTTTTTTTATAGAAAAGGGAGGCAAACGAGCAGGTGGCTCTCGTGATCGTAAGTGATTACGGCCACTCATGAACTCACGCAATACCAGAGGTATAGCAGATGCGTTGCCTCCCTTAGAGTGCCCCCCCCCCAGAAATGGGGGAAGGGGCTGTGTGGGCCACCGGTTACCTGCACTCACCAGACGAAACGCAGAAGTTTATTAGACTTCTATTTCACGCCGGTATTCTGTGAGGTCGTGGTACTTCCCCGGTCGAGCCGGCCCATTCTTCAGTAATGCAAAATATAAATTTATTAATATCAGAGCAGAGAGACCAGTCAGTTCTAGAGTATATCCGATAGATTGTGCTTTTTCTTAGTAGTCAGAGCATATAAATTTTTCTTAAATATTCTTTATGAGATATTGGAATAAATAAATCCAATTGTATAAATATGAAGGAAAATTTCTTTTTTTGCTGAGTTATATTCAAATTATATTCGTTAACAGGAAAAATTTTCTCGAATAACCGTCTTAAGAATTTCTAAAGAGTATTTAGAACGAGAATATTTCTCGTGGAGTATTGAAATAATTTTAGTTGCTGTTTTAATATACACAACACAAATTGTTTTACTGGCATAATATTAGATATTAGAAAGTATAGTCACGATGGCCGAGGTTGGGTGGTCGGAATTCGAGACCCGAAGAGACTCGAGTTCGTTCAGGTGGCAGGCCCGTACCAGTGAGATTTTTCAAAAACTTATGTTCGATATATGTCACAACACCTTGGACACAAACCCTTGCAGGTGGGTCGAAGGGACTTAATTGTCTATACTCGACCTCTGTCTATCCCTGTACTGGGAATTGCGTGAACATATTTATGTATTTATTTAATAATAAAGGTTAAGTATAGTTCATTCCCCCAACTGGTATTTTTTTTAGACTTCACTTGGAATTAAGTGAGATAATCCGTTGCGTTCTTAGTGTCCAAGCCGATAATAATATATAATATATTATCGACAAAAATCATTCAAAGAAAGCTTCCATCTATCGAATTATCGACAAAAAATCATTCAAAGAAAGCTTCTACCTATCGATTCGAAGCTAAGGCTTGCTTCAAATGCAGCGGAGTAAATATTTATTACATGTATATACATATTTTTACTCAAGTATGGTAAAATGTATTTATGAATAGTTAATTGAAGAGAGAAGAGACGTCTCTTCGGTCGCTCATCGTAGAGTCTACTCGCTTGAAAATGCCTTGTTTTGAGGCGAAACACGTGTCGCGTTTTCGTTAGTGGTATATGTTACCTGGTTTGAGTGTAGTGGTGGTGGTGCATACAGTGGAATTAGTGCACGCATCTGTGGGAGGGAGGGTGGTGCACTTCTTCTCTTCGGACCAGGTAACATATACTTTACGTATTTATGAATGTTTATCTATATGTACGTACAAGTAGGTCTTGACAAGGCAGTATGGGATTACGTGAAGATTATGTGTCATTATTACGAGGTGTACAGTCTGGAGTAGTAACAATCTATTTAAATCTATACTTCGTAGATTCTTTTCAAAAACATAACTTTGCAATCATGAATTAAAAATAGTCTTACAATGTCACGGTATATCTTTTTTATAATTGCATGTTCACACGATAATATGTTGTTTCTGATTTCTAAATACGATGATTTATCATGTATGATTACTTTGTTACCTAATCTAAGTTTAATTTGTTTACGATAATGAAATCCTCGGCCCACCTGCCTCTCGTCACATACCACATGTTATCTAACATTATCGATTATCAAAATACACGTGCATTTTTCCTGATTTATTCACTTTAGTCGTGATTCAGAGTTTATTTTATGACGATTCAATGGCACAGTTGGATCTAGAGATGCATTCACAGATAAATTTCCGCTTAGAATCCAACTAAGGATAAACATTTGTATGATAATAATCCATGTTGTTTTACATAAAAATCATTATCTTCTTCAGTGGTACTTCTATATGCGGAGGAAACACTTGGCCCACGAGTGGAAGATCCAGCCAAACAAATGGCTATCCCCGGAGCTTGAGCGGCACGAGATCATGGTGGGAACTGTATCCCTCCTAATTGTTGGGAGCTTCTCTGCGTTCTTAGCTTGCTATATTTATAATGGCAACCCTTCAACGGTTTATTATCAATTCGACGAGTACGGCTGGGCTTGGTTCTTTTTGCAATTCCCAATTATATTTCTCTATATGGTAAGCTTAGTTACGTTTTACTATCTAGTCACAATTACTTTTAAATTAATGATAAATTTAAAAAATAAACTGTCACAAGCGGGATTTGAACCTGCGATATCTGCCAAATGCGCGAAGTTACGTAGAAATTTACGTTATTTTATTAGCCAGAAATTTAAATTCTCAATTGGAACGGGCGGTATTCAAATCTATAAATTATGCAGTCGTCATTTATATACTACAGTAACATCAAAAAGTTGTGACAGCAAAAAAAAGCTTCAAAGTATTTTTCTGTGATCTTCAGAGATGACACCATGTCTCCGAGTAGTGGATTAGGGTTAGTAGATGTCGAAAAGTTAAAGGTTTATGTATTGGAAAATGGAAACACTCCCGAATGAATTGGAAGTGGCTAACCCAATTCACCATGCTAAATTAGACTCGTTTAGCGTGGGCCCTGAAATGACATAAAATTTATACTGAGGTATTCTGTGATACAGATCTCGATCTAATATAGGATCATTGATATAAAATTGAAAGTGCCAATATAAATATATTAAATCGTGATAGATTAGCTCACTGTAGCACAGAAATAAAGAATTACTTTACCTTACCTTACTACTAAGTCACTAGTAGACTTGATCATGTTTATACATTTCCTAGATTTTTTATCACGACTCTCAATATAGTAGTTACTACATGTCGTTTATTTATCATTTGTTAATTGTTTTCAGGACTATACAACTTATATTCTGCATCGTTTGTACCACACTCCATGGCTATACAAACACTTCCACAAGCTCCACCACAAGTATAAGCAACCCACTGCTTTCTCAGTGACCGCTATTCATCCAGTCGAGATCATGCACGTCCAACTTACATCCTGTTTGCCCCTGTTCACTTTCCCCGTACATTGGAGTAAGTTTTATTTTTTTCTATATTTAGAAAAATTAATACATACATAGATAGTGATAATATCATATACATTACTCTGATCTCAAAGTAAGTACCTTAAGTACTTGTGTTATAGAATCAGAACCAATGAAGTTACCATTAACACCAACCCGAGAATATGTAAAAAAACGTTTAATTAATTGGCCCGACCAGGAATAGAACCTCAAATCGCACTTCATAGCTGGCTGTCACCATGTACACAAATAAACAAAAAAGAAAAATATTAACAAAGATAAAATTAATATTGAAATTGGCTCCTTGTCCCTAATAAACGATCAAGTTCTAGCAACCGAGTTGACGAGAACAAAAAAATATAATAAATTGTATTTAAAAAACATATTATTTGTACGGTTCACAAAATTAATAATAAGACGATTTTTTAAGTTATCAATAAAACAAAATAAATTGTAATCATATTTTTTTTTTAATTTTCAGTGCCCTTCTACTTGGTTGCGCTTTATAATTATTATCATGGAATCATAGACCATTCCGGTATTAACTTTAAGTCACAGTGGTGGCAGCCATGGCAGCCAGACGCCGAATTTCATGATCAGCATCATCAATTCTTCCATTGCAACTTTGGTTTTAACATGTCGTTTTGGGACAAGGTAATTTAATAACGTTTTTATACGTCGTAAACTATAATATTCAACGATAAACGTAATTTGAGCAATTAAAAATAAATTCGAAGTCACGATAGCCGAGAGGTGGGGTGGTCGGAATTTCGAGTCCAATGAGTTTTTCAAAAAACTTATGTACGAATTATATCGTTGGCTTGGACATAAAGACGGCGATGGACTCACCACCTCTTACGTTGTCCCAAAAATGTCTTCGGTGAAAAGGGGGTCGAAGGAACTTAAATGTCTAGATTCGACCTCTGCCTATCCCTGCATAGGGAATAGCGTGAAGATATTTATTTATTTTATTTATTAAAAATAAATTCTCAGAACATCGGGATGTAGAGGTGACTTGTACTTATGCGTTTTGTTAAGTGAAATAAATGGAGAACTTTATTACCTTCCTTTTCACCATCTACTAGTGAATTATGTATCAGTGCTATTTGATATTTCTAAACATTTGCATAACTTAACTATCACCGACTTGGTAGTTATCATCCTTTGTAAAAAAAACTTTATTTGGACTGAAGCATTGTATTAATAGGTAAACTTCATCACCCTGAAGAAATTGATATTTCATAAAAAATAGAATTTAACCATATTACAAAATAATATGTCATCACTCCATTCACTATAGAGGGGTAGACAGAAGTCTAGACAATTAAGTCCTTTCGACCCATCTTCCACCGAAGATATAATTATTCCACTAATAATTAACTAATTTGGACACGTTGTACATATGAGTAAAGATCAAATGGTGAAGTGATAATCAATTTAAATGAAATTTAGTAATTAAATAATATGAGACCCTGGAAAGAAAAAAGTAAGCTTTTATTCCGAACATCTTTCCGCAAAGGGGTAAAAATTGGAGGGGAAGTTTGTATATGAAATCAATAATTTTTCAAGGGCGGTATTATAAAACAATATAAAGGAATGTACCCCGAACTAAATTTCGACACTGAGGAAGAACATACAAAACTTCGTATTGCGAAAACAAAAACAATCTTGCGCGATAAAGGTAACCATTCGGGAAAAGCTGCGGGGTAACACTTACTAAGTTTATGTTGGAAACTCAATGTTGGTAATTTAAACTTGTAAGATGAATATTTTAAACAATTTAATTTCAGCTACATGGTACGATGAGAAAAACTAATCATGTTTACACCGAGGAAACTTTCCACGGAAAAGCTCCAGCTGTTAACACACCTGAAGCAAAAGCAATCGTAGAAAAAGATCCCGAAGCTATCAGCCAAGTGGAAGAGAGTAAAATGGTTTTAATGCGCGGTAAAATTCTTTTAACTTAATTAGATCATGTACAATGTGTAAAAACTAGAAAATTTACTGTGATGGATCAATTAGCCATAAACGAGATTGTATTTATTATAATTATATTTTTGTGAATCCTAATATAGGAAATAAACAGTTGTAAATAAATATTTAATTCCTTTTTATATGCTTTTTTAAAATGATTTTAATGTGTGCTTAACTGTATGATAATAACATATTTAAATAAATTCTTTTTTTTTTTCGGTAAAATCCCGTGTGATATTGTTAAAGTCATAGAAGTCCATCTTAATATATATATCTTTCGGAGTAACTTAGGCTGGGACTAGCATAAAGGCACTTTTCTTTAAAAACACGAAGAATAGGATAATTAAATACCCTAACATCATAATTTTTTACCCTAATGGGCCACTTTTTATCGAAAAGAACAATAATAGAATTGCCCACTTATTCCAAATTAATACATGCTATTTGGAATTGTATGTTCTTGTCCCCTTGTCAGCTGTTATGCATATAGTTTTGGTTTCTTATATCATTTAAATTTTTATTCCGATCACCCAACCGTAGAGTGGTTCCATTTCCAGACCCGAGTTCGATCCCCAGATGGTAGGCTCGTACCAAAAGGGTTTTGCTAAACTTATGTACGATTTATAGCATTGACTTAGAGGTTAAGACAGCGACAGGCTCACCATCTGTCACTTTGTCCTTAATAAATGTCTTCAGTGAAAGGTGTATCGAAAGTACTTAATCGTCAAGAACTCTGTCTACCCCAGCATTGGTAATGCCGTGAAGATGTTATTTTATAATTACATCAACTCTACAGTAACTAAATTTTTCTGCAAACCAAATTCTATCTTAATAACGACAAAGATTTTTTTTTATTTTTCTATCATTTTCCACATCTTGCCTGTGGTGTCGTTAACGACAGATGGCGAAATTACCATTTTTATAAACACCAGACGAAAATTGAACATCTAAGATGTTAGATATCTGGTTCTGCTATCGGCAATCCGCTTGCCAAGCGTGGCAAACAAAACTCTCTTTTACGGAGCTGATTATGTCCTACAGTGGACTTTTATAGGCTATTATGAAGATCATACTTTATAAAAAAAAATTCTAAAATTGGAAATGGAAAAGCATGCTCATTTAAAAGGCAAACACTGGAATCTGCCGACAATGCTCGTACCTTTGACAATTTAGGGCCCTCGATTGCGAATGCTACATCAGCTGATCACGTAGCGTGGTTCTGCTAATATTATTCACTTAGTTACAATCTAAAGTTGAATTAAATTTAATTCTTGTCTTTACTTAGAATTGTATGTTATTCGATTTATTTATTTTTAATATAAACATTTTCGAGACCATAATGTAACCATATCCCAGCTACTATCATTCCTAAAGGAATACTTGTGAAAAAACCTTTGTTTTGACGTTAATTTGTTTTAATTGCTCTTCAAATTATAATATAAAAAGTTTATTTGTTAGAACATAGTACTTCCTTTAACGGCCTCCGTGGACAAGTGGCGTACGCCGCTGTTTTCATGTGTCTGATTCCATAACACAAGTGCTTAAGCTACTTACTTTAAGGATCAGAGCAATGTATTTAATGTTGTCCCAATGTATTATATGTTTTTATTCAGTGTTTATGAAGTAAAATAAAAAGAACATTCACAATTTAATAATGTTGTCAGTTGCCATACACAGAAATTAGTGAGTGATTATGTTAACACAATATCGAGTCAAAAGAGCCGAGTTCGATCTCCAGGTGGCAGGCTCGTACCAATGTTTTTCAAAAACTTATGTACAAATTATATCGTTGGCTTGGGAATAGAGACTGCGACGGGTTTACCACCTGTCACGTTGTCCCGAAAATATCTTCGGTGGAACGTGGGTCAAAGGGACTTAATTGTCTATACTAGACTTTTGAGAATTGCGTGAAGATATTTATTTAATTTTATTATTTTATCCAGTTTAAAAAACTATGAGTGTATCTCTGTGGTCGCTCATTGTAGAGCCTTCACGTGTGATTGTGCCTTGTTTTGTTTCGAAACAAATCACGTATGGTATCGAATGTAGTGCTTGTGTAGTGGTTGTGGTGCATTTTATAGAGTTAGTGCACGCATCTTCTTCTCTTTGGACTAGGTAACGTATCCCATTTATTTTTGCATGCAATATTGATCAATATATTTCAATAAAAACTTCTGTGTAAAAGTTCATCCAGCATTTCATTATAAGTGTTTAGTTTTGTTGTCTAGCATTTGATAAATTAATGACCTATATTCTCAAGTAGGCCTTTGTAATTATGGTTACTGTACATTACAATTTACTGCGTAATATTATAAAGATCTTTTGAGGCATTTATACGTGTCGCTGACGCAATAAGCCTATGAAATTAATGTTGTATCCTCGGTGAGATATGGTACGCAATAAATTATGAACAATAATTTTGTTTCGCTTTACTGAAGAAATGAAAATCATAAATGACAGGACACATATATATTCTAATTCAAGTAATTTAAGCATCAATCTATTTTAATTAAAACGTATCAATCAAATGCTCAGAAAGGATATTTATCATATAAATAAATAAATACGTACATAGAAAGGGACAGATACATAGATAGATACCAAAGTAAGTAGCTTAAACACTTGTATTATGGAATAAGTCTAACTTAAATACTTCTTTTAAAACGTTAATTTATTCAGTATATTACGCATTGCGATGCCTACAGTTTTCTATAAGGCGTAACTATTTTACATATAAGCACATACACAAATAGGGACATCATCACATACATTGCTTCGATCCCAATGGAAGCAGCTTAAGCACTTGTATTATGAAATCAGAAAATTGGAATTCGAGTCCAGAGACTTGATTTCGATCCCCAGGTCGTAGGCTCTTACCAATGGGAACTGTCAAAAACTTTTATACGATTTATATACTGGGCGTGACCATATTGACAGCGACTGGCTATACCTATCAATTTGCCCTAAAACTCTTTGGTAGAAGGTAGATCGAAAAGACTTAATTGTCTAGACCTCTGTCTATTCCAGTATATGGAATGGAGTGAAAAAGTTTTGACACATGA
Organism: Sericinus montela; assembly: GCA_029286605.1. Lineage (NCBI taxonomy): Eukaryota > Metazoa > Arthropoda > Insecta > Lepidoptera > Papilionidae > Sericinus > Sericinus montela. Next base: position 1,669,546 of record JAGSMR010000108.1, read on the forward strand.
AGAGAAAATATTAGTCTAGAATATTTATTTAATAAATACATTAACGGTCCCGTGTGGTAACGGTTTAAGAATATTGCCACTCCCTTTCTTTTCTTCGGTGTCGTAAAAGGCGACAAAAGGAAACATCCCATAATATCGTTATGGCAATCGATAGACGGCGCGATAACGATTATGGAAAATCCTCCTTATGGGAGAGGCCTATGTCCTGTAGTGGACTTTTAATAGGCCGTTTTGTAAGTATGAACATACAGTATAAATACACATTACCCTCAGCGATAAATAAAAAAAATGTTGAAGTAATAAATATATTAACAAACTTTGACAATTAACAGAAATTCTGTAAAGCTTAACAAAAGTGGAAAGTCTACGGTGAAAATTACGAACGCAATGTCCAAGTTTCCATTTTAAATAAGTTTAATTACGGACAAGTCGGCTAAGAGCACAATAAAAAGACTTTAATGTACTTAGTATATTAAAACTTTCGTAATAGCTTGGGCAGGCGTTTGTAAGATGAAACAGAAGATAAAACGATTATAAGTGTCATCTGTAACTGTTTTTGTTTGTATATTTATTACGGTATAAACTCCGGTTGCAGTGTGGTGGTGTAAGAATAATACCCCTGCTCTACGAAGGTGTTATAAGGCGACTGAAGGTAAATCCTTGTATCTCATAATAGATAGCGGGATTACCTTCCCAAAACCTGAACAACATTTTTACCTAGTCATGAAAGCCAGAAAGTGGTTGGGCGATTCTAGTTAAGAGAACCGAGTTCGATCCCCAAGGCTCGATGGGATTTTGTGATTGGGAATGGGATTTTTCAAAACTTATGTATGATTTATATCGTTGGTTTAGATATAAAAATTGCGACGGACTCATCACCTATCACGATATCCCAGAAAATGTCTTCGGTGGAAGCAGGATCGACTGTCTCGACCTCTGGGAGTGGTGTGAAGACATTTATTTTATTTATCAAACCGAGGAAGCCCATACCTGCAGTCAATTAATAAAAATAACGTGTGTACGTATGTGTTATTGTCAATTTAACAATGGAGTTTATAATAACTGCCACATAAAGCCCTTTGTTTGTAGCATATTATTTATAATAAAATTTTTATAATATATATATATATATATATATATATATATATATATATATATATATATATATATATATATATATATATATATATGTATATATATATATATATATATATATATATATATATATATATATATATATATATATATATATATATATATATATATATATATATATATATATGTATATATCTTCACGCCATTCTCAATTCAGGGGTAGTATTTTTAACAAAACTTCATAATTATTAGTTATTAGAAGTTTAGTCATAATTATTAAAATTTAATTATAAATTTTGGAATTCGAGACCAGAGCTCGATCCCTAGGTCGTATGCTCGTGTCAAAAGTTTTTTTTAAAACTTATCTTTGATTTATATTAATCTATGGTTGGTTATAACCATATGGTTGGGTTGACAGGCTTGGACATAAAGACGGCAACAGGCTAACTATCATGATGTCCCAAAATCTTATCTTTGGTGAAAAAAGTACTAAATTGTCAAGACCTCTGGTTACTTACGGCAAATGAAGAAATACACACTGTTTCTAGCTGTGAGAATATCATTCTATGAACACAGTACTCTAAAACATTAAGCGTTATCTGATTTGCCATTTATCCATGTATTTGTAATTATTATTTCCTTCATAAAAATGTAAATAAATAAAAGTAATTAACGTAATGAAACAAAATGATGTAACATGTGTATCTACGCTATATCTGAAAGTATCAGAGTCTGTCTGTAACGTGTATAAACACAAACATAGAAATACTTTGATCCCACTATCGCGATGTCCTCAGAGATATGTTTTGTAGAGTTTTCCTGAAACTTAGTAACAAGAGTCTTTACGTTTTATTATCTCAAATTTACACATCTTTGCAATTTTTAGGTGTTCAGCTATTTTGTAATTCATATTATTTATAACTTAAAACTTCGCCGTGTGATTACGGCGGATGAACATACCTTACCTATACCTTAAATGATAAGCTTTGAAAATACAATTGAATATCGATAGATGGCGGGTTAACCATTTCGAAAAATACTAGACCAAAATTCAGCAGATCGATTGCGGGCAGCAGCGTCTAAGGAACAAGATGTTTGAAACTGGAATACATTATCATCTTGTTTAGTGTCATGATTATGACAAATACTCACCACTTTTATCAACATGACATTTTACCGTACTGGGGTAGAAAGGGGTAAGGAGACATATGTCCCTTCGTAAAATAAAATAAATATCTTTACGCCATTCCAAATACAGGGGTAGACAGAGGTCTAGACCATTGAGTTGTTTCGACCCACCTTCCACCGAAGATATTTTTGGGACAACGTGATGAGTTCGTCGCCGTTTTAATGTCCAATCCAACGATGTAATTCGTGCATAAGTTTTTGGAAAACCCATTGGTACGAGCCTGCTACAAGGGGATCGAACTCGGGTCTCTAGACTCTAATTTCGACCACCCAACTCATGTTATCATGACTTCTACTATGATAAATATGTATTTAAACATCCATGACTACATTGCAAGCATTCATATTTATCGCACAAATATTTACCCCTAGCCCGGGATTCGAACTCGCTACCTTTAGCTAGGGTCGTTTCAAAATTGTTCGCTATTTTATCATTCGAATACAATATAATGTCGTGATATGAAATGGAAAATGCAACTACTGTGTCATGTTTGATAACATCGTCAGCTTTGACGAGATTGTATCGCAAATAGCTGGGCTGATTGAGAGGGATATTGGATTAACATAATATTTCGTAATTAAACTTTAATTCGTTCAATATAAATTTACTATTTTATTTAATCTATATAAACCGTATGGTAATGGTGTACGAATATTACCACACCCTTTGTCCCCGTGGGTGTCGCAAGTGGTAACAAACGGAAACAGCCCAGAATATCGCTATGGCAACCGATAGATGGCGCGATAACCATCTCTAAAAATATCAGACCAAAATAATAGACCGAAGATGGGCAGCAGCGTCTGAGGTGCGAGTGGTCTGCTACTGCGATCGCGAATCCGCTTGCCAAGCCTGGCCATTATGGCAAATCCTCCCTGAGGGAGAGGTCTATTTCCTACAGTGGACTTTAATAGGCCTAGGAATATAATATTTATGAATGTGTATGTATGTATTTAATCTATCATATTCATCTTCTTTTATTGTTCAATTATTAGTTTAAATCATGAACTGGTAATGTAAATAAATAATAAATAAGTACATACATAGGGTAATATCACATACATTGCTCTTCTCCTAAAGTAAGTAGCAAAAGCACTTGTATTATGGAATCCAATATAACGAAGCTACCACAAACACTCAGACTCGAGACAATAAATATTGCAATTCTTAAGTATCCTCGTTTGATTTCGGATATCTTACTGTGGATGTCGTAAGGGGCGACTAAGGAACTAATGTTGAAAATGGAATTATGTTTTATAATTCATTATTCTTTGCTTTTATGTGTACTTTTCGATGGTAGTTCTAGCATTTATTTTTAGCTACCTCTTACGACACTCATGGATAGAAAGGCGTCGCCGGTCACTTCACCGATGGGAAGGAAGAGTGTGATAATTCTTTACGGCTTTATCACACGGAAAACTTTATTAATATAATAAATATAATTATATACACCACTCGTCCACGGAGGTCTTCGTCAATATAGATAATTAAGTTCTTTCGAACCACCTTCAACGAAGTCTATGGGACAACGTGACAGGTGGTGAGCCTATCACCGTCTCAGTGTCCAAGCCAAAGATACAATTAACTTACATCGATAAATGCTCATATGTACAAATAAGAAGTCTTTACAGGAGTACACACATTCATGGTTATCACACAAATGTGTACCTCTAGCGGGTATCGAACTCCGATTCCTTAGCGGATGCTAAGCTACAATAATCAGTAGTTATACTAATCAAGCGTTACACACTAAACTTGATGCTAAAACAAATAAATAAATAAATATCTACACGCAATTCCCAATGCAAGGAATGACAGCGGTCTAGTCTAGACTTTTAAGTCCCTTTGATCCACCTTCCACCGAATTTGGAACAAAATAAAAGAAAACCCATTGGTACGAACCTGCCACCTGGGGATCGAACTCGGGTCTCTTGACTCGTAGTTCTGACCACATATCGACTCTGCTATTGTGACACTCTTAAACTTTATACTAATATACTTTATATCGTTATGTAATGTTCGTTATGTATGATTTGTACAATCAAATTTATACATATAATGAAGATAATTTGACCTATTGATTGAAATTAATTGTATTTTACATTCTGTAGACTTTCCTTTTCAAGGGTTTCTATTCCTTACCCTGTGACGGTATTCAATACGCAATTCTTAATTTGTTTATTAACAATAGAAAGCTCTTGCGGATCCTTAATAAGAATTCCCCTTATTTATTATTCGTATTTTGTTTTTTGCACAGCGATATCTGTCAATTCTTATTTCGCATGAATGAAATCTACGTAAATGAATTTCTAATGTTTCTTTTAAAGGAAAAAATATAAAGGAAAGCGAACAATTATTTTGTAAATGATAAATAATTTGTAGAAATAATATCAATTAATATTCACGATAGCCGCGTGGTTGGGTGGTCGGAATTTTGAGTCAATAGACCCGAGTTCGATCCCCAGGTGGCAGGCTCGTACCAATGGGTTTTTCAAAAACTTATGTACGAATTATATCGTTGGATTGGACATAAAGACGGCGACGAGCTCACCACCTGTCACGTTGTCCCGAAAATATCATGGGTGGAAGGTGGGTCAAAGGGACTTAATTGTCTAGACTAGACCTGTGTCCACCCCTGTATTGGGAATTGCGTGAAGATATTTAATTTTTAGAAATTATAACATGTGTATATAAACTCGTGTACGTACCTATTCTTCATATGTGTGCTTTAATGCCGCAATTTTTTCCCCAATACAACACATTACAATTTCATAAATAAAATAATAATAGTAATGATATTAATAAAGAATATGTACATTTACATATGTTCTGTTAAAGATTATTTTGTTATTTTGAGTACAATAAATTACATTATAAGTAATATTATAAATGTTTAAGTGACTTTGTAACGACTAAATTCCTTAAAGGAAATAATAAATTCGTTCAGCGACTAATGTGCGTAAACAATATTTTTAAATAAAAAATTTGTCTGCAAATGTGAAATTATCATGTTACATTAATATTTACTTTTATTAATAATTATATAAAAACTAATACAACTTATTCATAAAATTCAGTGTCAATACTAAAGCTAGTAAGTAAATAAATTAATGTCAACACTACATAATAAGTGTTTGTAAGCAAATTTTCTAAATTACCTTCGCCCAACGAATCTTTAGAATTATCGTCGTTAAATTTAATGAGGCATTTGCGCAGCTATCGAAATATACGGAAAATGTTTTTTTTTTCGAATATATGTATATATATGTATTTCGAATATATGTATGTATCGTAAACATGTCCTAAGGGATAAGTCATAACTAAGTCATACTGGCTGAAACGAACGTATCTACATAAAAAGAAAACCCATTGGTACGAACCTGCCACCTGGGGATCGAACTCGGGTCTCTTGACTCGTAATTCTGACCACATATCGACTCGGCTATCGTGACACTCTTAAACTTTACACTAATATACTTTATATCGTTATGTAATGTTCGTTATGTATGATTTGTACAATCAAATATATACATATAATGAAGATAATTTCATCTATTGATTGAAATTAATTGTGTTTTACATTCTGTAGACTTTACTTTTCAAGGGTTTCTATTCCTTACCCTATGACGGTATTCAATACGCAATTCTTAATTTGTTTATTAACAATAGAAAGCTCTTGTGGATCCTTAATAAGAATTCCCCTTATTTATTATTCGTATTTTGTTTTTTGCACAGCGATATCTGTCAATTCTTATTTCGCATGAAAGAATTCTACGTAATTGAATTTCTAATGTTTCTTTTAAAGGAAAAAATATAAAGGAAAGTGAACAATTATTTTGTAAATAATTTGAATAATTGTAATTATTTCTACAAATAATAAAAATTAATATTCACGATAGCCGCGTGGTTGGGTGGTCGGAATTTTGAGTCAATAGACCCGAGTTCGATCCCCAGGTGGCAGGCTCGTACCAATGGGTTTTTCAAAAACTTATGTACGAATTATATCTTTGGATTGGACATAAAGACGGCGACGGGCTCGCCACCTGTCACGTTGTCCCGAAAATATATTCGGTGGAAGGTGGGTCGCAGGGACTTAATTGTCTAGACTAGACCTGTGTCCACCCCTGTATTATGAATTGCGTGAAGATATTTAATTTTTAGAAATTATAACATGTGTATACAACTCGTGTCCCGTAAACCTATTCTTCATATGTGTGCTTTAATGCCGCGTTTTTTTCCCCAATACAGCACATTATAATTTCATAAATAAAATAATAATAGTAATGATATTAATAAAGAATATGTACATTTACATATGTTCTGTTAATGATTCTTTTGTTATTTTGAGTACAATAAATTACATTATAGTAATATTATAAATGCTTAAGTGACTTTGTAACGCCTAAATTCCTAAAAGGATATAATAAATTCGTTCAGCGACTAATGTAAGTAAACATTTTTTTTAAATAAAAAATTTGTCTGTAAATGTGAAATTATCATGTTACATTAATATTTACTTTTATTAATAATTATATAAAAACTATTACAACTTATTCATAAAATTCAGTGTCAATACTAAAGCTAGTAAATAAATAAATAAATAAATAAATAAATAAATAAATAAATAAATAAATAAATAAATAAATTAATGTCAACACTACATAACTTATTATTTGAAAGCAAATTTTCTAAATTACCTTCGCCCAACGAATCTATAGAATTATCGTCGTTAAATTTAATGAGGCATTTGCGCAGCTATCGAAATATACGGAAAATGTTTTTTTTTTTCGAATATATATATCGTAAATATGTCTTAAGGTATAAGTCATACTGGCTGAAACGAACGTATCTATATTAAAAAGAAAAACAATATAAAAGAATTCACAACACCTTTGGCACATATTTGTATGATGAATATGAATGTTTGTACTCAGTATTGGACGTTTATGTTTATGAAATTATTATTTGTCTATGTAGTTATATGTATATGTATTTTATCACAATCCAGTTACTAAGAAACTGGGTAACATGCTATTCAACATTTTATGAAATTATTATTTGTCTATGTAGTTATATGTATATGTATTTTATCACAATCCAGTTACTAAGAAACTGGGTAACATGCTATTCAACATTTTATACTAGCTGACCTTCGCAACATCTTCTGCGCCTCATTTATGAGATTAAAAATATAACTTGGGTGGTCGGAATTTTGAGTCAATAGACCCGAGTTCGATCCCCAGGTGGCAGGCTCGTACCAATGGGTTTTCAAAACTTATGTACGAATTATATCTTTGGATTGGACATAAAGACGGCGACGAGCTCACCACCTGTCACGTTGTCCCGAAAATATCATGGGTGGAAGGTGGGTCAAAGGGACTTAATTGTCTAGACTAGACCTGTGTCCACCCCTGTATTATGAATTGCGTGAAGATATTTAATTTTTAGAAATTATAACATGTGTATATAAACTCGTGTACGTACCTATTCTTCATATGTGTGCTTTAATGCCGCAATTTTTTCCCCAATACAGCACATTATAATTTCATAAATAAAATAATAATAGTAATGATATTAATAAAGAATATGTACATTTACATATGTTCTGTTAATGGTTCTTTTGTTATTTTGAGTACAATAAATTACATTATAGTAATATTATAAATGCTTAAGTGACTTTGTAACGCCTAAATTCCTAAAAGGATATAATAAATTCGTTCAGCGACTAATGTAAGTAAACATTTTTTTTAAATAAAAAATTTGTCTGTAAATGTGAAATTATCATGTTACATTAATATTTACTTTCTAATAAAAACTATTACAACTTATTCAAAAAATTCAGTGTCAATACTAAAGCTAGTAAATAAATAAATAAATAAATAAATAAATTTCGGACAAGACTTGCGTATAATTTGTTTTCAAGAAAGCGTATAAAAATAGATTCGTTTGAAATTACTAAGCTCCCTAGATCTCTGATCACCCCTGTATTAAGAATGGCGTTAAGATATCTTATATATACATATATTTCGGACAAGACTTGCGTATAATTTGTTTTCAAGAAAGCGTATAAAAATAGATTCGTTTGAAATTACTAAGCTCCCTAGATCTCTGATCACCCCTGTATTAAGAATGGCGTTAAGATATCTTATATATACATATATTTCGGACAAGACTTGCGTATAATTTGTTTTCAAGAAAGCGTATAAAAATAGATTCGTTTGAAATTACTAAGCTCCCTAGATCTCTGATCACCCCTGTATTAAGAATGGCGTTAAGATATCTTATATATACATATATTTCGGACAAGACTTGCGTATAATTTGTTTTCAAGAAAGCGTATAAAAATAGATTCGTTTGAAATTACTAAGCTCCCTAGATCTCTGATCACCCCTGTATTAAGAATGGCGTTAAGATATCTTATATATACATATATTTCGGACAAGACTTGCGTATAATTTGTTTTCAAGAAAGCGTATAAAAATAGATTCGTTTGAAATTACTAAGCTCCCTAGATCTCTGATCACCCCTGTATTAAGAATGGCGTTAAGATATCTTATATATACATATATTTCGGACAAGACTTGCGTATAATTTGTTTTCAAGAAAGCGTATAAAATAAATTCGTTCAGCGACTAATGTGCGTAAACAATATTTTTAAATAAAAAATTTGTCTGCAAATGTGAAATTATCATGTTACATTAATATTTACTTTTATTAATAATTATATAAAAACTAATACAACTTATTCATAAAATTCAGTGTCAATACTAAAGCTAGTAAGTAAATAAATTAATGTCAACACTACATAATAAGTGTTTGTAAGCAAATTTTCTAAATTACCTTCGCCCAACGAATCTTTAGAATTATCGTCGTTAAATTTAATGAGGCATTTGCGCAGCTATCGAAATATACGGAAAATGTTTTTTTTTTCGAATATATGTATATATATGTATTTCGAATATATGTATGTATCGTAAACATGTCCTAAGGGATAAGTCATAACTAAGTCATACTGGCTGAAACGAACGTATCTACATAAAAAAGAAAAACAATATAAAAGAATTTACAGCACCTTTGGCACATATTTGTATGATGAATATGAATGTTTGTACTCGAGTATTGGACGTTTATGTTTATGAAATTATTATTTGTCTATGTAGTTATATGTATATGTATTTTATCACAATCCAGTTACTAAGAAACTGGTTAACATGCTATTCAACATTTTTATACTAGCTGACCTTCGCAACATCTTCTGCGCCTCATTTATGAGATTAAAAATATAACTTGGGTGCTCGGAATTCGAAGTTGAACTCTTTGATCCCGAGTTCGGTCTCTAGGAGGGAGACTCGTACCAATGGGTTTTTTCTAAAACTTATGTACGAATTATATCGTTGGATTGGACATAAAGACGGCGACGAGCTCACCACCTGTCACGTTGTCCCGAAAATATATTCGGTGGAAGGTGGGTCAAAGGGACTTAATTGTCTAGACTAGACCTGTGTCCACCCCTGTATTAAGAATGGCGTTAAGATATCTTATATATACATATATTTCGGACAAGACTTGCGTATAATTTGTTTTCAAGAAAGCGTATAAAAATAGATTCGTTTGAAATTACTAAGCTCCCTAGATCTCTGATCACCCCTGTATTAAGAATGGCGTTAAGATATCTTATATATACATATATTTCGGACAAGACTTGCGTATAATTTGTTTTCAAGAAAGCGTATAAAAATAGATTCGTTTGAAATTACTAAGCTCCCTAGATCTCTGATCACCCCTGTATTAAGAATGGCGTTAAGATATCTTATATATACATATATTTCGGACAAGACTTGCGTATAATTTGTTTTCAAGAAAGCGTATAAAAATAGATTCGTTTGAAATTACTAAGCTCCCTAGATCTCTGATCACCCCTGTATTAAGAATGGCGTTAAGATATCTTATATATACATATATTTCGGACAAGACTTGCGTATAATTTGTTTTCAAGAAAGCGTATAAAAATAGATTCGTTTGAAATTACTAAGCTCCCTAGATCTCTGATCACCCCTGTATTAAGAATGGCGTTAAGATATCTTATATATATACACCATGCACCTTAGACGCTGCAGCCCGTCATCGGTATCTTACATTTTGGTATGGTATGGTTTTGAAATGGTTATCTCGCGTTCTGTCACTAGTATTTTGAGTTTTTAAGGCTTTTCTCATTGGTACCTCCTACGACACCCGTGGTGAGAAAGAGATGGTATATTCGCATGCCTTAAACACATGGCAAAATAGTACAATATTTGTATTTTAATAAAAAATCAGGCTAAAGATTAAAAAACATAAGTTTCATTTATTCTTTAGCAACTTATTTAACAACATTTATAAGTTCTATGTTGTAATTCAAACAAGAACGATGGCACAACTTAAAAGATTAGATTCCGCAAAACTATGGTCCAGAGGGAAAAAAAGCATTTTTCGCTTTCTAAGTTTAATTACCCCAATAAATCTTTCTAGCTGTGGAACTTTGTGGCTAGGAAACTAGCGATATATAATAATAAAACGAATTTCCAATATTTATTTACTTAGTCAATATTTTTATTACTTTTGGTGTTTTAGTTATCGTTGAAGTAACGTACGTGAACCACGAGGGAATCTCAAAGCCAACCCAACTGACAGAAACTGCATATTGCTTCGTTTGTCTTAGCAAGTCCACTTCAGACAATGACAAATGAATAGTTATTGAGTACCATCTCCGTTCTTTACACAATTATTTTTGCTTTCTTTATCCTACTTGTAGTTAAAGTTGGAGAATAGCTTCGGTATTATGAAGTAATACATCTAAGCGGCAGTTTACTAATGCATGAGTTAGTCAGCACTAAGAAAATCCTTGCAAAATACTCACGGGAATAACACTCAACGGGAATAACAAACTGTAGGAAATTTTATATACGCTGTTTTAGTTGCCACAAAGCGGACCTCCATTTGAGTTGAAATATAAATTGAACTGAATGCAAAAAAGAAAAGAACCAACGTATAGACAAAAGCAAAGAAATCGGTCATTGTCAAACTTCGCGTCGTTTCTACGCTTTCCGTGCTTTTTATTCATAAGCTTAAAAGTTGTTAAAACAATCTGGATGATTCAACCGAAATAAGCTCTACTATTATATGAAAAATTAAAGTTCGTAAATTTGTATGTTTAAGTTATGCGTATTTTATGTAGCGAAGGTACCACAAACACCCAGACCCGAGACAATCAACACCAATTCTGGGTATAGAACACGGGACCTGAGAGCAGGCGGCACTTTGAAAACCGTTATATACGGTGACGAGCAGTAGTGTTTAAGGGGCTAGGCGTTTGATACTGCGATCGCCTGTCCTCTTACCAAGTGTGGCGATTATGACAACAAACCTTCTCTGCAGTGGATACAGACAGTCAGGTGGTCATATGTGTAAAGTATAGGCCGTAAAATAGCATAACGTACATTGCTCTGATCCCAAAAAATAAGCAGCTTAAGCACTGGTTTTATGTAATCTGAAACAACGAAGGTACCATAAACAGAATATGTATGTTAAGAATATTCGGGATTTAAAACAAATGTCTTGACCCCATTATTAGGGTAGACAGAGGTCTAGACAATTAAAAAAGTCCTTTCGACCCACTAAAGACAATTTTGGAACATCGTGACAGGTGGTGAGCCCGTTGCGATTTTTATGTCAACGATATATAAACCGTACATAAGTTTTATTTTGAAAACCCATTGGTACGAGCCCGTCTCCTGGGGATCGAACTCGAGTCTCTTGTTTCAAATTTCAATCACCCAACCACTCAGCTATCATAAGATTTAAAAATAAATGCAAGTCACGAGTTAACTAGAGATTAATGGTTGATTTTGGACGCGGGCAGTAACAATTATGCTTCTTAATACTTGTTATAATTATCTTCTTAAAAATTCTGTAGCAAATTGCTGACCAGACAGATATTTATTCAAATAAAGCAATTCGAAAATGTATTAAATTTCAAATCCCAAGATAAGGGAATATGTTAATACCAGGAATTGGTTCGTAAATTAACAACAACAACAACAACAAATCATTTATTTACTCCCACATAATGGTTCGTAAATTGTTAGTGAACTGAGAATAATTTTATTTGGCTTTTCTCCAAATATCGCGTATTGAAACTAAAGTAAAGTTGAATGTGTCGTTTAATGTTATTTTGATTTTTGAGTCATGTCTCGTAAAAGAAAATGAAACGAATGTTTCAAATATTTTTTAACATCTCTCAATTTTCCATATCGTAGACATAGGAGCATGACGTCCATTCGTCCTATTTTTCACCGAAGCTCATTTGAGACAACGTGACAGGTGGTGAGCCCGTTGCGATTATTATGTCAACGATATATAAACCGTACATACGTTTAATTTTGAAAACCCGTACGAGCCCGTCTCCTGGGGATCGTACTCGGGTCTCCTGTTTCAAATTTCAATCGCCCAACCACTCGGCTATCATAAGATTTAAAAATAAATGCAAGTCACGAGTTATCTGGAAATTAATGGTTGATTTTGGACGTCGGCAGTAACAATTACCTTTCATAATACTTTTTATAATAATCTTCTTAAAAATTCTGTAGCAAATTGCTGTCTGGTCAGCAATTTGCTACAGAATTTTTAGATATTTATTCAAATAAAGCAATTCGAAAATGTATTAAATTTCAAATCCCGAGATAAGGGAATATGTTAATACCAGGAATTGGTTCGTAAATTATTAGTGAACTGAGAATAATTTTATTTGGCTTTTGTCCAAATGTCACATATTGAAACTAAAGTAAAGTTGAACGTGTCGTTTAATGTTATCATCATTTTTTTGAGTCATGTCACGTAAAAGAAATTAAAAAGAAAATTTCAAATATTTTTTAACATCTCTCAATTTCCCATATCGTAGACATAGGAGCATGACGTCCATTCGTCCTATTTTTCACCGAATCTTATTTGAGACAACGTGACAGGTGGTGAGTCTATCGCCGTGTTTATGTCCAAGCCAACGATATTAGTTTCGTACTTTCGTAATACGTAAATAAATTTTGAACAACCCATTGGTGCGAGCCTGCCACCTGGGGATCGAACTTGGATCTCTCGACTCGAAATTCCGACCACCCAACCACTCGGCTATCGTGACTTTTTTTAACAAGTAAAGTGAAATAAATATAAATAAATATCTTCACGCCATTCTCAATACAGGGGAAGACAGAAGTCTAGTCTAGACTATTTTGAAAGAACATTATTTCGTATATTTGGATTCTGCTCTGTGAAATAATGTTCAGTAAGAGGATTAACAAGAATAACATTTTGTGTATTATGTACTAGAATACTGTACAAATTATAAAAAAATTAACGTAGAACAAGTTATAGTACATTTTGTTATTTCAAGTTGGTTAAATTACTTATAAGTGAAACTATTAATAATCTATGTCAATCAATCAATCAATCAATCAATCAATCAATCAATCAATCAATCAATCAATCAATCAATCAATCAATCAATCAATCAATCAATCAATCAATATCAATATCTTCACGCAATTCCCAATACAGGGGTAGACAGAGATCTAGTCTAGACATTTAAAATTACTTCGACTCACCTTCCACCGAAGATATTTTCGGGACAACATGACAGGTGGTGAGCCCGTCGCCGTCTTTATGTCCAAGCCAACGATATTAGTTTCGTACTTTCGTAATACGTAAATAAATTTTGAACAACCCATTGGTGCGAGCCTGCCACCTGGGGATCGAACTTGGATCTCTCGACTCGAAATTCCGACCACCCAACCACTCGGCTATCGTGACTTTTTTATCAAGTAAAGTGAAATAAATAGTTTAGAGCTCGTTGCATCTTTATGTCCAAGCCAAACAGGGCATCGTATTCTTCTTTTCCCTCACAAACACCCAATAAGGCGGAAGCCTCCCGCCAACACAGACTGGCAATCCCAGCCAGTTATAAGACCTGCTTATATATCGGCGTCTCGCTGACGTCCACCCTACCTCTCTTCGATTGCAGCGGTCCCCCGTTCCTTCGGACCCAGGGCTAGACTTCGGCAGGGGCTAGAGTGAATCTGTGTTAGCGGGAACACCGACATATTTAATGCATCCTGCACTATAATACCTTCCACCGAAGATATTTTCGGGACAACATGACAGGTGGTGAGCCCGTCGCCGTCTTTATGTCCAAGCCAACGATATTAGTTTCGTACTTTCGTAATACGTAAATAAATTTTTGAACAACCCATTGGTGCGAGCCTGCCACCTGGGGATCGAACTTGGATCTCTCGACTCGAAATTCCGACCACCCAACCACTCGGCTATCGTGACTTTTTTTAACAAGTAAAGTGAAATAAATATAAATAAATATCTTCACGCCATTCTCAATACAGGGGAAGACAGAAGTCTAGTCTAGACTATTTTGAAAGAACATTATTTCGTATATTTGGATTCTGCTCTGTGAAATAATGTTCAGTAAGAGGATTAACAAGAATAACATTTTGTGTATTATGTACTAGAATACTGTACAAATTATAAAAAAATTAACGTAGAACAAGTTATAGTACATTTTGTTATTTCAAGTTGGTTAAATTACTTATAAGTGAAACTATTAATAATCTATGTCAATCAATCAATCAATATCAATATCTTCACGCAATTCCCAATACAGGGGTAGACAGAGATCTAGTCTAGACATTTAAAATTACTTCGACTCACCTTCCACCGAAGATATTTTCGGGACAACGTGACAGGTGGTGAGCCCGTCGCCGTCTTTATGTCCAAGCCAACGATATTAGTTTCGTACTTTCGTAATACGTAAATAAATTTTGAACAACCCATTGGTGCGAGCCTGCCACCTGGGGATCGAACTTGGATCTCTCGACTCGAAATTCCGACCACCCAACCACTCGGCTATCGTGACTTTTTTTAACAAGTAAAGTGAAATAAATATAAATAAATATCTTCACGCAATTCCCAATACAGGGGTAGACAGAGATCTAGTCTAGACATTTAAAATTACTTCGACTCACCTTCCACCGAAGATATTTTCGGGACAACGTGACAGGTGGTGAGCCCGTCGCCGTCTTTATGTCAAGCCAACGATATTAGTTTCGTACTTTCGTAATACGTAAATAAATTTTGAACAACCCATTGGTGCGAGCCTGCCACCTGGGGATCGAACTTGGATCTCTCGACTCGAAATTCCGACCACCCAACCACTCGGCTATCGTGACTTTTTAACAAGTAAAGTGAAATAAATATAAATAAATATCTTCACGCAATTCCCAATACAGGGGTAGACAGAGATCTAGTCTAGACATTTAAAATTACTTCGACTCACCTTCCACCGAAGATATTTTCGGGACAACGTGACAGGTGGTGAGCCCGTCGCCGTCTTTATGTCAAGCCAACGATATTAGTTTCGTACTTTCGTAATACGTAAATAAATTTTGAACAACCCATTGGTGCGAGCCTGCCACCTGGGGATCGAACTTGGATCTCTCGACTCGAAATTCCGACCACCCAACCACTCGGCTATCGTGACTTTTTAACAAGTAAAGTGAAATAAATATAAATAAATATCTTCACGCAATTCCCAATACAGGGGTAGACAGAGATCTAGTCTAGACATTTAAAATTACTTCGACTCACCTTCCACCGAAGATATTTTCGGGACAACGTGACAGGTGGTGAGCCCGTCGCCGTCTTTATGTCCAAGCCAACGATATTGTCGTACATAAGTTTTAACAAAACCCATTGGTACCAGCCTACAACTTGGAGATTGAACTGGACCTTTTAATTAGAATTCCGATCGTTTTATTCTACTCCATAATTTAATTATTTTCCTTTAAATACCTGTTTCACCTTTGTGGCTTTACCAAAACTTTGACAAACTGTGCAATAAGTAAAAGTTAATTTGTTTTGATTTAACCACAGAGTTTCACCAAGAGATCAGTCGTGAATATTTGAGATGATATATATTTAGATTTAGTCCAAAAAATATACTACATTTGTACAAAGCACAAAGCAGATTTCAAGCTTGATATTAAAATAGTAACCAAATTTTGAAACGAACCCAAGGACGTCTCTAACAATATACTCGTAAAATTTTTCGTTGTTTTAATTTGCTAAGAGCTAGATGCATACTTTCGTGCAATGTTCTACTTTCAAATTCTAAGGATTTTTTTACTAGCTTTCATTAGTATCTCCTTCAACGTCATAATGAGAAAGTACGCAGTACCTGCATGCATGGTAACAAAATAGGAATTTTAAAGTTATTCTTTTTAATGATTAATTTATATAAGTTGCCTATTAATATTTTATAATTTTTATGTCTGAGTTTCCTTACCATTAAATCGACAGGTATAGGAGTTTGGCTTAAAAGTTATGGACCATAAATTATTTTAATGCGTCTTCAGATTGTGTTAAGAGACCTAAATTTTTCCGCTGCACTCATTTTAATTTAATATTTTTTGTTCCCTCTATGTGAAGAAAACATTTTAAGGTATTTTATATAAGTAGGGTAGACAGAGATCTAGTCTAGACATTTAAAATTACTTCGACTCACCTTCCACCGAAGATATTTTCGGGACAACGTGACAGGTGGTGAGCCCGTCGCCGTCTTTATGTCCAAGCCAACGATATTGTCGTACATAAGTTTTAACAAAACCCATTGGTACCAGCCTACAACTTGGAGATTGAACTGGACCTTTTAATTAGAATTCCGATCGTTTTATTCTACTCCATAATTTAATTATTTTCCTTTAAATACCTGTTTCACCTTTGTGGCTTTATCAAAATGTTGGTAAACTGTGCAATAAGCGAAGGTGAATTTGTTTTGATTTAACCATACAGTTTCACCAAGAGATCAGTCGTGAATATTTGAGATGATATATATTTAGATTTAGTCCAAAAAATATACTACATTTGTACAAAGCACAAAGCAGATTTCAAGCTTGATATTAAAATAGTAACCAAATTTTGAAACGAACCCAAGGACGTCTCTAACAATATACTCGTAAAATTTTTCGTTGTTTTAATTTGCTAAGAGCCAGATGCATACTTTCATGCGACGTTCTACTTTCAAATTCAAGTTTTTGACATACTGAAAAATTTGAATATAACCAAAAAATTCGTTTATCGTACCATCAAACGATACAATGAAGACTCTAGTGTGGATGACAGGTCAAGAAGTGGACGCCCTCGGTCTTTTAGGACTCCAGCAGTGATAAAATGATAAGAATGAAAAATAAGTTAAGAGAAATATCAACAAGTAATGTAATTTCTAAAACTCAATGTTTTTTGCTGATATTGATTTCAAACTGCTTTGGTTACTTTAGATCTACTGCGGATGTCTTCATAGCGGGTTCCATTTTGCTGAGAAATATCGAGCATAATCCTTTTTATAGCATTGTCAGGAGTGTTTTGTACGAAGGTATTTACGAGTAAGTATATACGTATGGTAGTGTTTGAGTGTATTAAAAACATTTGTTTTAAGAGCTTCTGTACTATATATTTCATTATGATACATAGATAGGGACAACATCACATACATAGCTCTGATCCCAAGATAAGTAGCTAAAGCACTTGAGGTATGGAATCTGAAACAACGAAGGAATTATAAGCACCGAGACCCGAAAAATGTAGAAAAAGTGTTCTCACGTACAGTCACGATAGCCGAGTTGTTGGGTGGTCGGAATTTCGAGTCGAGAGACCCGAGTTCGATCCCCAGGTGGCAGTACCAATGAGTTTTTCAAAAACTTATGTACGAATTTCATCGTTGGCTTGGACATAAAGGCGGCGACGGGCTCACCACCTGTCACGTTGTCCCGAAAATATCTTCGGTGGAAGGTGGGTTAAAGGGAATTAATTGTCTAGACTTGACCTCTGTCTACCCCTGTATTGGGAATTGCGTGAAGATATTATTATTATTATTTATTTATCTACGTTGACCCGATCGGGAATCAAATCCGCGACCTCAGAGCTTGTGATCGAGAAACCGGTGTGCAGCGCCACTCGTTCACGGAGATCGTCAATATTGTTGTTTAATTCATACACTTAATATATTTAATTTACATAAGTTGCCTATTAATATTTTATAATTTTTATGTCTGAGTTTCCTTACCATTAAATCGTCAGGTATAGGAGTTTGGCTTAAAAGTTATGGACCATAAATTATTTTAATGCGTCTTCAGATTGTGTTAAGAGACCTAAATTTTTCCGCTGCACTCATTTTAATTTAATATTTTTTGTTCCCTCTATGTGAAGAAAACATTTTAAGGTATTTTATATAAGTAGGGTAGACAGAGGCCGAGAGGACAACGCGACCTATCTGTCGCCTCTGTTTCCAAGCCAACGATATTGTCGTACATAAGTTTTAACAAAACCCATTGGTACCAGCCTACAACTTGGAGATTGAACTCGGCCTTTTAATTAGAATTCCGATCGTTTTTATTCTACTCCATAATTTAATTATTTTCCTTTAAATACCTGTTTCACCTTTGTGGCTTTATCAAAATGTTGGTAAACTGTGCAATAAGCGAAGGTGAATTTGTTTTGATTTAACCATACAGTTTCACCAAGAGATCAGTCGTGAATATTTGAGATGATATATATTTAGATTTAGTCCAAAAAAATATACTACATTTGTACAAAGCACAAAAGCAGATTTCAAGCTTGATATTAAAATAGTAACCAAATTTTGAAACGAACCCAAGGGACGTCTCTAACAATATACTCGTAAAATTTTTCGTTCTTTTAATTTGCTAAGAGCCAGATGCATACTTTCATGCGACGTTCTACTTTCAAATTCTAAGGATTTTTTTTTACTAGCTTTCATTAGTGTCTCCTTCGACGTCATAATGAGAAAGTACACAGTACCTGCATGCATGGTAACAAAATAGGAATTTTAAAGTTATTCTTTTTTTTAATGACTAATTTATACAATTTATAATCTTTCGAAAGTAACTTTCTCTCATTAAAAATTTATTCATTTTGTCCATTTTTGTACTGTTTTCTCGGTTCATCAAGATTCAAATCACAGCGGACATAGAAATTTTCACCTTAAAATAAAAGTTTAACCTTCCTAAAATATTAAAATTTATAATTACATAGAATGCGACGAAGTCTTTGCTTCATTATCGTTACTAATTTGAAACAACACTGAAGAATATTTCTTTAAAGTTACATTGTACTGCAAAAAAAATTTCTTTATTATTCATTCCTATTTTTTAAATGGATCGAATGCTTTAAATGATTTGATCTTTATTTAGTTTAATAGAGCATTTTTTCTGTTGTTAGGATTATATGTAATAACCTGTAATAGACCACTGCAAGACATAGCCCTCTCTAGAAAGAGAGGGTTTGCCATAATGACCACGCTAGGCAAGCAGATTATACATTATAGCAAATGTACCTGAGATCGTGCACCTTAGACTCAGTTAGTGGTCACCAGTATGCTTATTTTGGTCTGGTATGCTTATATTACGAGATAGTATCTGCCATTAGTCGTTAGTTATTGATATTGTCAAGGTTTGTCTCCTAGTCGCCTCTCACGACACCCATGAGAAAATTTTTAAGCCGTTGCAACAAAGGTTAGCTAACTTTTTATTTTGTTACTAAGAATACTAAAAACTGCAGATAAAGTTTATTACGTTTTTACCGAAATCAAAAAGAATTCCTTTTATTTTGCTGAATGTGACCCTCTCATTTAAAAAGCAGTGCGCTGGCAGTAGACTTGCCTTGATCCCCATTTTTTATGAATTGCGAGAGTAGTCTACTTTATTACTTATTATGTTATCATTATTATGTTATCACACTTTACTTATTATGTTATCATAACATTTCTCGAGCGGCGACGGGCTCACCACCTGTCACGTTGTCCCGAAAATATCTTCGGTGGAAGGTGGGTCAAAGGACTTAATTGTCTAGACTTGACCTCTGTCTACCCCTGTATTGGGAATTGCGTGAAGACATTTATTTATTATTTATAACATTTCTATATATTTTGTTACTTTAATGTTTAATGTATATAAAAATAACAACTTATATTCTCTTCTTCTTGTTTTTAAGCGAACATTACACATCTAAAATAAAACTCTTTTCGGATTTTAAAGTAACAAAGACAGCGGGACGTTGAAGACCTCAGTTCCCCCGTGACCACGGTTGCTGTAAAGCATCGGAAACGTCAGGAAGTAGTAACAATTTTTAAAAATTTAATAAAAAATAGCGATACAATCCGGAAATCTTTTTACATATATTCATTTCTCTTTTCCAAAGGTAAAGAAAGTATTACGTTTAGATTATATTTGTAACATTTTATAAAGCAATTTTTTGTGACGATTTTTAAAGTGAGTGTATGCGTGTGTTATATATTTGTGCATGTTTGCGTGTACGCGGAGGAAAATGGAACGTTTTGCTGACAAGCGAATAGAGCTGCCTTTTAATATATGCATATATAGGTAAAATCTTAATTAATGAAAAGTAATCGAAAGAACAAAAGAACTTATTTGAAATGTCGGTTTTAAATAACATCGTATGACAAAATGTAACTTTGTTTCTCTTACATAATAGAGTAGTATCAAAGTTTTAACCGAGTGTTCTACGAGCAGAGTTTAAAGTGTAAAGAGTTGTAGAACATTTAACACTTAAGTTTCCTTGTATAGTTCCGTAGTGACGAAAGAAAGGATGAGGAAAATCTTTAAAGTATATTATCATATAAGGTTAATTATAGGCTATCAACGCTTAGTAACTTTATGGAGACAGTTCTATAAGTTAAAGTCAAAGAGTCGATACGATTGACTTACGTTCGATTAATTTTCATTAGATGAATGCAATCTACTGTTTAAATAAAAAAAATGATTAAACAGAAATAAGTTGACTTCTGTGTAGTTCTGCGGCGCAGCAGACCGAGTTTACTCGGAGAGCTGGCTAAGTTAAAAATGGTCAGATTTATGGTGTCCTACTTGGACTCATACATATTGTATAATTAGGTTTCTGTACATCGATTCATGCTGCGCAGTATGGAAATTTATCTATTTATTGTTGTAAGTATACAGTACTAAAGACTAGGATACTAAGACAGGGATAGGCTTACCATCTGCCACACTCGGCAAAGTAGGCTTCGGTGAAAGGTGGGTCAAAGGACTTAATTGTCTAGACTTGACCTCTGTCTACCCCTGTATTGGGAATTGCGTGAAGACATTTATTTATTATTTATAACATTTCTATATATTTTGTTACTTTAATGTTTAATGTATATAAAAATAACAACTTATATTCTCTTCTTCTTGTTTTTAAGCGAACATTACACATCTAAAATAAAACTCTTTTCGGATTTTAAAGTAACAAAGACAGCGGGACGTTGAAGACCTCAGTTCCCCGTGACCACGGTTGCTGTAAGGACCTAAGGGAAAGGCCTTGTAAAAGTTATTAGCTATAGACAGATAGCGAGATAAGAGAGGTAAATACCAGACCAAGATTCATCAGGCCTTGTACAGAATTTGGTACTGCGATCGACAATCAGCTTATCAAGCGTGGCTATTACGGAAACTCTCTTTTGTGAGCGTTTTATGACCTGCCTGACAGTGGACTGCTATAGCTCGTTATGATGATAATAAAGCTGATCATTCTTGGCCGCCTCCTACAACACTCTCGCTGCGACAGAAAGTGGTAATTTTATGTGTCGTTACCACACTGTAAGTTCTAGGATACCTCCATTATCTCATACTTATATTTATTTTTCATAAATCATCTCCTAAAACATGGCATTATTCATAAAGGAACCAATAAAAGTAACTTCTAACAGGAAAAGTTAGGAAATAAACCACAGGTTTTGCACAAAATTTTCCGTTGCTCAAAACCACTGGAATTCGTAATTTCACCCGCGGAGGTTCATACTTGTACGATGTACATATACAATATAAATAGCGTACTGGTATCTATTTTGTGTAGCACATATTAAGGGTAATTTTAAATGAAATAAGTTGACTTCTGTGTAGTTCTGCGGCGCAGCAGACCGAGTTTACTCGGAGAGCTGGCTAAGTTAAAAATGGTCAGATTTATGGTGTCCTACTTGGACTCATACATATTGTATAATTAGGTTTCTGTACATCGATTCATGCTGCGCAGTATGGAAATTTATCTATTTATTGTTGTAAGTATACAGTACTAAAGACTAGGATACTAAGACAGGGATAGGCTTACCATCTGCCACACTCGGCAAAGTAGGCTTCGGTGAAAGGTGGGTCGAAAAGACTAATTATCAGATTAGAAGCACAGATCTACAAAAGGAAAAATATTATTTTCACAAAGAAATAAGCGATAGCCGAGTTGTCCGGTGGTCGGAATTTCGAGTCGAGAGACCCGAGTTCGATCCCCAGGTGGCAGTACCAATGAGTTTTCAAAAACTTATGTACGAATTTCATCGTTGGCTTGGACATAAAGGCGGCGACGGGCTCACCACCTGTCACGTTGTCCCGAAAATATCTTCGGTGGAAGATGGGTCAAAGGGACTTAATTGTCTAGACTTGACCTCTGTCTACCCCTGTATTGGGAATTGCGTGAAGATATTTAATTTTTATTTTTTAAAATAAGCGATCACAAATTAGACTGTTATTTTAAGCTGTGGAAATATTAAAATTGCCATTTATAATTTTTAGCGTTTTACGTGATACAGAGGTCGCTGTAAGCGTAGCAGTTGGCGTAAATTAAGAATATAACACAGATAAAGGAAACTCTGTGGGGAAAATTATTTTGGCTGTCTCCGTTACGTACAAAGTTATGGAGAACAGGACTTTGTTATGTTTAATTACACTGTGTTGTTGATTTAGATACTTGCCTCTGCAATTTGAATCATTCTGCTCTACAAAAGTTTTATTTTTGTAATAACGATTTCTGGACTTTTATAGTTCAACCTTTATATTTAGAGATGGTAACGCCCGTAAATTTGTCCGTAGCCATTGTTACTTTTAAGGTTTTAGAACCACGTGGTATCGCCGTAAGAATAATATCATCATCGCCATCCATGGGTGCCGTAAGGGCCTAAGGGAAAGGCCTTGTAAAAGTTATTAGCTATAGACAGATAGCGAGATAAGAGAGGTAAATACCAGACCAAGATTCATCAGGCCTTGTACAGAATTTGGTACTGCGATCGACAATCAGCTTATCAAGCGTGGCTATTACGGAAACTCTCTTTTGTGAGCGTTTTATGACCTGCCTGACAGTGGACTGCTATAGCTCGTTATGATGATAATAAAGCTGATCATTCTTGGCCGCCTCCTACAACACTCTCGCTGCGACAGAAAGTGGTAATTTTATGTGTCGTTACCACACTGTAAGTTCTAGGATACCTCCATTATCTCATACTTATATTTATTTTTCATAAATCATCTCCTAAAACATGGCATTATTCATAAAGGAACCAATAAAAGTAACTTCTAACAGGAAAAGTTAGGAAATAAACCACAGGTTTTGCACAAAATTTTCCGTTGCTCAAAGCCACTGGAATTCGTAATTTCACCCGCGGAGGTTCATACTTGTTACTCTGTACGATGTACATATACAATATAAATAGCGTACTGGTATCTATTTTGTGTAGCACATATTAAGGGTAATTTTAAATGAAATAAAACCGTCTATTATAGATTGTTTTTGTGTTCTGGGTGTGAAATTATTTTATATTGTGACTTGATGGTATTCAATTGTTTTCTAAGTGAGTTCGAATACATTTGCATAATTTAATCTGAACAAGTTCTAGGATTTAATCTGAACAAGGCTGGGATTAATCTGAACCAGTCCTCGGAGCACTCTCCGTAGAACATCTTGTAAAATATACAAAGGGATGCAACAGCTCTTCGCAAGCCAAGGGATCTAGCTGATCAGATGAACATGGTCATCGACGATTCAAGCTGATTTGCGTTGAATACTGTTAAATGGAAGGAGCTGACACTGGGGTGCCCCCGTCCAGAGATAAGAACAGTACTCCATGTGCGGTCGAACCTGCGCCTTAAAAAGTTGTAAGCGTAAAGTTCCTGGCGTCTTCGGTCTTCGGTATCGCCGTGTGATAACGTCGTAAGCGTAAATGTCTTCGGTATGGGTGTTTGTTAAACCTTCGTTGTTTCTAAGTCCATTACACAAGTGCTTTAGCTACTAAATATTAAATATTAGATAGTAAACTACTACTAGGTACTAGATAGTAAATATTTATATTAGTTATTTCCTGGCTGATCGTGCGTTTACCCAACCGCTTGTAAATCAAGGTGATTATGGTATATGTTTTTTTTAGTAGTGGCAACGGTGGGACCATTAATCACTGTTTAAGGATCAATAATAACGGTACAATATACTTAATAATATTTCATGTTTATAAACATACATGATTCGAGTACAAACATTCACACATAGCACATATGTTTGCCTCAGGCGGGATTACAACCTGCAACCCCTAACTTCAAAAGTGGTCACAACTAACTGGACAATTAAGTCATATGAACTATGTTACTTACTTATCTTCACGCACAATCCCTGACGGGGTAGCCACAGAGAACCAATCACCAAGTGTCACGATCCTTACATACCTCTTTCGCTTCTTTCAGATTCGTCATCTTCTTCATACATGCACGTCTATGTATCCGAGTACTCTTGACTCTCCCAACTTTGAACTATATCACTATGACAAATAAAATTATTTAAACCTAAGTCTAGTCTTACACCACTTAATCAGAACGTAAAGTTCTCAATCACACGAAAAGTATTAAAGAAAAAGATTTTATCAAATGTTCTTTCTAACAATGTGCTAAGTTTCAGATTTGTTACGTGATAAAGGGATAATAAATGTTTAATATCGTGAGGCTTTCAAGAGTCATAAAGTCGACAAGTAAAGGCGGCATTTGGAAACGAATGTTAGCTGAAAAATACATGATTTTTAACAGTAAATAAAGGTTACCATTTAGCTATGAAAATGTATTTTATTAGACTTTTGGATGAAGCATACATAGATAGACTGGGACAACATCATTTATATAGCACTGATCCTTAAGTAAGCAGCTTAAGCTTGTATTATTCTTCTTCTTCTTCGACGTCACGGCTGTGGGTCGTGACCACCATAGGTAATCTCTCTAGTAGAGCTCTCAAGGCTGCTCTGT